>OU015742.1:124654487-124706354 GCA_907169655.1 Acomys percivali
TGTGTGTGTGTGTGTGTGTGTGTGTGTGTGTGTGTGTGTGTGTGTGTACGTACAGAATTTGTGAGCTACTAAGGCCACTGGCCAAGTAACAGACCCACATTCTGAGATGGGTTGTCGGTCTAGGAGGTTAGGGAACATTCTAGTTTCACCTATCACATAGTTCTTCACTCCAGACCCCAGCCACCCAAACCCAAGCATGCCTTGATCCAGAGGAGACATGAAAACTGGCTCTTTGAAAGCTTAACACATCCTTCCAGAAGCACAACGTTGTATGAAGTGCTTGACATCTTACAGTCTTTGGCCAGATAGCAATAGTCAAGCTGGGGCCAGCCCCATCATGACAGACTCTGAGACCTCTCCTCATTCGCCCCATGTTGGTGGTTTGAATGAGAGTGTCCTCCACAGGCTCCGGAACTTTTGTGGTGGAGCTGTTTGGGGTGGCCCTGCTGGAGGAAGTATGTTATTAGAAGCAGCTTTGGTGATTTCAAGCTACATAACACTTCCAGTTCACTTTCTCCGTTTCCTGCTTGCAACTGAAGATGGGAGCTCTTAGCTTCCTGCTCTGGCCACCAAGCCTGCCACGTGCTGCTGTGCATCACGGACTCTCACTCCTCTGGAACCATAAGCTAAAATGAACTTTTCCTTAGATTGCCTCGTTCATGATGTTTTAACACAGCAACAGAAAATAACGAATACACCTCCCATGGCTGTAAAGCTAGGTAGGATTAAGAAGAGGGCTTTCTCAAAGCCCATGCTATCACAGCCTACTATTTTAGGTTTACTAGAACGTTCTCAACACCAGCAGGAGCTGCTGCAGCCCACAGAGCCTTCTTAGGCCACTCAGGAGTAATGCCTCTTAACTGTGTCAGCCACACCATTGTACTGCTCTCACTAACCTGTCCTAAACTCTGACCTCCACCACAAGCCAACTGGGCAAGAATAAATGACAATGAAAATACACCAAGGAACCTCCTAGAAGATACCAGAAAGGATAGCACTGTGTGACAAAGGAGAAGTCTGGTTTGGACAGCTTTCAGTGTCAGACCCCTCCAGCAAGCCAGTGCCCACCAGGTAAGGTCAGAGCCTCCGTGTTTGTTCTACGCTGCTCTCCAGCTCAAGTTGTTTCTTGCTATTTCAGGTCCTGATTTTGATACTGTCCTTCTAATCTCCCAGGCTAACAACCTGCTGGTTCCTGCAAGCATGGGGCCCAGTGTACTCTGCACATTTCCAACACTGCAGACCACGCCCCCACACACACTGCAAAATCAACCTGCTATTGTCTTCACTTCCAGCTCTCTACATTCGAGACCAAGGTCACACGAGCCCAGCTTCCACACATATCCTGTAAGACCTCGGACTACACCTGCCCCCATCAGGTGGGCGTAGCTAATGAGAGAGCTGAGTCTATGGTCCATATGACACCTGCACATGACCAAAGCTTAATGGACACTATTCCTGCCTCCTCCACTTCCAGCATCAGACATAAGGCACACAATGAAACAACACTGGCCGGCAAAGACTTCAGGTCAGCAGGAAGCTGACTCTTCTCTGTAATGCTACATCCACTCTATACCAGTGGTTCTCAACCTTCCTCCCAAAGCTGTGACCTTTTAATATGCTTCCTTATGCTGTGATGATTCCCCAGGCATTAGATCCTTTATCATTGCTACTTCATAATCGGAACTTTGCTACAGTTACGAATCGTAATGTAAGTATATGGTATGCGGGATATCTGATGTTTGACCCCAGTGAAACAGCCATTCAACCTCCAAAGGGGTCATGACTCACAGGTTTGGAATCACTGCTCTAGAGCAGGCCTTTCACAGTTCCGTTGAATAGATAAGAGGCCCCTTGAGCTTCCACGGCTAGTCAAGTGTCAGCTGTGATGCTCTAAGGGCCTCCCCCAAAGTGAACTTCTAACCACGCAGCCTTCGAGGACAGCCGCCCTTCAGAGGGAAAGATACACCTTTTCCTCGTAAATGCCTACACAAATGGCCACAACCATAGGTCATTCTGTAGTATTACTTCTTCTAGAAATACTATCGACTCGCCGCAGCTTTGCTCCTAGACCTAGGAGAACATCTGGGCCAACACTTCAGGGCTGTCCCGAGAGAAGTGGAGCCATCTGGGCAAGCTTGCCAAGGTCAGACAGCTGGGTGGGGACACTGCTGGGAACAAACGCCCTGCAGACATGTGAACAGCAGCTTCAATTAATTTCTGCAGCTAATTAAGAAAAAGTGTCCATGTGTATCAGCAGTTGGGAAACAAAAGGGAGGAGGCTAGCCTCAAACGACTTCTCCAACCTAGAAGGAATGAAGGGCACCTTCCACAGTGACCCAGGAGAAATATGACAGCCCAGGCTCCTAAGAAGAGTCCACTCCACACAGCCTCTAAACCAGCACCAGTACAGAAACATCCCAGGTAGCTAGGGGTTGCTAGGTCAAATGGCCACCTCCCTAAATAGCTGAAGATCATGGGGTCTCAGGAAAGCAAATGCATCCTTGTCCTGTTCCAAGAGGAGGAGAAGGAAAGGATCATAGATACTCGGAAGATCCCAAGCCAGATCACCCCAAGTCCCATGTGGCCAGGGCACCTGATTTCTCCTCTGCAGCCAACAGTGCCCTCATGGTCACACAAGAGGACTGAGGACCCCTCTGTATCTAGGACTCTCGGTGTCTCAGGACAGGCTTCCACCAGCTCACCCTGCCGTTATGGAAAGAGGGGATGTTTGAACAAGAGGGGGCAGTCAAGCCAAGTTAAGAACCGCAGTGGAAAAACCAGCGTTCTCAGTCAGGCAACGTGGCTCCTGGCTGGGGGCCCTACCGCTGCAAGCAGGACGGCACATTGGCCCTGAACATGGGCAGCTTGGGTTAAAAAAAAAAAAAATACGAAAACAAAAAACAGAGCGCGGTATCTTTTCCAAGTCCCAAGCCACAATAAAGCCCCAGGAGAAGCTACGTAGTCTAGGAACAGTCTGGAATCAGGCACTGCAAGCTTGCAAACGGGGTTTTGAAAGACGCTTGCAAAAGACATAGACTGGTCTGTGGCCTATGGACTCCTGCCCCATCCATCTGAGTTTCCCCAGGGAAATGTCAGCATGAGCACTGGAACATGTTTAGAAAAAATGAACTCCAGGGGCTGGAGATGTAGCTCAGCTGGTACAGTGTTTGCCTAGCATTCACATTAGTAAGGCCATAGGTTCAAACCTCAGTTCTACATAAACTGATTATAGTGGTCCATCCCATTAACTCCAGTATTCCATTGATCCACACTTGGAGAAGTTTAAGGTCATCTTCAGCTACATAGAGAGTCCCCGTCCCGCCTGACCTAGAGAGCCTACAAAAACTCACTGGTAAAAACTAAAGTATTGAGTGTTTTATCGAAAACCGTTTTTTATCAAACTGTGTTTGGGTCCGGAAAAATTTCCCTCCTGTTGCAGCTGAGTTACCCGCGCGCCATGCACCCATTTTCCGAGGAGGTTCACATGGAACCCTGGCAAGTGAAAATGGGTGTGTGCGCGGCAAAGGGTGGTGTCTGACTTAAAAGCCCACACGGGGCACCTAGCGCCAGGTCTCTCTAACACTGCTACAGCCACTCTGAAGCGTGACAGGTACTGTCTGCTGTCCTCCTGCGAGACCACCCATGGTTCCCACTCCACAGAAGCCAGGGCCAGATTCTTGACCTGCCATTCAACCTCCCCTGGCAGCATACTTCCTGAGTACTCTGTAAAATGTAGTAAAAGCAAAACTGTGGGAGACAGCAAACCTCTGGTACCACGGAAGAGGGCATAATGAGCAAAACTTCGGGCGCCCGGGAGCTAAGTGGGCAACGCATGGGAATTGGTCCTTCACACAGGGCATTTCCTTGCTGGAGCTTTCCCCATCACTTTGGCTAAGCCCCATAGGTCATCTGATGCCACATCCCTCCTTTAGAAAGCCCCTCCTCCCCCTCCTGTCTCAGCTCTCTCATCTGGGCACCCTGACCACCTTGTCTTCCATCTGGTATTGAATTTATACGCATCTCTTAGCAATCTGAACTACCATCCTGGCCAGGGTCATTGAGAAGGATCGATTCTGTCTCCCAGACACCACTCCTAGAAGACACTTCCTTCCTAAAACTGTCCTGAGCAAGATTGGTGTGTCCTTCCACCCTAGGACACAGGAACCCTGGGAACGGTTCCCAGGGCCTTGTCTAGGCTAGCTCTCCTTGTTACTCTGGCCTTTGACCCTGCACTACGCCGCAGGCTGTTGATAACTGCTCAAAACAAGCATTCTTTTAAATATTCTCTGAAAAAGAGACCAAACAAGAGCTAAAGCAAACTTTAGGAACGACCACCAGAGACCCGCCTAGGGTGAAGTAGTCGCCTATTCCCGCCCAACTGCCAGGAAGCCTCCAGTTAGCAGGGTTTAAAATCTCTGGGCTCCACAGATGGTGCAGAAAGCCAGGGAGCGCGGCGGAGCGCGGGATGCGCGAGATCTGAGGGACTTCCTCAGGCAGGCTGGGCGCAAGGGACACGGAGACTCCTGGGCCAGAGGCCAGCAGAGGACGATGCCCCCCGGCCAGGCGCAGCTAAGCACTGCGGGGTACTAGCAACTGCTGCTGGCCAGAGCGGACCCGACCTTCCCCGCGCCCTAGCTTTGCCCACGTTCAGGTCTCGGGGTCCACACAAGGCCTGCAGACGGCCACCCACCAGGGCCACTCCAGCTCAGTGCACCCCGCGCCTGCGGTTGGAGACTTCCCCGTGGCGCGCGATCCCCAAGTGCGAGTGGCCAGGGGGACGCGGCCGTCGCCCTAGCGAATACCCAGAGCAGAGCCCTCATCCCCGCCCTGGACCCCACGGGTCACTGCCCCGCGCCAGGGTTTAGGGGACCGAAGCCAGCCCCGCACAGCCTTGTCCCGCGCGGCCCGCTCGAGCGATGCCGACACAAAGGGGACGCGCGCGTCACCCACCTGGTCCCGCGCGGTCCGGGCTCCCGCTCGGCCTGGTTGCGCGCGGCTGCGATGGCCCCGCCCGGTGCTGGCTCGCGGGTGCAGCTGCCCTGTCAGCCTCCCGCGCGCAGCCCGCCCCGCAGCGCAGCGCCCTTTATGCCTCCCCGCCCTGCGCCCCGAGAACTGCGCGCGGGGTCGGCGGGGCGCGAGCGCGCAGTAAGCGCGGGCGCGGGAGGCAGAGCCAGTTCGCACGCCAGCGCCCCCTGGCGTCCAGAGGTGCCGCTACGTCCATGCACCAGGACTAGGCGGGCAGCCCCCCTAAGGCAATGCCAGAAGGCCCAGGTCAGATTGCAGAGGGTGCTGCCCTGGACAGAAGCAAGCTTGTAATGAGGCCGCCTGAAGGTGGACTCCTGCTTTCAATACTAGAAGAACAAGTACCAACAGCTAGAAAGAAATGAGGGAAGCATCCTGACCCTACCAGGCAGGAGCTGGAAATATCACTCAGCTGAGCATCTGGGACCCTCTGATCTGGCTATGCAAATTAGAGCAAGCCTCTGGCCTGGCTAGGACCTACTTGATGATCCTGCTTGTGAGTACTTTACCACGAAGGCTGTGAGCCAACGGACAAGAATTATCTTTTCGCCCTAACATCCGATAATGAGGATGGATGGTGCAGAGTCCGCAGCCTGCACGGCCCTGAGACTGAGGCTCCACGCATGCATGGAAAGCAGCAGCCAAAGCGTTTCGTTTCTTTCTCTTAGAGCCAAAGGTCCACCACTGGATGGGAATCCCCATAAGCTGTTGTCTTGCGGTCGCTCTCATAGTTCCCTGGAAGTTCACGTCTTAAGTCCGTGTCAAACGTGCAAGTATGACTGGATCCTGAGAGTATTAAGCTAGAACGATGTGTCCCCACGGGCAGGGCCCCCAATTGGAAAGGGTATTTTTGTGGAGGTCCTGGGAATGTCAGGAGGTGAGAGTTAACTAGGGAAGGCCCTTGGGAGAATCTTAAACACACACACACACACACACACACACACACACACACACACACACACATTCCCTGTACTAAGATGTTCTGCCTAAGCACTTGGGCTCAGGCAGCTGTGGGCTGTATCCTTTGGCCAGGAGACAGGAGAGCCTCTATTAGCTAACTTGACTTCTCTGGCTCTAAAGCTCTGTACAATCTACTACTTTCTGCTGTTGCACTCCCATCTGTGTGTGTGGGAGTTTGTGTTTATACATGTGTATGTGGGTGTGCATGCATGCCAAAGGTCAACGCTGGGGTGTTCACCTCTTTCTCTACCTTATATTCTGAACCCAAACCCTTCCAATCCAGCTAGACTGGCTGGCCAGCAAGCTCCAGGAGCCCTCCTGTCTCTACCCCGACCCCCATCACCCAGTGCTAGGATCACCCGACAGGCATGTACAATACCTGTAATTTTACATGGATACTGGATATTAAACTCGAGTCTCAGGCCAGCAGGGCAAGCACTGTACTGACCGAGCTCTCTCTCCAATGCCTACGTCTACACCACCACCAGTTACTGTGTTGAATATTTCTGATCTTCAGAGACATATGCTTGAGGGGTGTGGTGTCTCATAAGTATAAGCCTAGCATTCTGAGGGCTAAGGTACGAGGGCTGCGAGTTCAAGGCCAGCCTGGAGCTACATGAGGCCCTATGTGAAATAAGCAAAAGTCAAAACAAAACAAGGACACACGTGGCCTCCTAGAGCCTTGGTTTGGATCAGCCTTTGTATAAATGCCATTGTTCAAGAAAGCGCAGTGTGAAGAATCCTAACAACAGCACTCTGTTGCCTCGGCCTCTCACTGAAAGATTAGAAATAGTTTTGCCTGAAGGCCTGAGCTTTGAGAGAAATGTTTTCACACCTCCCCAGGCCTGGTGGGGGAGTGGAGTTATGAATGAAGGATTGAGAGTCTGCTCCAGGGAGGCTAGAAGCTGAGGGTAAGTGGAAGCAATGAGACTGAGGTACTCTGGCTGCCTGTGACTATCTGGGAGTAGGTGGAAAACCCACCCTCATCAAACTGCACACGTGACACCTACCAGTGCTTATGTGGTGCCTGCGCATCTTCACTCCCATGATCCAATGCGTTGGCTAATGCAACTTACTGCTGGGGAGCTGGAGTGAGGCCCCCACATGGGCACTGAAATCAGGATTTGCAGCAAACCACACAGTGCATTTCCAGTTTCTTCTATGAAGCCTGCCGAATCTGCCATTGCTCTCCACATCCCCAGATCTCCAAATAGGTATATATTTATTTTGTTTTTATGTGGATTATGGCACTTGCCATCCTCTCTGTGCTGGCTATTTACTTGGAAGCTTAGATCACCCGTCTACAGAATGTCTTTCTGTGAAATCCCACACAGAGTCTAAGCGTAATAAGTGCTCAATAATGAATGAAGCTGGCTCCTCTGAGTTCTGCCTCACAACTGCTAATGCCATTCTCTCCAGAAAACTGGCTGGTCTTAAGCCATTCTACCCTCACAGTGGCTCTTCAGTCAAGCCCTTGCCAGGGGAAGACTGACTACCTCCCTGCAAGGTGGTCATTTTGAGCCTATTTGAAAGACTTTACTGTTAGGGCCTGTGCTGTTCACTGTCACTCACTGGACAGGCATTTTATGATCACCCACAGTGGGCAGGATGCCCAGGGTGGTGTAGAGGCTGAAGAAATGCAAGGCCATTGTGAAATTTTCTCCCAGATACAATTGAAGGAAGCTTAAAGCTGTGGATTATGGTTAAAAGGAAAAAAAGAAAATAGACAATGCAATTTGTTTAAACTTCTGATTGCACATTCTAAGTATAGAATTCACATTCTTTCCATTCACCTTTTTTTTTTTTTCTTTTGAGACAGTCTAATTCTGTAGCCAGGCCAAATTGGAATCCTCCTGCCTTAGCTTAACTTTGTTATTTGTATGTAAATCTAATTCTCTGTTTCTAGAGAGAAGGAAAAAGTTGAATGTCTTTCCCCTTTCAGCTTTTCCTTAGGGAATCCCAGGATCCTAGGGGACTTTGCGTTTCTGGAGACACAGGATGCAACCTCTCACCCTTGGCCTGTTGATCTCCTTCTGGAAGGCACTCAAAAGCAAGGGCACATTGTGCTTTTCTGCACCGTGCACTGTTTCAGGTGAAACAAACAGCCCACTGGGGCAAAACCTCAGGAAGGAAGGAAGTTCCCACTACTCTCAGGTCATCATCCATCATGGGTGGGGTTCCCACCCACACCTTCCAGCTCAGACCTTCTTCTCAGGAGAGTCTAGCTGGGGTGCGATATATGCATGAGACAGAGACAGTGTCCTGCAAATGGAGAATGTTCAAGAAGGTACAAGTGAAATGGCCTGCAGTCATATAGGCACACTGCTGTGTACCAATCTGTGCCCTCCCCAACCCTGAAGAGATTTGTGTAAAGTCCAATTACAAGTAGCTCAGAGTATGAGCATTTTCCAAAGAGGGTGAATGCGGGCAGCATTAGTTAAGATGCAGTCAAAGTAGAATAGACTGAGTCCTCAGCTATTATGACTACTCTTCTTAGGAAGTGGGGAAATCAGGATATGGATGTGCTGGGAATTTAGGATGGGAGGTCATTCTGTAAACCAGGACACATCAAGTGTGAGATGGGTAAACTATCAAAGGACTGGGAGAGCCTGGAGCGGGCACGTGTTCAGTGTCTTGGTAGCCAGCCCCATCCAGACCCATCATAGCAAACCCTGTGTCAACTGCCTGAGCTATGGGATGCCCATGAAGCCATATGTCTAAGGATGCTGGCACAGACTAGGCCTGGAATCAGTAGCTTATATAAAGAAGACTCGCCCATCCAAGGAACATGGTCCAATCTACTAAAGGCAAAGATAATAGAAGGCAAGAACAGAGCAGCTTGCTCTTTGCTGGCATGGATTTCCACCTTCTTGCCTCATGTATAGGATGTTCCTGGCTCTTGAACGTAGGTCTCCCGAGTCACTCAAACCTGTTCCCCATTATCCATACAACTCCATCCTGATTCTCAGGCCCATGGACTCAGATCGAATCCCACCAGCAGTTTCTAAGTTTCTAAGGCAACAGTTCTCAACCTGTAAAGGACCCTTCACGGGGGCTGCATATCAGATATCCTGCATATCAGATATTTACATTACGATTTATAACTGTAACAAACTACAGTTATGAAGTGGCAATGAAATAATTTTATGGTTGGGGGGGTCACCACGATATGAAATGTGTTAGAAGATTGACAGCCACTGTTCTCAGGGGTCTTATGTACTTGTAGGCAATCTCAGGGGTCTTGTTCTTTATAATCACCCAATGTGCGCACTATATCTTGGACTTCCATATGATATCCTTATATAGACACAGGCTTTTATTCCACAGTATATGTGTAGGTAATGCACAGAATATTTTTCTAGTGGTTCTGTTTCTATGGAGAACCAACCTAGTCAACAGACTTACCCTGCACTGTGAGACAATACATTTTGTACCTTTTAGATGCTACATTTCCCAGCAAGCTAAGACAAGCACCTGGACCATGCCCATGTGTAACTATAATTTAGAAAATAAGTGTGACAATAAAAATAAAAGTGTCACCCAAAAGCAGGAAAATAAATGACACTCAGTGAGAAGGTTGGGGTATTAATAAAAAGCAAGGCCTTTTTATTTCCAGTTTTCCCCTAGAATGGAAGCATGATGTATCTTGTATACTGCCATTCTAAGCACCAACAGGGAAAGTTCCAAACATTCAATACAAATTTGTCAAAGGAAGTAAGTGGGGCTGAGGATGTAGTTCAGTTGGAAGAGTGTTTGCCTAGCATGCACAAATGCCCAATACTGTATAAACCAGATTTATTGGCAAATGCCTGTAATCTCAGCACTTGGGAAGTAAAAGCAGATGGATTAAAAGTTCAGTCACCCTTGATTAAATAGGGAGTGAGGGGCCAACTTAGGCTACATGAGACTCCATTCTAAAAAAGAAGTATATGAATCCTGCCTTCCATAGCTCAAAAGCAAATTCTGTAGAATCTAGTTAGAGTCAAGACAGAAAAGAAAGAAATCTCGGCCCTGGCTTTTCATTGCTCGTATGAAACCCTAAGGCATAAAGAGGCCCGCGCCAGTTCTGAGATCTCTGCCAGCCAGTGACTTCAGTGTGCTGCTACCCAAGGCTCTTGGCTGGTTCAGCCATGTTTTTCTTCTCTATTATACTGCTTTCCCATAACAATCAATAGAATATGACCCCTGTGGCTTGACAAATTTAAACACTTCTTCAGCTCAGAAGGAATAATTAAATTACATTTGGTGCAGGTGGACGTGGTTGTGGCAGAGAGTTTCCATACCAGTCTCTGGGCTCCATCTCGCTTGCCCCTGGGGTGCCCAACTCCTTTCTTGGGTGTCCACGGGAGCTGCCCTTCTGGATGAGGCAAAAACGAGAGCCTAAGACCCTCAGCCTCGCCCAACTCCATCACAGTGGCCTTTCAGTTGTACACCAAGTGAATGAGAGCCCCAAAGAAGTCAACAGGGGCTCTGGCTACCCTGCGGAAGGACGATTCCCAAATTAGAAGTGGGTTAAGCTGTAGAAGTTGTAGGGTTTGTTTGTTACTGCAGCATAGTCAAAGCTAAACTAATACATCCATTATATACTAGTTTTGAGCAGCATTGATTTGTCTGTACTTGTGTCTTTATAGAGAAACAAAGTGCGGTGTTAAGCAAATAGCTTAACCAGGCAATCCTAACCCTGAAACAAGGAGCTACAATCTAAAATATTAGAATTTGGAAGGTGTCCACACAGAAGTCATCCAGGACAAGAATTTGGGAAAGAGCCCCAAGTCTGTAACCCTGACAAGTCAGTGGACTGCTCCCTTTCATAGTAGACACTGCCCCATGGCACATGGCCCTCAAATAAAAGGAAAGGAAGACAGCATATGGTATCCACCATCTGGGTATAGGTGAGGTTTCTATGACGCGATGGATGCCTTGAATTATACATAAGTGGACCTTATAATGCAGTGGTTGCTTCCGTGCCTTGTGCACATGCCACACAGACAGAACCAAGGCACTCCATGCCCTGACTGCTGGGGTGTTGGATACTGAAGGCTTAGCCCCTTCTGGGAATTATGAGAAGGCACAACAAACTGCCTTACCCAAAGATGCTTCCAATAAAAGCGGCTGGTAGAGTCAAAGCCTACCCAGCATGCCTTGCCTTGGTGGAGGGCAGAGGGCTTCACCTGGCCCAGAACTCTGCAGCAATGCATCCAGGCCCTTCGTCTCCTCTCACATTTTTCCAGAGAGGCTTTGCCATCCCTCCATCCTCTGTTTTACACACCTCAGAGATCTGATCTGAATAGTGGGAAACAAGTCCCTCCCTCCACCCCAGCAAGATGGCTAAGGGAGACTCAAACACATTTTCTCATGCTGTCAGCAGAGTCTGGACACCACCTGCTGATGAAAAGGTCCAGGGGGATTATGGGATTAAAAGTGGGAGCAAGGTCCCCTGAGGCTCCTCAGAAAATCCTCTAGTGCTTCATTCAGATTGCTGTGAGTCCGAAGCATCTTGTTGTTGTTGTGATGGTGGTGTTTCAGTTAGTATTTTGTTCTGCTGTGATTCTAAATGTTCCAACACTTGAATTACTTTGTTTCTTAAACATGTGGACAGTTGGGTGTGGCAAATGGCTCCGTGGGTAACTGCTTCATGCACAAGTCTGGAGACCAGAGTTCAGTTCTAGTTTGCTTTCTGTTCCTTTGACAAACACCATGATGACCAGAAGAATTTAGGAGAGGAAAAAAAAAGGCTTCATTTACATTTCTAGGTCACATTTCACCACTGAGAAAATAGGAATTCAACTGACCCTCCTCATTTATTATATTATGTATAATATATTAATAATATATAAATGTTTTATAATTATATATTAATAATATATAGCATAAGTAATTATATAGTTGGTATATATTTATATATTGGTATATATAATTATATATAATATAATATATATCACATAACATGTATAATATTTTGGTGTATAGATACATATAGGGTGTGTATATATTATAAATAGTGTGTATATACATATAAATATATATCTATACACTAATATATGATCTATTATATATTATACATAATATAATATATTTACATCAACACTAAACCTCATGTATACACACTCAGACAAGGACTGCATGATTGTTCTCTGTCTAATCCCACCGTCTTAAACAATATCCATTCACCAGTAGGGTAGGGCAGGAGATAAATATTGCTGAAAGGAACCAACTGTTGCTGGGTTCAATTGTTTGGCTGTTTTCCTATGCAACAATTAGACCCCAAATTCCAGCAGAGATAAAACATGAGCCCATTATTCAGATAATTTAGCCAAATAACTCCACTCAGATAACAAGGTTCGAAGGAAGGAAACAAGTCATGGGTATCACCATCACTAACTTTCAGAGATGATAAAGCCTTTTCAAAGCAATAGTGACCCTCAGTTAGACCCTCAGTTGATACGATGCACACCATGACCAAAAGCAAGCTGGGGAGGAAAGGTTTATTTGTCTTACACTTCCACATCATAGTCCCTCACTGAAAGAACACAGGCAGGAACCTGGAGGCAGGAGCTGAGGCAGAAGCCACAGAGGGGTGCTGCTTACTGGCGTGCTCCTCATGGCTTGCTCAGCCTGCTCACTTATAGAGCCCAGGACCACCAGCCTGGGGATAGCACCACCCACAATGGGCTGGGCCCTCCCCCATTAATCACTGATTAAGAAAACGCCTTACAGGCTCACTTACAACCTGATCTTATGGAGGAACTTTCTCAATTGAGATTTTCCCTCCTCTTAGATGACACTAGCCTGTGACAAGGGGACGTAAAACTACGCAGCACAGTGTGTTCATTCATGTCCAGCCCTCTCAGCTTCCTAACGTAAACTTCCAGTCACTGGATTGTCCTCCTGATTTGAGCAATAATCTCATGCAAAATATTTGTCATTAACACATAGGAATGTAAATCAAATTAGCTTCTAGTTTCCCAAGAGAAAATGTGTGTTTCACCAAAGAACACGCTGGCTGCAATAAAGAAGCAGAAGCCCTGTTTAAGCCGAAGTTGAATTTGACTCCTACAAAGAAACGTTCTTATTTCTCCCCTTTAGAAAGAGATTTTGAAAGTTTCAAGCACAGAGGCCCCACACGTCTTGCATGTGCACACAGAGTCAGGGTGGATGACACAGCTGGGGTGCATTGAGAGTACCTCACTCTGCTCATGGGCTTGGCTCAGAGCCTCTTCTTCTCCTTCAGGGAAGAGAGCAACGGAGTTTCCCCAGACTAGAGAAAGTACCAGTGACACAGAAGGTCTGGCTTCAGCTTCAAATTTACATTCCAGTGACACGCCCTACTCTCCCACTGAGTATCAGCCAATGTCCTCCGGGCTTTCATCCCTACAGAGGGTGCACTGGGCTTAGCTAGATCTGTTTCACACGTAAGCTGATTATATGAAGGCTGTTTTAGCTTAGGTAATATCAAAACCCACAGGGGGGAATGATTCATTTTTCTCTTTTTTTTTAAAAAGTATAATGTATCAGGCATGGGTGTGCATGCCTGTAATATCCCCAGCACTCAGGAGAAAGATAGGTCCCTAAGTTCCTCCTACAGGAAGGAATAACATAGGCTACATAGACCTCATTGCAAACAAACAAGTAAAAATTATAAAGTGCAGGTAACTGTACTATTCCAGATGATACACAAGCATGTGGCAGTTGAGTTACAGTAAATTAAAACTGTTTTCTGTGTCAAATGCAAAAAAAAAAAAAAAATAGATTAAAAAACAGAATTCCTATAAAATACTCGAGGATCAAACAGCTAAGTGCCCTCTAGTGGCGGGGATTGGAATTGCAGCAGAATTTCCTTGATGGCTTTTGGAAACCGGCACTGAGATGCTGTCTAGGACACATATTAAAGATCATGTACTGTTCCCACAGCAAGAGACTTGTGACTGCATGATTGTCCTAGTTTTCTTTTCCGTTGTTATAAAACACTGACCAAAAGCAACTTGGGTAGGAAAGGGTTTGTCACAAATTATTGTCCACCATGAAGGGAAGTCAGGGTGGGGCCTCAAGGCAGGAACCTGGAGGCAGGAGCTGATACAGAGCCCACAGAGGATATTAACTTGTTTTCCATGGCTTCCTCAACCAGGATTGCCTGCCTGGTGGTGGCACCACTCACATTGGGTTGGACCCTCTCATTGTGTTCTGAGGTAAATGTGAGCACAAATTAGAGTTGAGTGGGCACAGCACTGTGTTGAGGAAACTCACCTGAACGACCTTCACTAAAATGATAGCTGTGTGATGTGAATCCGAACACAGTCTTCTCCTTAAAGGAGTAGGGGATAAGACAGAGGGTGCTGAGGTGGCCAAGAGCTGAGACAAGGTGAGAACTTCTGCAGTATATCCTATCCTTTTGCCTTCCTCTGTCTCTTTCCTTCCCAACTTTGCAAGCAGGAATGAGGTCTTCACTCTGTGCACCAAACATCCTGTAGGACATCAAGTGGTACACACTGAACCAAGAATTTATTCAGTTCACAAAGTAAATGCTGTTTTGTCCATGTTTCTTTCAGTTATGTGGACATCAGAGAGATTATTGGAAAATATTGGTAAAATCTCCAGCCAATCATGACAATATATACTCCAAAATTTTAATTATGTTTTTACCTTAGACCTATAAACTACACATTTCTATAGTTATTTTCCCCATTAAGTTGTATAAAACTCAAGTATCATTATTAACTTGAAAGTAACAAAATACAAAAGCTATGGTAAGAACTTCTCAAAAGACCATATATCCCAAGTCAATGGTAAGCCCATGGTTCTTTTGTAGTTCATTAAAAAAAAAAAAAAAAAAAAAACAAGCAAACAAACAAAACACTGGAATGGAATTTCTGTACTGCTAGGAATATTAGTAGAAGTTATAAATCCAAGAGTTCTAAGTAACAATAAAGAAAGTGTATTTTCATTCCTTTTAAAATAAGGGCGGGTTTTCCTTTGGAAGCAATGGTCCTAGAGATAACGTTAGTGGTGTCGGAGGGGACAATAAGGCTTCCTCCCATTGTCAAAGTTCATCTGCAGTGGAGGTGATGGTAGCCCCTGGGTTATCCAAGACAGTGTGGAGAGTAGGTGACAGTGTTGTTGTCACAGAAGAACCCTCAAATCCATACAGTGGAGGCCTCTACTGAGTGTAACATCCTTATGACATCTGCAGATGCATGGCTACCTGGGATGTCATCTCATGGTGGCTCATTCCAAACCAAGTCCAGGATAATGCCCTGGGATGTGCTGTGAGGGCACCCCACATTTGAAGCCAGGGCTGTACCACGCTGACAATAAAACCACCAGAGGGGCCCTGGGTAGGATGGACGTGCTCTGAATATCCTCATTTCAGTACACTGTGGGCATTGCGGCACTGCTAGCTTTCCAGTGATCTTATAGCGCATGGGGAATACTCATGCATATTCATCCAGAATAAGGTAGGAGTCTCTCATTTGCAGCAGAAATAGAATCAAATTTTAGTTTTCATTCAACACACACTGTTCAGTGTGTGTCTGCCACCTGTCCTGCAGGGTGTGTGCACCTTGCATTTTTCTGAACTCAACATTCTTCCATACAATTGGCATGTGTTTTGGGAAGGATACTGACTTGTACTCTGAAGAGCACAGTCTATGGAGGCAAGCTGAAATATAACGTCATCATTGGGCATTTTACTCTGTCCTTGACCTCAGGCTTCTGCTGTGGCCCCTCCAGCTGCTTCCAGAAGAGCCCCTTTCTTTATCACTGACATCCTACACAATGGTGGCTGCCACACAAGAAGTTTCCCTAGTGTTGTCTGTATGGCTACAGTAGCTCACCTTGGAAACAAGGGGGAGAGTTCCCTGAAGGTCCTAATATTGCTCTGACAGAACTGGAGATGGCTGTCACCGGTGTTTGTGTAGAGGCATCACTGGCATTTCCATTGGCAAGTTTTCAGCTATTTATTTTCTTCCTGTCAAGGAACAGATAATAAATATTTCTTTCATTGTTTTCTTGGGTAATTCAGGCTGGAGTCAAACTCACTACGTAGCTGAAGATAACCTTGAAGCTCTCCTTCCTCTACCTCCAGTGTGCTGAAATTACAGATGGGAGCCACTCATTCTGTTTTGTTTATTTGTTTGTTTTTGTTTGTTTTGCAAAGAGAGATCAAACCCAGAGTTTCCTGCACACAAGGCAGGAACTCTACTAACTGAACCGCATCCTAGGCCTAGTATTTCTTGTTCCGCAGGCCACACAATTCCTATTAGAGCTAACTGGCTCTACTGTTTTATAATGGTCTCACACACACACACACACACACACACACACACACACACACACACACACGTGTTCGCATGGAGTTATTTTATATGGGTGATAATGTTCCTTCCAGAAGCCATAGTTTGCCAAATCGAAAGCCGACTGCCAGGCGTGGGATCTCTCCCCTTGAATAGTTGGTCACAGGGGACCCCTACAGCAATGCAGCCACCTGTCACAGTTCTAAGACACTCAGCAGAACTTCTTGATAAGACTCTATCACCAAAATCACCACGAGGTTTGGGCACAGGACTTACAGAAAGCAATCAGATACTAGCCTAGAACCTTCCTCCATTCTTACTAACTTTCAAAGTCCCAGAGGGCGCTATGCCACCTGCTTGAGAAATAAAGTCATCAACAGCCTTATGCAGCTGTGAACCATGCAAAATACAACAATGGCCAGTCTGACAAGAGATCTTCACGGTTATACTAGTGGCATGAATATTATGGGGATGACCAACTTCTTTCTGATTAGATTCAAGGCATCTTAGATTGAAGGAAACACACATGCCTGGTACCGTAAATCTGGCCAAGAACTCACAGCTAGTGACCTCACAGGCCCTAAGAGTAAACCTACTACTACTATTTTGCTAAACAAACACATCACCAAGCTACCTTCTAAACACACATCTCTGAACCCATAGGTAATCACAGCTCTCTGTATCTATTGGAAAGGCGTCTTTGTGTAGTGGACATACCTAAAACAGAGACTCATGACTGGTCCAAGTGCAGAGAACAAGTGTCTGTAAAATTCTCAGCTATAAAGAAGATATCGATGTCTGTATGCTCAGCTGTAAAGAAGATATCTATGTCATACCGCGTCCCTGTCAAAGCTTAGTGGGCTTTACAAAAGATGGGAAAAAATAGATTATAAAAACCAGAGATCAAGGAAGACTGAGAATATTTCTAGACATGGAAGCCATTGCTCTTATGGACTCACAAGGCTTTGGTTGCCTACAGAAGGCCCGCCACTCAACATTCCAGTGTAGATGGAGGAGGGAACTATGAGGGCCTCTTAGCTGAAGGCTTATTGACAGTTGATGGGGACAGAGAGTGAATTTCTTTGATGGTGTGGCCTTTGGTAGTTTTTCCATGCTCCAACCAGAGGGCTTACATTCATGGATATATGAGCAGCACAGATTGAACTCATTGTATTATTTAAAAATCAGCAGACCAGGACAGGACTTCGGAAAAGGATAACAGGTGGGGGATGGGGAAAGCTGAAGTGATGAAGTAGAATTACATTGAAGGTATATGTGAAATTCACAAGGAATACATAAAAAATACTAATTTTTTACTTTGCAAGAACTAACCATTAGGTCATTAGGTCATTAGGACTGTTTATGATAAAACACACTGTGTTTATATCTGTGTTTTACTGCTTTTAGTGACATACTTTCTCATGTGTATGTAGCTTGCTAAGATGTGAGTTAGACATGGTACTTACATAAAACAGTCATCTTGATATGCATAATAAAATAATGGAGTTACTGAATTCAACCACTTAAAACACCTGTTTGCACATACTCTAATTGCTGTATTTAAGTGAGATATTTTTTCTCATTTATTAGAGCTCGAAATCACAAATGTAGTTTTAAAAAATATTTTGAATCTCTTTAGAGTCCTTAAAAAAAAATAAGTACAGATTTATTTCTCTTTCCATCACACAGATAAAATTGCTTTGTACAAGATACCTAGCATTTTTTTCAGGCTTGGTAACTTGGGTTGATACGTCTTGTACATTTGATTTACAATATAAATATTTAGAGGAACCCTGTGCTATGTCAGGTACAACTGACCCAGAGGCTGAGAAAACCCAGACAAGAAGAGCTAGGTGTGGGAAACAGAGAGCAAACAAAACTACTCTTCAAGGCCCCGTATAAAGAACTTCTAATCAGGTCAGTCATTATTGGAACTCAAAAAACACTGTAAATCATCTTGGCTTTCTGCTCACTTTCACTGGTTTCTGCAGCTACAGTTTTTTTTTGTTTTTTGTTTTGTTTTTGTTTGTTTTTTGCTCTGTGTTTCCTGTGAGCCCCTCTCCTCCCTTGTGCCTCCCTGCCCTCCCCTGCCTGAAAAGGGTAGATAGACATCCTTGGGGCTGAGATATCCCTTGTGGATGGCCAAGCTAGAGCTCTTCTGGTTATTGTAGCTTTGCTGAGTGCACTGTTTCTCTTAAAATTCCTATCCGATTACAGGAGCTGCAGGCATTCAAGCCCCCATGAACTCCTGTTCTCTAATATCATAAAGAGTGAGTCTACTTTCTATTTCAAGCCTCAGTTCGTGTTGTCTGTATTTAACAAGCACAAACCAGAGCCAGAATAAGACAATTTCCTGTTATTGAAAACAATGCAAGATGTTCCAAAACTTGACCTCAAGTAAGTTCCTAAAGGGATAGCACATCAGGATGAGGTAGCTGAACACGTAGTCTCTAACAAAGCCAAGGGAAAACAGAAGTTCAAAACCATACATGTAAGACCAGACCCTTCCAGGAGCCCCTTGGCTGGCTGATTTATGAGCACTGAGCATCTGTGAGTACGTCACTGCATCCTGACACCTCTCCACCTTTGGCTCTTTCTGTGATGTCCTCTCCTCTTGGCTTGGGAGGAATGATTTTAAAAGTCCATCTGTTTGCTCATTCCTTGTGTTTTTCCAGAAGCCCCGAGGCTCTGTTGGGGGTACTGTGCATTCCCTGTAACCACAATGGGTGACATGTAAACTCCAGCCATGGGGCCATGGTCACAATTATTTAGAAGCATGTGTGATGTGTTTGTATGTATCAATGGGGTCCTAGTGGCTATGAGCAGCTGTCCTCTCTGAACTTGGTGATTCAACCCTGTGTCCTGCTCCTCTTTGCTAGCACCGAGTGAGCTTTGGACATCCCACTGATAGATTTCAAATGTGGAGAGGCTGTGGGTGCTCAAAGTGTCTGTCTTCAACCACAGATTCCCATCCCTCATCTTTTAAGCAAGAGATAGAGCATTGACTGCAGATGGAGCAAAGAGCATGCACTTGTTCTTCAAGCATCCAGAACATTTTAAATCATTTACTAATATTTGTACTTGGGATATAGTTTTGTGTGCATTGCATCATTTGAGGATGTGTCAGAGGCATTTCATGATTGTACTTGACTGTCCACTTGACCACTATGAGAAGGCATAACATATTCCAATCTCCAACCTCCAATTTCCCCTTCCTCTGCTTGCAAGCAATGAGAGGTTACACCATCCCTCCCGTGTACCCACTAGGCCACCTGACTTACTGCTGTGATCATGCCTCTTCCTCTCGGCTGGACAACTGAGGCATGGGGATGCAGAATCCCCCACCCCATGGGTGTTCCCCTGGACCACTACTCTCTGCTACACTGCTTACTGCCCTCCCTTTCTGTCTATGATTCTGAATCCCAAGGCTCCTTTCAAACTCCCTGTGGTCTTAGCCATGTGCCTCCCCCACAGACATCTGGTCTAATGGCCTACCTTGGCTTTTTCCTCCATTTACCCTCTTCTGGGATTTTGAAGTGCCTGTTCTTGTTCAGTCTCCATATACTGTGTCTACACAGCCACCAACCTCCTCCACAGACAGCGTATGTCTTCCTTTCTGGAGACACGTCTTATAGTGACCACTGGCCAGTGTCCCCAGCAGCTGCCCCTTGAATGACCTCAAAGCTCAAATTTCTCACAAAGCAAGGACAGAACAAAATTATACTTGTCTCTGAAAATGACTTTAGTCATAATTGCACAAATTTCAGGACTTTGTCATGCTATGAATTGAATGAAGGATGCTACTAACATGGAAAATTTAACAACAGGGGAGCACTAAAATCTGAGGACCCTGTGGTTCTTAATTATGGCTGCACAGAAGAATTCACCAGAAGCCTCCAGATAAGCCAATTTATAAATCATGGACCCTTGGATGCTGTTTTAGTTAGGGTTGTTTTATTTTGTTTTGTTTGTTTGTTTGTTTTATTGCTATGCTGAAACACCATGAGACAGTAACCGGAAGCAAAGGGTTTATTTTGTTCACACTTCCACATCAAAGTCCATCATCAAAGGAAGTCAGGGCAGGAACACAAGGCAGGAACCTGGAGACAGCCATGGAGGAATTACTGCTTATTGGCTTGCTCTGCATGACTTTATCAACAGTGCTTTTTAAAAATATAACTCAGAACCACCTACCTAGGAATGGTGCCAGCCACACGGACTGCGCCCTCTCACATTAATCATTAATCAAGGAAAAATGCCCTTCCAACTGCTTTCCTATAGGCCTATTTCTATTTAAATTACTTTATGTGTATGGGCATGTATGTCTGTGTGCCCATACCCAGGGAGGCTAGAAGAGGCATGTAGTCCCTTGGGACTGGAGTTACAGATCCTTGTGAGCTGCCATGTGAGACCTCTGGAAACCCAGACACTGCTCTTAACCACTAAGCCTTCTCTCCAGTGCTACATTATGGAGGCATCTTCTCAACTGAGGTTTTCTCCTCTTACACAAAGATGTACACCATCTTTGGTCTCACAGATTTTACTACACAGCTTGCAGTTTTTCTCAGTGGTAGCTAAGCTTCGGCCCCAGGTATCCATGCATGCTAAGTTAGAGGCTGAGACCTTGGTACTGAAGCTCCCTGTCATTTGTCTCAGCACACTTACATATTTGACACATACAGAATCAAAATGGCCTGAACAGTGTGCATAGTCTGTGGGGAAATTAAAATCGCAAGATTAGATTTTCTTTCCTCCCAGTTCCCCAGATGCTCTGGCCTGAAGCCCAGCACGGAAGGAAATGCAGACTCCAAAGTATGACTCACAGGCATCACCTATGGAAGCTCACCACAGACCCTGAAACACCTCTCCTGGCCGCTGCTGCCATTGACCATGATGCTGAGGGGGTGGGGCAAGACCAGCTCTTCTTTGCAGAATCTTGCTAGCTTGACCATGTCCTCATCACTGTCCTATAGGAAGAATTCTCCTGAAAAGTTAATCTGCTCCAAACCTGTGAGGTGAAAAGATGCATTTTTGCACTTTCCAAACACTTATTATTCATCATTTTTGCTTTATTTAATTTCTGTGTGTTTTCTGTGCATATGTGGTGTGTGTACGTATGGTATGGGCATGTGTGTTGTGTGTAGAATTTGTGTTGTGTGTAGTATATATGTGTGTATGTGTGGTATGTGTCTGATATGTTTAGTGTGTATGTGTATATATGTGTGTTGTGTGTGCGCACGTGTATGTGGTATATGTAGGTATATGTGTATTGGGTGTGGGCGGTGTATGATATGGTGTGTGTATCTGAATGTATGTGTATAGGTACACAGGATATTGGGCATGCTAGTCAAGTACTATATCCCCAATCCCAACTATTTTATTATAATAAAAAAAATATTTTCCTAATTAAAATACTAAACTAGGAGTGTCTCAGCACCCGAACTTCGTTTAGTCCTATTTGCCAATATCAATATCACTATATCAGAATTCCCATGTTCAACTCAGCATTATATCAATAAATAATCCACTGGAATATTTTGTTCTTGTTCTGTGTTTTGTTTTGTTTTTTCTACTAAAAGCAGACACACTTGAGTGCGAGGAACAGGTTCCACAGTGGCTCCGCAGCCTCAGAAGTTCACGGGCACCATGAAGCACCTGGAGATGCTTAAAGCAAAAGCCACTACCAGAGGCATCTGGGAGGGGATGGGGAGGAGGCAGCATGCTTGTCAAGAACTAGATCTCAAGGCTCACATTTAAAGCTTAGATTATGTCGGCAGGTGAATCAAAAAGCTACAGTTTAAGGAGGCATTGTACTTCCAGTTAGGAAAATCAGAGACTGTAGAATAATCATAAATTCCTGGTGACAAAAGACCAGATCTTGATCTAAGGTCCCAGTGAGATGACAAGGTTAACTATCTTTACTGTGGCTAATGAGCCATTACAAGAAAGCTGAGTAGGTCAGACCCCCCACAGAACAATGTTATATGCTATATGATTTAATTATCACAGCACAGTTAGGCAACTGTAATGTGAGCAAGAAAATCATCTTGGAGTCCCTATGGGGACACATGGAAGCTACAGTGTACCTGGAGAGCTGGCCCTGAGTGCTCTCTGTCTGTAGTGTGCAATGTGAATATTCACATTCATTGAGGTGGACGGTAGAATGGAGGTTATCAGAAGTTGGGGGCGGGTATTAACATGACGGTCAGAGGCCATAATGCTTTAGTCCTTGAGGAAGAACAACACAGGGACTGTGATGATTGCTTGTGACTGTTGATGCAATGTACAGCCACCTGGGAAGGCTCCATGAGGAACTGTATAGGTTAGGCAGGCCCAGGGACATGTCTGTCAGGGGTTTTCTTCATTCAGTTAATTGGGGTGAGAGGACTCACCCTGCATGTGGGTAGTGCCATGTCATGAGCTGGACCCCTGGCTGAAATGATAAGGAGAGTGAAAGCTCGGTACTGACAGGCACACTCTCTTTTCTTCGCTGTGGGTGTAGTGTGACTAGGCACTTCAAGTTGCTGACTGCTCCAGGGCAATGAGGGACCATATCCTGGAAATGTGAACCCGAAATTCCTTTTCTCACTTAAGCCATTTTGTCCCGGCCAGGTCTGTACAACAACAGCAGACAAAACTAAGACAGAAATTGCTAATTACTAGGAGGTAGGGCCATCACTTTGATGAACGTGACCATGTGGCTTTAGGGCCTTTGGAACCATTTTGTGGAAGGGTTTGGAACTTTGGGTTAGGAAAACTGTTGCATATAGAGGCAGAGCTTAGTGGCTGGTTACTGTGTGCACTTAGAAGATACTAGTGTTCCGGGGAATGTAGACAGTGTGGCCTGGCTAACGAGATTTCAGGGGGGCATAAGGAGTCTATCAGGAATTGGGCTTATGGTCCATTCATTTGATGTTTTGTCTCCTCTACTTATGTTCTGAGCTCGTGAGTGAAGTTCTTTGAGAGTTGCTGAGTTAGTTTGCTTGGCAGAGAACATTCACAGCAGGAGAATATCCAGGCTGGTGCTGAGAAGGGAGCTATGGGGCCTTTATGATTGCTGATAGATATGGGAGGGCCCAGCCCGCTGTGTGTGGTGCCACCCCTGGGAAAGTCCTGAGCTGTGTAAGAGAGCAGGCTAAGTAAGCTGTGGAAAACAAGCCAGGAGCAGTGTTCCTTCATGCCTCTGCCTTACTTCCAGGCTCTTGTTTTGCATGCGTTCATGACAGGCACTTTAGACAGTGAACAATCTCCCCAGCCCCTAGTTGTACAATTTCTTAGAAAGTGTTGTGGAATCCTGAATATCACTGTTTGTATTCCCTCAGTTTCCAGAATAGTCTGTCTCGACAAAAGTGGGAATAGTTTGAGCCCAATGTTGGTAGTCAGAGATTTCAGGCTCAGGGGCTGGGAGACAATGCAGAGGTGCGGTGCTCAGGGACTGAGTGATGCTGATCTACTGAGCTCATGGACAGGGTGATGCTGATGTACTGTGCTCAGGGGCTGGATGATGCTGATGTACTGAGTTCAGGGGCTGGGCAGTACTGAGGTACTGTGCTCATGGGCTGTGTGGTGTTGAGGTACTGTGCTCATGGGCTGGATGATGCTGATGCACTGAGTTTGGGGGCTGGGCAGTGCTGAGGTACTGTGCTCATGGGCTGGGTTGTGCTGAGATACTGTGCTCAGGAGCCTGGCAGTGCTGAGGTACTGTGCTCAGAGGCTGGGTGGTGCTGATGTACTGAGTTTGGGGGCTGGGCAGTGCTGAGGTACTATGCTCATGGGCTGGGAGGTGCTGAGGTACTGTGCTCGTGGGTGGTGGGTAGTGATGCTGGGGTACAGCACTCTGACTTCTGCTTTTCTCAGTAAACATGTCCTTTTACCTTTGTGAGGAGGGCAAACACTCCTTTTCCTACAGGAGCTGAACACTGCCAGCACTGAGCCATGGTTGTGAATGGAAACAGAAACCTCTGCTTTGTGTGCACTGGGAATCTGAAGGCATCTGTGCTGTGTCTAATGAGGACATCCTTACCTCACACAGGTGCTTGAAACTCTCCGAAGCAAAGATATTGACGTCCCTGCCACAATTTAGAAGTGCTTTCTGCCAGCTCACACATATGTGATGTCAGTGTTAGGCACAGTGCTAAGAGGAACAGCAACGCTCCTTTGGTGCAGAAAAAAATGTTTTAATGGTTAAATCCTGGCTCAGTGCTTATGATGCAATATGGGGTGAATTCTTTTTATATCTGAGGTTTTTGTTGGTGTTTTCATTCTTGACTAATGGTCTATTTTAGGCAGGTGCTCTACCACGTATCCAGCCATTCGACTGTCTGGCCTTGTGATACATCCGGGAAACACAGGCCATCACACCTAGCTCATACACCATAATATTAATGGAACTGGGCTGCAGGTTAAGAACTCAGGGTGGTTGTACTGATATAAACATATTTTTGTTTTGATCCCAAGAGTGGGATGTGAAACAGACTTGGGTGAGGATGTGTGGTGTTTATATGCTGGAAACAGACCTGTGAGAGGACACGTGGTGTTTTTCCACTACAAAGGGAACTGCCTCTTGTGGGGGCATGGTTTTTGCCAACTGATAAACATCCTACTATAGACTCTGAGAGGATATATATATGAGCCTCAACAAGAGGCTGGGCTTTTTGATCTTGTCTTTGTTTCCTACTGTCTGGCTGTTCATCGCTCCAAGCTGTTCAGAGCTTTGAGGTTCCAGATCCTGGCTGCTGCTCTGGGTTCTGGCGGCTGCAGTTGCGATCATCTTTGCTGAATTGCTAGTTTGCTGTTTAATGTGTCTGCTGGAATTCTGCCGACTAAGCCAGTGGAGTCTCTCCAAGAAACTGAGTCTAGAAAAGGTTTACTTCTCTTGTTCCCATTAACTTCTTTTCTCTCCTATCTAGGGTGGGTGGGTTGGAAGGGAGGCATAAGCATTAAAGAATCCCAAAAAAGTAGGTTTGAAAAAGTTCAAAGCCTACAGGTGGTGCTTGCCATGAGAGAGTGCACTTTGCTTGCTGACTCACACTTTGGCTTAAGACACTTACCTCGCTGGGAAGCAAGATCTCAATCAGTGTTTAAGCACTGGCTAGTCGGCTTCATAACTATCATAATGGCATTATCTTATCTTTATTGATAAGACATCTCTGTGCAGGCCAGTTTCTTCCAGTCATTCATCATTTTATCATTCATCCATCTATTCATTCATTCAGGTATTCAGATAAGCTTTCATTTTCTCATCTTCCTTTTCTTTGGTGCATATTGACTGAGATTCCTGTATGAAATTGTCACATGAAAATATCAACAAGAGTGAGCGACATATAAATGTGATAGTTATCTTCATTGTCAACTTGACTAGATTTAGTACTATGATGGAAACATCTGAATATGTAAGCACAGAGATGTTTCCATCATAGTGTGATGGGAGCTTAAGGAGGGAAGCCCTTCTCTGAATGTGAGTGGCTCCATCCTGTAGGCTGCAGACCCAGACTGAACACCACTGGAAAGAGGGCTGAGCACCAGCGTTCATCCTTCTGCTTCCTGACTGGGGCTCCGATGTGACGATGTGACCTGACCGTCATGCTCCTGCCTCCATGCCTTCCCTACCATCTCCCATCACACCCTGAGCCAATAGGAATTCTTAAGTTGGTTCAGGTCATGTGTGTAACTAACACAAATGAGGAAATGACACTTCCTGCTGTCCAGAGCTCAGGAGTCCTTCATCGTTTCTGAGGGCGGGTTCGGCCTCTCCCAACTCCTTTCCCCACCCTGCAAAGAGTAGAGTTTGGGAAACCGTAGACTTAACACAACAATACAACAACAACAAGCCCTTATGTGTGGTGTGTGTGTGTGTGAGAGAGAGAGAGAGAGAAAGAGAGAGAGAGAGAGAGAGAGAGAGAGAGAGAGAGAGAGAGAGAGAGAGGAGAAAAGAAGGAAAGGCCTGTTCTATTGTGGGACCAGAAATAAGGGCAATAGGCACTTCCTGTGGAGTTCTAAATCAGTTTGTGGTGTGTTGCACATGGCATTTGTGATGTTTTTGTCAGACAAAAGAAAAGTAAATAATGTCAAAGATCAAGGTTGTACAGGCAGAGACCAAAAGTTGTAAAAAAGAGTAAAGTGGGCAGTAAATTCCCTTTTGGATGAAAAAGATCACTGGCCCCTTCCCACCTGCCTTGGTGTCCTCTAGAAGAACTGTATGTCTTCAATCCTGCTCACAAATGAAATCTTACTATGCGAGTATTTACATATTGCCTTTTTATATCCATGTATATCTTAGATAACTTTCTAGTCCTGTGTGTGTGTGTGCATGTGTGTGTGTGCATGCGTGTGTGTGTGTGTGCATGCCTGTGTGTGTGTGTGTGTGTGTGTGTGTTGTGTGTCTCTGCGAGTGCACATTATGTGCCCAAAGGCTGGGTGTGGAGTTCAGAGGACAAGTTTCCTGTCTCCCCATCGTGTGTTTTCTGAAAGCTGCCCTTGGACTTCTGGAGACTGCCCTGTATTCTCCCATCTTGTAGGAGTGCTGGGCTTCCCAATGGTCACTGCACTGTGTTCTTTTAGATATATTTTGAAGATCTGGACTGGGATCTCCAGGCTTCAGTGGCAAGTGCTTTTACCCATGGCCCAGTCTCCATAGCCTAGACTTCCTTTGGAACTTATTCGTTTACATAAGCATCTGTCCCTTTTAATACTTTATTTATTATACTTTATTCACATTACATCTCAATTTTTATCCTCTCTCTCTCTCTTATCTTCCTGTTCCCACCCTCTCTCCCTCTTCTACCCTGTTCCCCTCCCTAGACCTCTGACAGGGGTGAGCTCCTACCCCACTGTTTAGTCATAGCCTATTAGGTCTCATCAGGATGGCCTGCATCCCCTTCCTCTGTGTGTCTGCAAGCCTGTCTTGTCAAGGGGCAGTGACCAAATCGTGGGCACCAGAGTGCATTTAAGAGGTTCAGCAGCAGTACCCCTCACCCTGCCCCCACAGGAAGAATCAGCTGCCCGTTGGCTACATCTGAACAGGGGGACTTGGTTCTCTGCATGCATTATCCTTGGTTGGTGCATCAGTTCATGCAGGCCCCCCTCTGTCAAGATCTGCAGGCCTTTATGGTCTCCCTGTGGAGCTCCTGCTCCTTCCAGGACCTTCCACTTCTCCACTCTTACCTACAACTCTCAGCACTCTACCCAGAGTCTCTAGCTTTGAGTCCCAGTATCTTTCCTGGTTGCCCCCTGGGTAGAGTCTCTCAGAGGAGACCTACTTTGGGCTAATATCCACTTATGCATATATACCATATGTGTTTTTCTGGGTTCCGGTTACCTTACTCAGGATGGTCATTTCTAGTTCTATCCTTTTGCGTGCAAATTTCAAGATTTCCTTGTTTTTAATGGCTGAATAGTATTCCACTGTGTAAATGTACCATGATGTCTTTATCTATTCTTTGGGTGAGGGATATCTAGGCTGTTTCCAGATCTGGCTATTACGAATAATGCTGCTATGAACATAGTTGAGCAAATGTCCTTGTAGTATGGTGGAGCATCATTTGGGCATGCCCAAGAGTAGTATAGATGGGTCTTGAGGTAGCACTGTTCCCAGTTTTCTGAGAAAGCACCAGGTTGATTACCAAAGTGGTTGTATAAGTCTGTACTCTCACCAGCAATGGAGGAGTGTTCCCCTTTCTCCACATCCTTGACAGCATGTGCTATCACTTGACTTTTGGATCTTAGTCATCCTGAAGGTGTAAGATGGAATCTCAGAGTCATTTTGATTTGCATTTCCCTGATGACTAAGGACGTTGAGAATTCCTTTAAGTGTTTCTCAGCCATTTGATATTCCTCTGTTGAGAATTCTCTGTTTAGCTCTGTACCCCATATTTAAACTGAATTATTTGGTTTGGTGGTGTTTAATTTCTTGAGTTCTTTATATATTTTGAATATTAGCCCTTTGTTGGATGGAGGATTGGTGAAGATCTTTTCCCAATCTGTAGGCTGTCACTTCGTTCTGTTGACACTATCATTTGTCTTACAGAAGCTTTTTGGTTTCATGAGGCCCCATTTATTAATTGTTGATCTTACACCTGAGCTGTTGGCATTATGTTCAGAAAGTTATTTCCTATTACAATGAGTTCAAGGCTCTTCCCCACTTTTTATTCTAACAGCTTTAGTGTGTCTGACTTTACATTGAGGTCTTTCATCCACATGGACTTGACTTTTGTGCAGGGTGATAAATATGGATCTACTTGCAGTTAGACCAGTACCATTTGTTGGAGATGCTGCCTTTTTCCATTGTATGGACTTGGCTTCTTCTTGAAAAATCAAGTGTCCATAGGTGTATGGGTTTATTTCTGGGTCTTCAATTCAATTCCATTGATTGACTAACCTATTTCTATGCCAGTACCATTTCTTTTTTATTACTTTTTAAAAAAATTTTTATTAATTTATTCTTGTTACATCTCAATGGTATCCCATCCTTTGTATCCTCCCATTCTTCCCTCCCTCCCATTTTCCCCTTATTCCCCTCCCCTATGACTGTTCCTGAGGGGGATTTCCTCCCCCTGTATATGCTCATAGGGTGTCAAGTCTCTTCTTGGTAACCTGCTATACTTCCTCTGAGTGCCACCAGGCCTCCCCCTCCAAGGGACATGGTCAAATATGAGGCACCAGAGTACGTGTGGAAGTCATACCCCACTCTTCACTCAACTGTGGAGAATGTTCTGCCCATTGGCTAGATCTGGGTAGGGGTTTAAAGTTTACCGCCTGTATTGTCCTTGACTGGTGCCTTAGTTTGAGTGAGTCTTTTTTATTACCTTTATAAGCAGTTGTCTTAAGCCATAAGTACCAGCTAAAGAGTTCCACAAAATTTCTCTGATGATTAATGAAGTTGAGCATTTATTTAAGTGTTCCTCAGCCATTTGATATTCCTCAGTTGAGAATTCTCTGTTTAGTTCTGAGCCCCATTTCTTAATTGGGTTATTTGGTTTAGTTGTGTTTAATTTCTTGAGTTCTTTATATATTTTGGAAATTAGACCTTTGTCAGATATAGGGTTGGTGAATATCTTTTCCCAGTCTGTAGGCTGTTGCTTTATTCTCTTGACAGTGTCTCCTGCCTTACAGAAGCTTCCCAGCCTCATGAGGTCCCATTTGTTAATTTTTGACCTTAAGGCCTGGGCTGTTGGTGTTCTGTTCAGGAAGTTGTCTCCTGTGCTAATGTGTTCCAGGCTCTTCTTCACTTTTTCTTCTAACTGATATAGTGTCTCTGGTTTTATGTTAAGGTCTTTAATCCACTTGGACTTGAGTTTTGTGCATGGTGACAAATATGGGTCTAATTGCATTTTTCTACACGTAGACATCCAGTTAGAACAGCACCATTTGTTGAAGATGCTATCATTTTTCCATTGAATAGACAATGCAAGTAGTAAACACTGAACCCCTACTCTGATCTAGCCAATGGACAGGACATTCTCTACAGTATGTGGAGAGCAGGGACTAACTCTGACAAGAGCTCTCTCATGACCCATATTTGATGATCTCCCCTTCATGGGGAACCTTGGTGGCACTCACAGAAAGAATAGGCAGACTACCAAGATGAGACTTGTTAGCCTGCAACCATAAAGTGGGGAGGAGATTCCGCTCAGACATGGACCTAAGGGAGGGTTATAGGATGGGGATGGGAGGGTAGGAGGAATGGAAGGATAAGAGTGATGGGAGAACAATTGAATTGTAATCTGAATAAATTAATTAAGAAAAAAACAAAAAGAGAGTTCCACAGTAATATGTCTGTCAGATGTATTGGGCCAGAAGGCTGAAGATGATGCTCCAACATTATAGAGCGTGTGGGTGACTGTTCAGGCAGCAAACTGTCTCTGTCATTTATTTTCAAATTGGAAGCTGCTAACCTGTACTTCCTGTTTACTCAAGTAATTAATTTTATTCCTTCTCAAGTCTCTGATGGGGTTGAAGACCAAATAGTTTAGCTTCACAATTAAGCTTAGTTGTTCAGGGGCTAAGATGTTTTTAGATCCAGATAGATGTTTTAAGTTGATAGAGACGAGACATGATTGTTAATGATTTACATTCAGAATTTTAGACTCACCAAGATAGGAAAATGTTTCCTTCAAGGTTGCCAAATACAAATAGCCAAAACACTATGAGTGTAACATGAATATAATTCCTGGTTGTTTTATGATTCTTCTTGCTCTATGTATTTTATTTTATACATGTATAATAATACAAATTCATATGTAAAAAATAAAAAAAAATATATTAAAAAACAAAACAAAACAAAACTTGAAGGCCAGGCCTGACAAGGGTGGCTGCTCATTTGAGACCTTTTCATGACTTTTTCCAAACTCCCTTTTTACTACATTCTTCTTCTATATTCTAGCAAAGGCTATTGCATGGCTCCTGTACCTTCCCAGGAAGAAGAGAGCAGCCTTTAGGGCCTGAGATCCACTCCTAGTCCTGACTTACAAAAGCCAAGGTGGGGGAGAAGGTGCTGAAGGTGAAGGGCCATGCTGACATCACAGACGCTCTCCTTTCCTCCCTTTCTCTTTGTAAATCACACGTTGAAAAGAATTCAACCATGATATGAAAATGAGCCACAGGCCATCACTGGGATCTTTCCTTAGCTTCCCCTGAGTACCTGTGCATACCTAACATGCTCCATGCACTCCGGCAGGCATAGCGCCCCAGCAGGGGCCGTGATGCTCCACCAGACTGGAATCTGTTTACTGAGATGCAAACGTCACAGTCTTTAGGTAATCTTCACTGAACTGTCCCACAGAGAGTGCACCAGTGACCAAAGCACTGCATTGTGATGCTTCAGTTTGTGTCTGCTGGGCCTGACGTTGAGTCACCTAGGAGTCACACCTCTGAGTGTGTCTGTAAGGGTGTTTAAGACGTGATTACTTGAAGGGAGAGGCTCCATCCTGAATAAGGGTAGCACTATCTGTGGGCTGGGTCTCAGACAAAACCAACAAGCACGCATATATTTCTGCTTCCTGCCCGTGGACAGGCATGGTGTGATTAACCTCCCGCTGTGCCTTCTTTGCCATGATGGCCTGTGTCCTCTCAAACTGAAAGCCAACATAAACCCTCCCCTTCCTTAATTTGCTTTTGTTGGGTATCTTGTCACATCACTGAGAAAAAAAAAAAAACAACAAAAAGGAGCGCAGTACTTGTTTACAGAATGAACACAACCGAAGGGGCCACTCCTGTTAAGAATTAGAACTTTTTGCCACACATCAAGGTCTAAATGTACTTTCTCCTAGGCCCAACATTCTGCCTCTAAATACAACCTGGGGCAAGGCATGGTGGCACACACCTTTAACCCAAGCACTCAGAAGGTGGAGGCAGGCAGCTCTTTGCAACTTTCAGGCCAGGCTGGTCCACATAGGTCTGCCATAACTATATAATAAGACTCACTCTTGAAAACAACAACAACAACAACAAAAAAAAAAAAAAACACCAGAAGCCCACAATACAAACAGAGAAGCATGTCTCTTTTCTTCAAGCCCTGCTCCAGCTCATTCTCGTTGTATGGATTCACTCACAGTTCATCATCCTTCTGTCTAATGTATTTCACTCTGATATTTTTTTTCTTAAAGACTTATTTATTTATTTATACAGTGTTCTGTATGCACACCAGAAGAGGGCACCAGATCTCATTATGGATGGTTGTGAGCCTCCATGTGGTTGCTGGGAACTGATATCAGGACCTCTGGGAGAGCAGGCAGTGCTCTTAAACTCTGAGCCATCTCTCCAGTCCTGTTCTTTATTTTTTTAACTTATGCATCTTGTTGAAGTTTGCTCATCCTTTTTGCTACAAAGGCTCTGCTGCCTGCACCATATAATTCGCTAATCATTATGTTGTAACCAAGAATTGATACTTTAAAGTATTTTGCTATTATGCTAAAGATGTTCTTGCCCAGCGTGGTGGTGCACACCTTTAATCCCAGCACTTAGGAGACAGAGGCAGGCAGATCGCTGTGAGTTAGAGGCCAGCCTGGTCTACAAAGTGAGTCTAGGACAGCCAAGGCTACACAGAGAAACATTGTCTCAAAAAACAAAACAAAACAAAACAAAACAAAAAGATGTTCTTGCATGCTTTTCATCTAAAGAGGCATGGATACATGCTGGATATGGATGACTGCTTATGGAATCCCCGGCTGATAAGTGTCACATATGTCCACCCGTTGAACATAATATGCATATTGTGTTTGCCAATAGGCGTGATGAAGGGTCCTGACTGTTCCACATTCTCCCTCATGTCATTGTTAAAACTTTTCTTTTCTTTTGGTTGTGTATTAATTTCCTGCATCCATAGCCTGGTGTTGTTAAACACAGTTTTAAATGCCTCTTTGACATTTGGGTAGTCTCTTTTGTGATTCTGTTTAAAAAAAAAAAAACACTTGCCATTTTCATTTTCACATTTTATTGATTTGTTGAATCTTTCCTTCCAGATGAACTAACTAATTAACTAACTAACTAATTAGCCAACTAACCAATTATTGCTTTTGTGTGTATGGGCTGTTTGTGTATATACAGGAGTGTGAGCATTTAGTGTGCATGCAGACGGAGAACAGCTTTCGTATTTGGGGTTTCCTTCCACCATGTGATCCTGGGAATGAACTCAGATCATCAGGCTTGCAGCAAAGTGCCTTTCTCTGCTAAGCCAGCATGCTGCTCAGTATTCCGTACTTTGTTGGTTGAATGTGTGGGAAATGTCTTCCTTTGATTTTTGCCCTTTTTGCCATCATTATGGTTCTAGTATTTGTCAGGTATTTATTTTGTCACAGCAGTGAGAAAAAAAATTGTTAATATAAACACAACAATTTATTACAGAATGGATACACCTAAAAAAGACCACTTTAATATGTGTTGTTTTAAAATAAATAGAATGTGAAAAGGTTTAAAGATGAGACTGAGACTAATTTCTTAAAGTTTTCTCTCTCCTATCTCCTCCTCCTCTCCTTCTTCCTTCTCTCTCTCTCTCTCTCTCTCTCTCTCTCTCTCTCTCTCTCTCTCTCTCCCTCCTCCTCCTCCTCCCCTCTCTGCACTTGCTGTACAATAGAAGTCTGAAGGAGTCCCTTTTTGCTGACTCACTGAATACATACATCTCTTGGTGATGGTTTCAGTAAGGTTTGAGGTGTGAAAGTGCCTGAGAGAAGTTGTCCACCAACAGTGTTGGATGGTCATCATTGTCAATCAACAGAGTTTTATAGCCACCACCACCTATTAGCAGAATTGGATGGCCATCACTTTCAATCAGTAGAGTTCGATGGCCACCACTGAGGCTTCTAAACTCCTCAGTTCAGATCTGGTTCTGGGAACAGGCCCTTCTGGAGGACTGCTGCTATGAAGGTTAACATCTTGTGGGCTTTACTTGATGATGGTAAGCTGCACTATTGGATATCTCATCCTTCTGTTGAGTGAGTCTATTTACAACAGTGTCAGGGTCAAGACCCTGCTATCTCATGGGGACTGGGTCTAGAAGAGCAGGTTTAGTTCTGGGCCATGACTGTCAATCAGATACTACCAAGTAGTAGCACCCTTTACATGAGTGGCCACAGCAAGGGCTCTGGGCAGCCTTCTCTGGCCAGCTGCACTGAGGCCCTTCTGTGATCATCAGAGTGTCTATTGCTGGGCTCCCAAACACTGGCTATTATGTTAGGCTAGAACATTTTCTCCAGTGGCTCAGCTCCATGCAGGCTTGATGTAGGCTGTGTCGTCTTGAGCCAAAAATATCCATAACTTGGTTGAGTTTAAAGACACACCTGAGGCTCCCCCCACCCCCACCTCTGTAACCTTCCCTCTGGAGGAGAACTACTGGCCAGAGGAACATCCAGTGCTGTGGGTCCCCAAGAGCAGGCAGCCAGAATTGACACTTCTATGCCTTTCCCTTGCCTGCCAGGGAACACAGCCAGCATAGGTGACGTACATGCTGCCCCCTTCCCCTCACCCAGCTCTATAACCTTTGCTCTGGAGGGGGCCTGAATGCCTGAAGAACATCTAGTGCTGTTGGTCCTCAGGAACAGCCAGGTTAGACCTCACCCAGCCTTTCTTCTGCTTACCTGGGATACAGCCAGCAGAGTAACACCCAGGCCTACAGGTCTCCAGGAACACCCACCCACTGAAGTGAGCAGCATGCTATTCTCTAAGCTCCACTATCAGGCCCAAGGCTCTGTGGGACTCCCTGAAAAGTCCTGTCAGCATCAAGAACATCCAGCCAACCCCAGAGACAATCAGATGGCTAAAGCCCAGACTAAGAACACAATCAACAAGAGCCAGAGCAATGTGGCATCACTAGAACCCAGCTATCTGACTACAACAAGCCCTGAATATCCTGACACAGCTGAAGCAAAAGAACATGACCTTAAATCCAATATTATAAAGATGATAGAGGCCTTAAAAGAGGATGTGAATAAATACCTTAAAGAAATATAGGCATATTCAATCTAACAGGTGAAGGAAATGAATAAGTCCCTTCATAAAATACAGGAAAATACAATTAAATAAGTGAAGGAAATGAATAAAACTATCCAATATCTGAATAATGGAAATATAAACAATAAAGGTAACACAAACTGAGGGAATCCTGGAGATGGAAAACCCAGGGAAGAGAACAGGAATTACAGACACAAGCATCACCAATAGCATACAAGAAAAGAAAGATTCTCAGGTGTAGAAGATATGATTGAAGAAATCAATACACCAGTCAAAGAAAATGTTAAATATAAAAAGTTCTTGACAGAAAACATCTAAGAAACTGGGACACTATGAAAAGACCAAACCTAGGAGAAGATTCCAAGCTCTAAGGCCCAGAAAATATGTTCAGCAAAATCATAGAAGAAAACTTCCACAATCTAAAGAAAGAGATGCATATAATGTACAAGAAGCTTACAGAACACCAAATAGATTGGACCAAATTTTTTTAAATCCTCCCACCATATAATAATCAAAACACTAAATACGCAGAACGAAGAAAGAATATTAATATTAAAAGCTTCAAGGAAAAAAGATCAAGTCATATATAAAGGCAGCCCTATCAGAATTGCATCCAACTTCTCAACAGAGACTCTAAAAGCCAAAAAAGGCTTGGGCAAATATCTCACAGAGACTAAGAGACCACAGATGTCAGCCCAGACTACTATACCCAGCAAAATTGTTAATCAGCAGAAGTCTCCCTTCCCCCCCTGCCCCCCCCCCCCGCAAAAAAAGCCCAGAGCCAAGTGGTTTTAGAGCAGAATTCTACCACATTCAAAGTATAGTTAATACAAATACTCCTCAAATATTCCACAAAATAAAAACAGAAGGAACATTGTGAAACTCATTCTATGAAACCATAGTCACCCTGATATCTAAAAAGAGATTCAACAAAGAAATAGAGTTTTAGACTAATTTCCCCTTTGAATATTAATGCAAAAATATTCAATAAAAACACTTAAAAACACATCAAATACATCATCCACCATGCTTAAGTAGACTTCATCCCTGAGGTACAGGGATGGTTCAACATATGAAAATCCATTAATGTAATCCACCGTGTAACAAACTGAAAGAAAAAAAATCACAGGATTATCTCCTTAGATGCATAAAACTCCTTTGAAAAAAATACAACATCCCCCCATGATAAAAATCTTAGAGTGATCAGGGATATAGGCCCATACCTAAACATAATAAAAGCAATATACAGTTAACTGATGGCCAACATTAAATTAAATGGAGAGAAACTCAAAGCATTTCCACTAAAATCAGGGACAAGACACAGCTGCCCACTCTCTCCATTTCTTTTCAATATAGTACTTGAAGTTCTAGCTGCGGCAATAAGACAACTAAAGGAGATCAAGGGGATACAAATTGTAAAGGAAGAAGTCAAAGTATCCCTATTCACAGATAATATGATAGTGTACATAGGTGACAACCCTAAAAATTCTACCAGAGAATTCCTACAGCTGATAAACACCTTCAGCAAAGTGGCTGAATATAAAATTAACTTAAGAAAAAAAATCAGTAACCCTACTTTATTCAAACAACAAACAAGCTGAAAAAGAAATTAGGGAGACAACGCCTTTCACAATAGCCACAGACAATATATCTTGTTGTAACTCTAACCAAGCAAGTGAAAGACCTGTATGACAAGAATTTCAATTCTGAAAATAGAAATTGTAGAAAATATGAGAGGATGGAAAGATCTCCCATGTTCATGGATTGGTTAAGATTAACATAAAAATGGCCATCCTACAAAAAGCAACCTACAGATTAATGCAATTCCCATCAAAATTACAACACAATTCTTTCCAGTCCTTGAAAGAGACATTCTCAACTTCATATGGAAAAACCAAAACCAATCAAACCAAAAAACAAACAAACAAACAAAAACCCAACAACAATAACATACAACAAAAACAAACAAAAAACAAAACAAAAAAAAACAGATAGGGAAAACCACCCTGCACAATAAAAGAACTTCAGGAGGTATCACTATCCCTGATTTCAAGGTGTAGTATAGGGCAATAGTAACAAAACCCACATGGTATTGGCATAAAAACAGACAGGTTAGTTGATGGAATCAAATCAAAGATCCAGAAATAAACTTACACACCTATGGACACTTGATTTTTGACAAAGAAGCCAAAAATCATACAATGGAAAAAAGAAAGCATCTTCAACAAATGGTGCTGGTCTAACTGGATATCAGCATATACAAGAATGCAAGTAGATTTTTATTTATCACCCTGTACAAAACTTATGTTCAAGTGAATCAAAGACTACAACATAAAACCAGATACACTAAATCTAATAGAGGAGACCGTGGATAAGAGCCTTGAACACATGGTACAGGAGACAACTTCCTGGACAGAACACAAACAACTAAGTCACTAAGATCAACAATCAACAAATGAGACCTTATGAAACCAAAAAGCTCCAATAAGGCACAAGACACCATCAACAGGACAGAACAGCAGCCTACAGATTGAGAAAAGATCTTTACCAGTCCTACATCCGAGAGAGGGCTAATATCCAAAATATGTAAGGAACTCAAGAAATTAAACACCAACAAACCAAATATTCTAATTTTAAAGATCGGATACAGAGATAAAGCAAGAATTCTCAACAGAGGAATCTCTAATGGCTGAGAAGCACTTAAAGAAATGCTCAACATTCTTTGTCATCAGAGAAATGCACAATGATTCTGAGAGTTCACCTTACACCAGTCAGAATGGCTAAGATAAAAAATTCAGGTGACAGCACATGTGAGGATGTGGAGCAAAGGGAACATTCCTCCATTGCTGGTGGGAGTGTAAACTTGTACAATCACTTTGGAAATCCAACTGGCAGTTTTTCAGAAAATTGAGACTAGTTCTACCTCAAGACCCAGCTATACCACTCTTGGGCACATATCCAAAATATGCTTCACCAAACCACAAGGATATTTTCTCAACTATGTTCATAGTAATTTTATTCATAGTAGGTAGAAACTGGAAACCACCTAGATGTTCTTCAATCTAAGAATGGATAAAGAAATGAGATACATTTACACGATGGAATACTACTCAGCTATTAAAAACAAGAGCATCATGAAACTTCCAGGCAAATGGCTGGAAGTAGAAAATAGCATTCTGAGTGAGGTAACCCAGACCCCGAAAGACAAATGGTAGCCAGGCGGTGGTGGCTTAAGCCTTTAATCCCAGCACTTGGGAGGCAGAGGCAGGCAGATCTCTGTGAGTTCAAGGCCAGGCTGGTCTACAAAGTTAACCTAGGACAGCCAAGGCTACATAGAGAATCCTGTCTTGAAAAAAAAGGACACATATGGTATATATTCACTCATAAGTAGATATTAAACATATAGTACAGGATGATCAAACTACAACCCAAAGGAAGCTAAGTAACCAAGAGGGTTCAAGAGAGGATGCTTGAATCCCACTAAGAAGGGGAAATGAAATAGACTTAGGAAGTGGATGGAGAGAAAGAGAGAACTGGATGAGAGCGAGGGTGGAGAGGGGGATATCAGATGTGTGGAGAGCAGGGATAGGGTGAGAGGCCTGGGAGAGAGAAGGGAAATTGGTGTTGGGGCATCTCTGGGTCAAGCTGGGGACATGACATAGAAGAAGCTCCTGGGACGATATGAAGGTGACCCTAGCTGAGACTCCTAGCAGTGGGAGATACTGAGACTGAAGTGGCCACATCCTGTAGCCAGGCAAGACTACCAATAGAAGGAGAGGCACTCCAACCCATCCACAAAATGCTCGACCTAAAATTTGTCCTGCCTACAAAATGTGCAGGGATAAAGGATGGAACAGAGATTGAGGAAATGGGCAACCATGACTGGCCCAAGTGGAGACCCACCTCATAGAAGATACCCAATCCTGACAGTATTAATGATACTCTGTAATTGGAATGGAGACTGTATCTGACTTGGACTCTGTTATCTCCCTCTTGATCCCATTTCCCTAGCAGAGATGCATTGTCTTGCCTCAGTGAAAGAGGAGGCACTTAGTCCTGATGTGACTTGATGTGCCAGGGTGGGTTGGTACCCAGAGGGGTATGGGGAAATGGGTGGAAGGGTGGGGCTTGGAGTAGAGGAGAGAGTGGTGTTGCGATTGGGATACAAAATGAACAAATAAACAAATTAATTGAAAATAAAGACACACCTGGAGGCGTGTCTCCCAGGTGACCTTGCCTCTAGCAAACTCACTACAAAAAAGCACACAGTGACTATAACGCACCAAAGAGAAACTAACACACAGAGTCTTAGGCCATGTACAGAACACTTTAATACATGGAACATGTTACCGTACATTAGACCAAATGCCTCAAAATACAGTGCAATTCTACATGCATATGCATATATCCCTGAACACTAAACTTCATGTGGACACACATGAGGCCTGCATGACAGTTCATTGTCTAATAATGGCATATTACACACCACCAGTTCATTACGAGGGGAGGGCAGGGCTGACTCATTGCCGGAAGGAACCAACTGCTGCTGGGTTCTATTGTTGGGCTGTTTCTCTATGCAACCATTAGACCCCACATTCCAATGCAGCTCAAACCTAAGCACCAGCCCCATATTTTCAACTAATTTAGCCAAATTACACCAAGTAGCTCCTGGCTTAAAAGAAATTAACCCCTTTTAATAGAAATGCCAATGGCTTTTAAAATCAGTGTGGGGTGTCCTGTCCTCTGAAGTTCTTAAGTAAATCCCTGCTCACAGTCTAACCACCTGATCTCTCGTCTGACACAAGCTATCTCTCTGTGCTGCTTTGCAAATGTCAATGAGATCACTCCTCACTTTCTCAGGAGAGGGCATGTGTTTCACGAAATGAACACCCAGATTTAACACTAAACAGGTAAACCAATGTGTGATCTACTCCAAGTCTGATTTTTACAATGATGGTAAAATATAATTCTTTCAGGGGATTTTTGAATATTTTAAGTATAGAGACCTCATACATCCTGCGTACACACAAGGGGTTAGGAGTAGAAGAGACGGTTAGGGTGCATTAAAAGGGTTCATTTCTGGAGGTCTCTCTCTTCATGCCGTACTTTCTTTAGGGGATAGAATCATGTTTCCTCAGCTAGGAGAAAATATACTCCAACTCAGAGGACTGCACGGCACCTTCAAGTTCGTGTTCCTGTCATGTGACCTAGTGGGTGTCTGCACATGTTCCAAGGTAAACTAAGTACACAGGACTTAACTAAAAAATATAAAATCTCTGCGAAGGAAAACATAACTCTTTTTCTCTTAAATTTTCTCTTAAAACTATCTATATAGAAGTTGGGTAATATACAAGAGTGACCCCCAGCACTTGGGAGGTTAAGACAGGGTATCATGAGTTCCAGGCCAGCCTGGGCTACAGAGCTATATCCAGACTCAAGCAAAAGTAAGTAAACAAACACACAAACAAAGTAGAAAACACAGAACAACCTGACCTATCTTTGATGAGACAAGAGCATGCCTCAATTCAATTATAGTGACCTAACGGAAGTATGAACCTCTTTTGTGAGAAAAATACCTAAAATTCCAGTTCCTTGGAAAAATTCTTAGTATTGATACAAGCACCTAAACAAACAAACAAACAAAACCAAGCAAACAATGAAGGAACAGGACCAAAATTCACCAAGTCCTAAAAATAGACCCTGAAGCAAAATTTCTGAGATGCTCAATGCAGTCCTACATCTTGGCGCCCTCTAGTGTCAGCAGTGAAATTGCAGGGGATGTTGAATTTCTTAGGTAGAACAAAAATTTCCAAGCTGTGAGGCGCTGTCTGTGTTTGATAAACTCTTGCAATGCTTCCACAGGAAGAAGATATTGACTAAGCCATATTCTTTCTTCTGCTTTTTTGGTTTAGAGAAGGGACTGGTTTTTCTCTATGCTGCCATAGACTAACTAGCTCTTATTTCAGAGTTTCTTGAGAAATATGCTAAGGTACATTATACGAAGTCAGTCAAATTTCATATTCCCAGCAAAGGCCATCCTGCTCCATGACGTCCATGACTCTTATGGATGTGCCAACGCAGCCACTGTTGCTTTTCAGAAAGGTGAGGCCACCTTTTACTCAAACTCCTGTTTTAGCATGACAGACTCGGGGAGCCTCAGTACCGGTTTTGTCAGGAACCTTGAAGGAGCTGGTGCAGTATAGAACAGCCGTTCTCGAAGGGGCGGCAGCAGCAGCAGCAGCAGCAGCAGCAGCAGCAGCGGACGCTGGGATCATGAGCAACAGTGCTCGGTGGTAACACCTCCCACATGCTCTCTGCAAGTGCGTCAGATTCTCATTTATGCCTCTACGAGATTGGATTGAGTCTACACTTCTGAGCAAAGTGTCCAAGATTCCGAAGCTGAAAAGTATCAGAATAAGCAGTGGCCAGTGAAGGACACATTTTGTGATGTTTCCTGGTGACAAAACTGGCATACTTAGCAGAAAATAACCCCACTTTCCCGAGCGGGGGAATAAAAGGAAAAAGGAAATATGAGATTCACAGTAAAATTCACATAAAAATTCAGATACATATTAAATGTTGGACCTTGCTCTTCTGTGAACTGAGCTCGATCCCTGTGCACAGGAAGATTATCTGTTGTACAAGCTGTCATAGAATGCTTTTACTCCCTTCTTAGTTCAGTCAAACTGAAAGAAAAAAAAAAAAAAAAAACAGACTGCATTCTCCATAACAGCAATCCTTAGACAGCCAGAAGATGCAGGAAGGTGGAGGACAGCTGCCCCTGGGCCTCCCCGTAGCTGCTCAGGGGCTCCGTCTCGTCTCTGCCTCACCAGTCCAGCTTCAGGTCAGCCTTGCTCCAGACATACTTCCCTCCGCGCTTCAGAAACATCTTTTCATCAAATCCACTGAATTTTATCGCTTCCTCCACCCCGACATCCAGGATGGACTTGGAAGGGTCCTTCCGGCCACCGGTACAGTTCAGAAAGCGCATCTGGGAAGCAGAAGATAGAAATAAGTAGGCTTATCCTGTAAAACTGCGGTGAGTGCATCCTTTTAAAAGTATATGTGATATCCCAGCCATGGCAAATGTGTACTGAGATCTAAGATAGACCCTCAACTCTTCAGGCTCCATCTCCAACTTGCGCAGCTCACACCCATGGAGAGGGTGGCTTGAACATATGTAGGGGTGACGCCATGAGCAGTATGGTCTTACTACCTGATCCTCTGATGCAGTGGAGAGGGCATTAAAAATAGACTTCCTTTAAAACGTGGACATCTGGATTTGTTTAGGCACTGCGTACTGAGGTAATTAAGAGCATAGAACAGAACGGAGTGGCAGAAGACACACAGCTGAATGGCCTCAGTAAACCGGCAGTTGTGTGTGTGACGTGATACGACAGAGGCTACTGAGGTGGGCAAGAGCTGGGACAAGGAGAGAAATTCCCCAGCGCGTCCTACCCACTTGCTTTCCCCTGACTCTTTCCTTCCCAACATTGGGCAGGAATGAGATCTTTTTTTCTTGTGTGTCTCCGTACACAAAGGAAAAAAAACCAAAAAAACAAAACAGACTGCATTTTCAGTAACAGCAATCAATAGACAACCAGATGACGCAGGGTGGTGGAGGACAGCTGTACCTGTGCCTCCCTGTAGACCATCAGGGGCTCCATTTGGGAAAAAAAATCCTAGTTTGATTCTTCCATGTTTGTTCCAACTGTGTGGAGAGCTCTTACTGAAGAGCGCTGTTCAAAACCTCCAGCCAATCATGACAGTTTCCACTCCAAAAACAACTTTTATTTTCTTCCTCATTTTTAGACACATAAACTAAACATCTCTGTGGTCACCTTCCCTCTTACACTGCATAAAACTCTTGTTGACAGTAAATGCAACTGCTATAATTTATTGCTGATTAATTTGAAAATAACAAAACACAAAAGTTGTAACAAATATTTCTCAAAAAGCCAGGGTCAAGAGTGTGCCCTTTGTTCTTTTTGTAGCTCATTTTTAAAAACACAGCCTGGGATGGAATTGTTTGTTCTTTGCTGAGAATATCAGCAAAAGCTATAAATCCAAAAGTTCTAAATAACTACAACAAAGAAAAGGAAAGTCAGTGCAGTTTCATTCTTTTTTTAAATAAGGGTGGGTTTTCCTTTGGAAGCAATGGTCCTGGAGATAATGTTGGCGGTGTCTGAAGGGGACAATGAGACTTCCTCCCATTGTCAAAGTTCATCTGCAGCAGGAGGTGATGGCAGCCTCTGGGTTATCCAAGACAGTGGATCCTTAAATCCATGCCAGACCACACAGTGGAGGTCTCCACGGAGTATGACATCCTTACAATATCTGCAGATGCATGGCCACCTGGGGTGTCATCTCATGGTAGCTAATGTCGATCCAACTCCAAGATGATGCTCTGGGATGTGCTGGGAGGGAACTTGGCATGTGAAGCCAGGGCTGTACCACACTGACAATAAAACCACCAGAGGGGCCCTGGGTAGGATGGACGTGCTCTGAATATGCTCATTTCAGTACACTGTGGGCATTGCTGCACTGCTAGCTTTCCAGTGATCTTATAGCTCGTGGGGAATACTCACATATTCATCCAGAATAAGGTAGGAGTCTTTCATCTGCAGTGGAAAAAAAAAGAATAAAAATTTAGGTTTCTTCCATAACACACTGCTTATTTCATTTGTATGCCTCACTGGCTGTCCCTCCTATGGTGTGTGTGTGTGTGTGTGTGTGTGTGTGTGTGTGTGTGTGTGTGTGTGTGTGTGTGTGTGTGTGTGTGTTGCATTTTCTGCTTCCCGCATTCTGCATCCATTTTCAGGCCTTTGGACTGACCTTCAACAGTGGAAGGTCTGCAGGGTCCGGTCCTTCCAGTCCTTTTGGATTTTCTGCCTTAGACCAAAAGAATTCTACCCTGCAGGCTGCTTTGAGCGGCCTGGCTTCTTTCACCCCTCCGGCTATTTCCAGGGGAGCTGTGGTTGACATCTCTCAGTCCCCACCACAGTGGCCAGCATTAAAGGAATCTCTCAGGTTTTCAATGCTCTCAAGTTGTGTTCTCTGCAAAGGACACCACGTCTGAAGCTCCTGACTGTGATGTGGCCTGACTTCAGAGGCTTTGCATTCTCAGGTGTTCTGGGCACTATTGTACTGTCTGTATGGGGGCGCGATGTGTGTGTGTGTGTGTGTGTGTGTGTGTGTGTGTGTGTGAGAGAGAGAGAGAGAGAGAGAGAGAGAGAGAGAGAGAGAGAGAGAGAGAGAGAGAGAGAGAACCTTTTCCCCTAGTCTAGTAAAGGCTAGACAGTAAATAAGATTATTTCTCTTTTTTCCTCTTGTTTCCTTCCATCTTTAATTTCCCCTCCTTTCTTTTCCCTTCATCTTTCCTCCTTCTCTCCCTCCCTTCCTCCTTCTCCTTCTTCTCCTCCTATATAACCTCTTCCTTTGACAAGGCATCAGGTAGCCTAGGCTGACCTCAAACTCATTACATACCAAAGAATGTCCTTGAGGTGTTGGTCCTACTGATACCTTTTCCTGAATGCTAGATTACAGACTTGCAGTGACAGGTTTTTGTTTTTTGTTGTTGTTGTTTGGTTGGTTATTTGATGTTTGGGATTTTTTGGTTTTTTTTTTTTCAGTTTGTTTGTTTCGTTTTTTTGTGGAGTTTGTTTCTTGTTTGTTGTTGTTGTTGTTGTTTTGTTTTTGTTTTTGTTTTTTGGCTATGCTGGTGATTAAACCCAGACCTTCCTGCATGCTAGGCAGGCATTCTCCCAAGAAAGACACATTTCTGGATATGCAGGTCACACAGTCTGTGACCCAGTTAACCAGCTCTTATTCAAACTATGAAAGACATAATCATCATCAAAACAAACAAACAAACAAATGCAAAACACAAATAAAGTAATAATAGAATATAGTGCAACCCTTCTCCTTGGCAGCTTTACATACAGACCCTGAGAATTGGCAAGCTATTTCTTCTACATTTTATCCTACTTTTAACATAATCACAGTAGGTTATCACTGTAATGGACAGTTGTAACAATACTGACACCAACATGGAAGCATACCTTTCTATATTGTTTGAGTACTATCTGTATCCTTCCTGCACATGTAGAGTATTTGTGTGTTTTCATTTTATACTAGAGAGATACATATGATTATACATTTAATCACCTCATCTCTGGGGTAATCTAGTCAGACATATTCTTGGGTAGAAAAAAAATCAGTGTCATTGAAGAGCCCCACCCCAGATGACAGGTGGCCATAATGGACCTCCATCTCTTTGGTTCTGGGATTATACTCCTCCCCCTTCTCCTCCCAGAATGTCTAGAACAAAAAAGATGGCAATTGCCAAGCTCTCATGAAGGAGAGTCACGCCCTTCCTCCCCCACTTGGAGTCAGTGTAGATATATGAGAGTGAGCAAGGCAGCTTTTGCTGCTTCCAACCTTCTGGTTAGATTCAGGCACCAAGCAGGACACCTCTTTGTGACGCTCTAAGAATGCTTCAAATTCTTCATCACTTATAAGAAATCTTTCTGCTTCCCTCAGGGCATCTTCTCCCGAGTTCTCACCCTCAATTAGGAGGCACTGAAAAACCTAGAAGAAGAGGAAGCATGTTTCAGGCAAGAGCCTCGCACCAGCATTCAGTCCAAGCCTACAGGGAAGAGAAAACCCCTCCCAAGTGCTGACCCTGCCCAGGTCAGGACTAGCAAGCTCAGAACCCAATTGCTAATTGCTGCTAAGTCTGTGCGGACTTAGAATACGAGCCTCTGAGCCACAGGTGATAGAGCTGGTGAGGTAAAGATGATTTCTCTTGAGGCATTGCTTACCTCAGTAAAGAGCCCACAGATATCAGAGATTTCTAAGAAGTAGGAACTGACCGTTACCACTGCAAACCAGTCTCTTGAGGTGACTGTTCAGGGGAAAGACCATGAAAGAAGAGCAGTCCAAAGTAAGAAGGGAACATGTGTGGGTGGATTTTAAGAATAAGAGGGTGAAGGGAGACCAGTGAGGGGCAGTAAGAGTCAAAGTAGCACTAAGGTGAGGGAGGGGAAAGATGAGCAGCATGCCAAGTGGCTAGAGGGGCAAGGCTTAGGGCTCTGAGCTCCTCTATCAGGGGTCTCTGCCTCTCCATTGGTCAGTCCTGGCTCTGTCTACCATCCATCTTTTTTAAGCTGTGTTCCATTTATTCTGTGGCTGAGGGTGTTGCTGACATTTGTTTTTAATACAAATATATATATATATTTAATCTTTAAAATATATAGCATTTTTAGCTTCCCCTAAACCTACTTCCAAGCATATTATAGTATAATGAAAGGAAAAATTTTTATCTTTATCCCTCCACTATCTTTGCTCACTTTGAATCTAAAGAGATCAAAGGCCACCTTGAAATGACAGCTTTCCTTGGGTAAGCCTGACTCTGGCTTAGCTGGGACCCTCTTGCCTGGGTCAGCCCTACATGAGGAAATTCTTCCCTGCTTTGAAAATATAATTTCTTCTGTGATATTCTGCATTTCATCTTGGTACACCCCACCTTCCCACGTTTTCCACACACAAGTGTCATGGAACATGCACCCTCCGTGTTATGGTCCTTGTCAAAACTCAATTCCCAAATCCTATCCTTGGGTGTGTTTACTCTGTCTCCAGGCACAGATTCAAAGGAGCTGCATAGGAATCACCATGTGGCTTATTAAAAATGTATGCACATACCAACACTCCCAACCAGGCTTACCCTTATTGGACATGAGTGGATGCAGGAAGGAATTCAAGAAGCTGACTCCTTAGCACCCTGTTGGTGGGACCTGAGCAGCCAGGGCTAGAAAATCTGAATTTGTAGTCATTTTCCCCTGTGCACTGTGGGTCCTATCTATGATAAGCTGGCTTGGATCCTGCAATCCTGGGACTTCCAGGGGCTGCTATCTGGGCCAATCCTAAGGAATGCATTTTGGAAGAATGGCTGACATTGCTCTGTAGACTCCCCCTATCACCATGTAATTCAATGCAAACTTAAGAACATAGGAATTTAAGAACAGCTAGCCCCAACAATACACAAGCCTGGAGTGGGAAGAAATGTTCTTTTATTGATAATTTATTCTTCAGAACATCTCCTAGCACTCAATATGGCCGTGACCTTTACTCTAAGAAAATTCCTGAGGAAAAGCATTTCAAGATTTTGGAAACAGAATATGAAACAAAGAATAGTGAGGATACAAATGTAATGCAGAGGAGTCAAAGTCCTGGCTAGAAAATTGCAGAGTCCTTGGTGTTGCTGTTGTCTTTAGTGTCACTGAGCCAAGCTTCTCCCGAGTGTTTTGTGGAGTCAAGCCGACTGTGTCCCAGAGTGGACTTACCTTCCAGCGGACAGGACCCAGAGCCCTGATGTGCTCATTCATGTCTTCGTCCACATTGAAGCGATTAATGACAGAATTGATCTTGAAAGCCACCTTGTAATCACAGCACCACTTCCGCAGCTTTTGAAGGTTTTCCACATGGTTCTTTTTTCCTTGACCACGGCCAATGAGGACATTAACCTGCTCATCAAAGCTGTCACAGGAGATAGCGAGAATGTCCAAATACTCTCCTGTAGGAAAATGATGATGATGATGATGATGATGATGATGATGATGATAGTAATAACAATTTTCCAAGATCCCTCAAATTCATTTACACCTCTTTACAGTAAAGGCCATTGTCTTCCCAGCTGTGTTTTAAAGAATTTTGTGATCCCCTGTCTCATCAGAGATGTGAATTACACATGGTATGTATATTATCATTAAAATACATATGTGCATAATAAAAGCACAGAGCTACTTAATGTGATCAGTTTTAAACTCTACATATATGTATATGCTGAGTAACCATTGCCATATTTTTAATCAGGTTTTCCACTTGTTTCATCATAAAGGTTATATAAATTATGAAGCCTATTTATATCAATTAAGAACAACTAACTATAGACTTGCTTTGCCCAGCACACAGACAAAACTGCTTCATAGATGGTATGTAGTGTTTTTGGCAAGATCAGGAGCCTCCTTTTGACACAGCTTATACATTTTATTTACTAAGTACATATTTTCAGACACTATGTGTTATGTCAAGTACAACTTATCTAGAGGCTAAAAAACCAAAAACAAACAAACAAACCTCCCCCAAAACACATAGGTAAAGGGAAGCTGAACGTAGGTACCACAGTACAAACAGGCTCCATCCTGAAGGCCACGCTGCATTAAGAGTTCTGATAAGTAGCCACTTGAAGAGCTCAGAAAATATTGAAAGTGATCATAGTTTTGGGCTTCTCTTCGCTGGTTTCTGCAGCTTCAGTTTTTTCCTCTATGTTTCCTGCAGCCCCCTCTCTTCCTTCCCTGCCCCCTGTCCCTCCCTGCCTGAGAAGGATAGGCATCCCCCAGCCAAGATTGTTCTCATAACGGACCTGGCTATTGAAAATTTCCAAACTTCTCTGCTTTATCTTAAAAATTCTTTTTGCTTATAGAAGCTAAGAGTTCTAAATTCGCTTTGGGGCACTATTCCCTTTAACCATGGAAAGATTAATTTAAGCTATTTTAGGCTTAATTCATGTTACCTGCATTTAATAAGCACACACTGAGCCAGAATAAGGCTGTTATTTAAAACAACTCAAAGTGTGTCAAGTCTTGATCTCAAGTAAGTTCCTAAAGTGATATCATACCAGGATGAGGCAACTGGATATATAGTCTCTAACAAAACCAAAGGAAAACAGAAGTTCAAAACCAAACACATAAGATCAGTCCCTTCCAGTAGCGCCTTGACTGGCTGATTTATGAGCACTGAACATCTGTGAGTATGTCACTGCATCCTGACACCTCTCCACCTTTGGCTCTTTCCATGATGTCCCCTCCTCTTGGTCATAGCTCTTGGGAGGAATGGTTTGAAAAAGTCCATCTCTTTGCTCAGTCCTTAAGTTTTTCCAGAAGCCCTGAGGCTCTGTTGGGGGTACTGGACATTCCCTGCATACATGGCTGCTGCTTCAGCCTGTGTAACCACAATGGGTGATGTGTGTAAGCTGCAGCCATCGGGCCATGGTCAGAATTGTGTAGACACATGTGTGATGTGCTTGCATATTTCAATGGTGTCTTAGTGGCTATGTACTTAACAATATGTGCCTGAGTGACCAGCACTTTGTGACACTCTGATCCAGGACCCAAGTGAGGCTCCTGTGTGAAGACAACCCAAACATTGCCCAAGGTTTGCTGCTAGGAAGAAGCAGAACCTGTGTGAGTTCGGTTAGAGATGGGCTCAGGAGCACGCAGTGACTCATACCTGGGCCCTGCTGTGTTGTGCTCTGTATTTGCTCTTACTGAAAGAGTCTAGGCAAACTCCTAACTTGGAGGGGTTGGAAGGCTCTGACCAGATTTTCCTCATACACGTATGAGGCCCAATTTTAAGTTATTTGCAAACATTCTTAATTGGCATCTTTAACACAGAATATTGTTTTATGTATCCTGGATAATTTGAGGATATGGCACATTTCCGTTTAGTACAAAAGTCAACATTTGTAATTGGCAGCTACCTGACTACTATGAGGAGGGCATTGCATTTGGCTTTTACAGCCTGTGTGTTTCTTTCCCTCTAAGCAATTCTTCTAGGTTACATCCATTTCTGGGTGGCCAGTCTCTGACACTGTACTGCAGTGATCCTCCTGTCCACAGTCCTTGCTACAGGGACAAATATTTTGAGGCTATCCCATAAGAAGGATGATGTCCAGGGACCCCGCCCCCCAAGACAGTCCACTGCTCTCTATTCACACTGCTTCTATCATCTCCTGTCAGTCTCACATTATACCTCCCAGTGGTCTCTACCCAGTGCCTTCTTTCACAGAAATCTGGTTTTATGTACTACCACAGCTTCCTCCAAGAGCCACTGTCCCTGATTCTAGAAATCCTCCCTGCTTGCCCAAACTTCATAGACAGCCTCACCCACAAGTACAGCCTGCAGATGCGTTCTGTGACATTATGAACCACAAGTGCCAGCCTTCCCTTTGAATGGCTCCAGAGCCCCATAGGACCACAAAGCAAGGTCAGAAAAGGAGCCCTGAAGGGAAGTTATAACTGTCTTCTAAACAGAAAGTAGTCATAACTACGCAGTTTTTCAAGAGTTGCCTCATGCCATTTATTGCTCCAAAGACACTACAAACATGAAAAACTCAATCAGTGAGGTTCTCAGAAAATCTTAAGAGCCCTTGAATTCAGCCAGGCTATGTGATATGGTGATATGAGCTTCTGGTGTGACTAGATTTGCAATCAGTTTAGTCCTAACAGGGATTAAAAAAAAAAAAAAAAAAAGGCTTACTAGATAGCCCTGCCTGACCTATAGCTCCCTATATAGATCAGGATGGCAGAGATTCATTCGTCTCTCTCTCCTGAGTTCTAGGATTAAAGGCATTCAGTACTAAGCCTTGCCTCTAACAGAAGCATTTATGTATAGCTGTAGAGTGTGTTTATTTTCTTCAGTAATGGCTAAGCTTAGACACTGTTATCTGAGCACAGTAAATTAGAAGGCATAGCAAAGATCTGTGTGCTGGCCTGCTCTGTTATCTGTGTCCCCATATCTGCTTATTTGGCATCCGACAGAAACGCAATAACCTAACCCCATACACAGATTATACATACGTACATAGGAGATATTAGAGTAGACAGGATCAGATTAGATTTGCTATTCTCCTTGTTCCCCAGACATGGAGGCCAGGGTGGGCTTCAGGAGTCGACAGTATGAGTTGCAGTGACCAAGGTGTCATCTAAGGAAACTTACCATAGTCCTTGAACCATTTCTCCCGGATAAGGCTGCCATTGCTCACTATGCTCACAGAGGGCAGGGCTAGCTCCTCCTTGCAGAACCTCACAAGCTTGCCCACATATTCACCCTTGTCCTGCAGGAAAGGTTCTCCTCCTGAAAAGTTGATCTTCTCCATACCTGCAACAGGAAAAAGACTGTGTTTTCGCACTTTCTAAATGTCTGTTTCCTTATTTATATCTTTACATTATGAATAATCATATTGTTTATATCATGTTTATATTTATAATATATAATACCATATGTTATATTATATTTCCAAACACCATTCATTATTGGTTTATGGGGCTGGAGAGATAGCTCAGCAGTGAAGAGCATTTGCTGCTCTTTCAGAGGACCAGAGTCCAGTTCCCAGCACTCATCTTGGACAGCTCACAGTTCCTTCCAGGGAATCCTATGCCTCTGAGGACATCAACAAATGCACGTGCACACACACACACACAAATATAAATCTCATTATTGTCATATTTTAACTTTGCGTGTGTGTGTGTGTGTGTGTGTGTGTGTGTGTGTGTGTGTGCTGTGATCTCACAACCTCTGTGGTGTCAGGGCTCAGAGCCTTGCTCTGTCAAACAGCTAAAGCTTCCATGAGTGGGCAGGTGAATCTAAACACGGCATTTTAAGGAGACACCACACTTCAGTTAGGAAAGCAGAGACGGTTACTACATCACCAAATTTCTGGAGATAAAAGACTAGACCTTGGTGTAGGTCCCAGTGAGGTAAGAAGCCTCACGGTCTTCACTGTGGCTAATGAGCCGGTACAGACTGGAGCTGAAGTGAATCAGATCTACTGAGCAGGGCGGTGTACTGTATGCTTTCCTTAGCCCAGGAGCAGGCGAGCCTAACAGGAGCATCAGAAATCCAGTTGGGAGTCCCCAGGGGGCAGGGTGGTGGCCAGAGGCCAGCATGCACCTAGAACACTGGCCACCAGCTCTCTCTCCCCCTCCCCCTGCCCCCATCCCCCTCCCCCACTGTGCTCCAGGGAGACCTCTTGGCAGAGTGAGTCATCTGGGAGTGCAGCTAGCATGTTTGGCGTGTAGACGTGTCTATTGTGCTTTAGCCTAAGAGTAGGTAGAAAGAGAAGGCAGTCTCTAGGTGAGTAGGGGCTCTGGAAGGAGTAGAAAGGAGGACTGAGGTTGGAGGAGGGGAGGGCTCAGAGAAGATGCTGCATTTGAACTTCACTGCTGAATTCATACCTGAGAGTGGTGGATGGAGAAGGATAGCAAACCTGAGGAGCTCCTGACACTCCTGTCAGAAGTTATTTTAAGGCTCTTATGGGGCTGGAGAGCTGTGTGTGTGTGTGTGTGTGTGTGTGTGTGTGTGTGTGTGTGTGTGT
>OU015742.1:124706744-124748758 GCA_907169655.1 Acomys percivali
ACACACACACACACACACACACACACACACACACACACACACACACATGCATCATGTTACACACAGATTTTTTTTTAAGAGAGAGAAAAGTTTCCAACAAGGAACACAGATGGAGCAGGGTGAAGCTTCTGGCAGGCTGTTCACATGGAGGGCTTGGCTCTTCCCTCTCCTTTTCCTCTCTTAGTGTTTCTGGAAATCAGAGTCCTCTTGGCAAACTCTTCCAGTGATGCAACTTTCCTGAATGCCTGTTTCCAAACACGAGGAGGAACAGGTCCTACTGACCACACACCTCTGTTCACAGGAGCAAGTGTTTGTTCCATGGCCCCAACAGGCTCCTTCTCAAAGGTCCTTCTTGCCTTCCCAATGCTCCTCTCCTGTTCACCCAAAGCTCCCTGCTCCCTGCCTGGTGCCAAGGTGTCTAGTTCTTACGGAACGCTTCCCACGCGCGTCCTGTGCAACTCTCTGTCACGGAGCATCCTGGCTTCTGCCTGGGCTAGGAACTTACCAGCCTGTTTGAGCAGAAGCAATCCTCGCTTGGCCTCCTCCAGGGGCAGCACGAAGGATGTCTTGGCTGTGTGGAAGCAGAAGCCGCATTTGTAGTTGCACTGACGAGTGAAGTGGTAATTGACACTAACGGGGGTTGTGGGCTGAGCACTGTCCTGTTCTTCCTGGGTCTCCTCAGGCTCACTCCGGACATGTGGCCGTCCCTTTCCAGGACCTAGCCACCACAACGCTACTCTCAGCCAGCAGAACAGGACAAGGAAGCCACTCCAGAGGGAGCCCAGCTGCTGCTGGAACAGGCTCAGCAGCCACGCAGCAAGAGCAGCAAGAGCGGTGGGCACCAGCATCCCCATTGTGATCAGCACACACCTGTGGCTGCCTGTGAGGGTTTATAAGCCGCAGACCAGCCACACCCCCCGCCGAGCATTTTGTCACCAGGAGGAGGGAAATACCTCCCTTGAGGAAGTCTCAGCTGAGCAGGGTTTCTGTTTTCTAAAAATGAAAGTAGAACCGGAGCCAAGACTGGAGCTCAGAGTGGAGGCCAACCCACTGCCTTTCTGTAGCTCGAGGCTGCACCTACAACCCGTGTAAACACCCTCTGTCCTGATCACGCTGCAAAGATTCCAGCAACCACCAGTCTCTTAAACATGGGTCTTACAGACAGACACATAGCTGCCTCCTTACAGGTTGTTATTTTAACACACACACACACACACACACACACACACACACACACACACACGTGTTAAGCCTCTTGTAAGGATTATCTATGCATATTTAACAATTTTAAAATACTCTCCTGCCATTCTCCACCCACCCCACACACACACCAAACAACCAAAACAACAAAACAAAACAAAACCCAGTTTTATAATATTGTATGTAGCAAATCAGGTGTATGCTGACCTTTGGCAGTATCTCCCAACTCTCTCAAAGAGGAAGGAAAAGGAATTAAGAAATGGTATATTGCCTGGTGTGGTGGCACATACCTTTAATCCCAGCACTTGGGAGGCAGAGGCAGGCAGATCTCTGTGAGTTCGAAGCCAGCCTGGTCTGCAAAGTGAGTCCAGTACAGTCAAGGCTACACAGAGAAACCCTGTCTCAAAAATATAAAAATAAAATAAAAATAAATAAAAAAAAAGAAGAAGAAGAAGAAAGAAAGAAAATAAAAAATAAATGGTATATTTCAAGCAAATATGCCAGAGGAATTCAGCAAAGTAAAGTTAACCATTTATTTATTTATCTATTTTAACTTTTAAAAGTTATTTATTTATTCACTTTACATCCAGGTCTTAGCCTCCCAGTCCCACCCTCCCTCTTGCATCCTCCCTCCCCTATTCCTCTGGAAGAGGAGCCCCCTCTACCCCCATCCCAGCTCACCAAGTCTAATCAGGGCTTAGTTCTTCCTCTTCCCCTGTGGCTTGGCAAACTTGATTCCTTAGTAATTACATCTTTTCACCCTTTATATTGTAAAAAGACATACAGTGTACATAATTCTCAAACTCTTTCTTTTAAAGCTTTGCCAGAATAGTATAGTTCTAACATCCTGACAGTTACACTGTGCAGCATGTGGCTGGTGCCTTTCCTCTAGGCGAGCGAGTGCCTGTATTTTGGTAATCAAGTTCCTCTGGACAACACAGTCTCTGAACTTCTCTTTTAATGTCTCTGTCTCTCTCTGACGCTATTCCTTGAAAGCTTCAGGTTGGTGTGTGTGTGTGTGTGTGTGTGTGTGTGTGTGTGTGTGTGTGTTGCTTCTAGTTCTTCCAGTGTTCAAGGGAAGGAGAGAGAGAGAGAGAGAGAGAGAGAGAGAGAGAGAGAGAGAGAGAGAGAGAGGGACCCCTACATACTCTTCCTTCTATGAGAAGGAACGGACAGTACGACAGCTAAAGACTGCAAGCCATCAAGGTTGGTAGGTGATGGTGGAGAAACATTAAGAAGCTTTGAAATTCTTCTATGCATATCTTTTAGTCACCTTTAAAGCCTCTTCATATGGGACATTTTGCCTACTTAACACTGGATATTCTATTTCCAGTTCTTCTTCCTTTGCTTTGGAGGCATCTACTTTCTCCTGTAAATAAAGAGAGTGCAGGTTGAATGGACTTAGCAAACATCTGGATAGGAGATGTGGCCCTTATTTCATTGTTTGTAAGAATTGGGGATATTTGTATAGCATGTGATGACAGTGTCTTAAGGGCACGGCCCAAATATGATGATGACGTTCACTTATGACTCAGCCACACGTACAGCCCTCATTGTAATTCTAGACTCATTTTGAACTGAGTGTACACATGGAATGGTGGCATATGTGGAGTTTTATTTCAGTGCAAATACATATAGTGGAACATTCGAGATCTGGATTTGTAGGTTTTCAGACTAAAAACCACATGGAAGCTTCCTCTTATGAGACTTCTCATGACCATGAATTACCACATGGAAGCTTCTTTTTATGACAATTCTCATGACCAGGACTCAGGGAAAGTTTGTTGGGACAGCCAGATAAAGAAGCATTTCCTGGGGTTCAGCTGGCCACTACTGGTATTTATACAAAGAAATCGACATGCCAGAGAGATGACTATGAGCCCACGTTCACTGTAATGTTACTTCCAATAGCCCAGATGTAGATCCATCCAAGGGCCCTTCTATAGACTGATGGGTAAGGAAATATAATACAGGGTCTGGGGAGATAACTCTGTTGGTAAAGGGATTGACTTGTATTACGTTAACATTTTCTGAAAAGATGAAAACAACAAGCATTTTTTAAAAATCTCAGTTAGGGTAGCAATAAAGGACCAAAGTACAATCCCAGCAAAGTACAATTTGGTGAGTTTATTAGACTTATCGACACTGAGGATAGGCTACTCGCAAAGAAATGCATCTTGGCAAAGTCTCACCCCGTCATGGAAACTGCATCATGCAGCCTCTTTTTCAGATAACCTTAAACTTCCTAGCATTTCCCAAGATCACTTGAGCTAGTGAGAGCAGGCCAGAGTCACAGCTATCTACCAAGTAAGGGTCTTGTGACTATTCCCCGCTTATTTCTACCAAGGCATGTCAATAGCTCTACTCAGTTACCATAGACGTGGCTATCTCTAAACCGTTTTCCTGCTTAGTGAACAAGAAACTCTGCTCCAAAATGGCAAAGGGGTGAACGTGTTCTGTCCTCAGGGGTGGGGAGTAGGGGTGGGGGAGGAGGTAGACCATGTTCTAACACCTTGCAAACGGGGAGCCTGCATTTCATTCCTAGAACCTATATAAATAATGACACATGTGGTATCACTTGCCTGTGATCTTAGCATAGGGGATATAGAGACAGCCAGATCCTAGGATTTCCTAACAGATTTAGCTGGGCTGAGATTCCAGCAAGCTCCAGGGTGATCTGCCTGACTTTGCCCCCATCGCTAGGACTACAGGTACATGCTGCCATACCTGGCTTTTTTAATGTGGGTACTAGAGCCCTGAACTCAGGCCTTGACATTTACGTGGCAAGTTATTTACCAACTGAGTCACATCATCAGTCCTCATTTTCACATTTTCTTATGAAGCATAAAAGACTCCTGAATTGGACTGTACTAGATCCCCCTTTTATCAGATTGTTGTTTATATATGTCCTGTGAAAAGTAAAAATGTCCGGTGGTTGAATCTTTGGTATGGTTCTATATTCAGATGTTGCTGCAGAGGTACTATGCTCTAGGACTTGGTGATGTTGAGGTACTGTGCTCAGTGACTGGGTGGTGCTGAGGTACAGCACTGTGGATTTCTACTTTTCTCTGTAAACATGTCCTGTTATCTTTGTGAAGAAGGAAAACTCCCATTTTCCGGAGGAGCTGAACACTGCCTGCACTGAGCATAAGCCATTATGATGAATGGAAACAGAAACCTGTGTTTTCTGCATTGGGAAACTGAAAGCAAATTCTGCAACACAACCGTGTTGTTTAGTGAAGTTAGGTCAGGGTTATCTGACTCAACTCCTTGAAACCCAAACAAATAAAGGTGTTGTAATCTCTGGTACAACATGAGAAACACCTTCTGTGAGGTCACATGCATATGATGTCAACGTTAAGTTTGACAGCTAGGGAAAAGGTTTCCCTGGTGAATCCTAGATGACTTGGAATCACATACTTTGGGGCAGATTTTGTTACCTGCCTGAGATTTATTTCAATCGTGTCATTCATTCAGGTATTTGGGCTTGCTCTCATCATGCCACCTTCCTCTTCTTTGATGCAAATTGGTTTAGGTTGCCCTGTGAAGTTGTCATGTAAAAATTTCATCAAGTGTGAATGAAATGTAAACATCAAAGTTAGCGTCCTTGTCAACTTGACTAGATTAGTATTATGGCAGAAACATCTGTTTGTTGTGTTTAGGTAGGTTGTCTCCCCTCAGCTCCATGCCCAGCCCTTCCTCTGCCTGACCTTGCAATACATCTGGGAAACTGAGATAGTCATGCCTAGCTCATACTGGCATCATGATATCAAAGGTTCTGGTGCAGGTTAAGCACTAAGGGCGGTGTTCGCCACAGTAGATAAAGGAACATCTACTCCCCTTATGAGCCTGGATCTGTGCTGTCATTTGCTTGCTGAGTCACACTACAGCTTAGGACACTTACCTCACTCAGGAAGCAAGAACTCTGTTAGTGTTTAAACACTGGCTACCCTGCCTTACTACTGACTGTCATCATGGTATTACATTATTCTTGTCGGTAAGATTTCTCTGGATAGGCCAGTTTCTTCCATTCATTCATCATTCATTCAATTACTTAATTAATTCAGGTATTCAAGCGTGCTTTCATTTCCCTAGCTTCCTTTTCTTAGATTCCCCTATGAATGTACCATATAAAAATATCAACAAGTGTGAGCGACATATAAATGTGATAGTTATCTTCATTGTCAACTTGACTAGGTTTAGTATTATGATGGAAACATCTCTGTGCTTACATATTCAAATGTTTCCAGAGAGCTTAGTTGAGGAGGGAAGCCCTTCTCTGAATGTGAGTGGCTCCATCCTGTAGGCTGCAGTCCCAGACTGAACACCACTGGAAAGAGGGCTGAGCACCAGCGTTCATCCTTCTGCTTCCTGACTGGGGCTCCGATGTGACGATGTGACCTGACCGTCATGCTCCTGCCTCCATGCCTTCCCTACCATCTCCCATCACACCCTGAGCCAGTAGGAATTCCCCTTTAAGTTGGTTCAGGTCAGGTACTTGACTACAACAACAACCTGAGAAGCAATTAATACAGGCGAGGAAGTGACAATTCCTGCTGTCCAAAGTTCATAGGTCAGTCATTCAGTGTTTCTGAGGGGAAGGGGAGGCCTCTCTTAACTCTTATCCTAGCAGAAAGCAGAGATTAGAGAAGTGCGGATTCTGTTTCTGGGGATCCCATATGGTTGTGGAGGTTAGAGGACAGCCTGGGGTGCTGATCTTTGCCTTCTATGTTGTTTGAGACAGGGTCTTCTGTTGTTTCACTGTGTACTTCAGGCTAATATGTTCATAGATTTCTGAGGATTTTCAGCTTGTAGCCTCCTTTAGGAGCACTAGGATAACACATTCTCTCTCTGTCTCTGTTTCTGTCTCTGTGTCTCTGTGTGTCTCTGTGTCTGTCTGTCTGTCTGTCTGTTTGTCTCTCTCTCTCTCTCTCTCTCTCTCTCTCTCTCTCTCTCTCTCTCTCTCTCTCTCTCTCTCTCTCTCACACACACACACACACAACTTGACTTTTTGTAGTTTCCAAACTCAGGTCTTCACACTTTCATGGCACGTGCTTTTTATCCACAGGGCCCTCTTCACATGCCCCTCTCCACATGCCGGGCTTTCTATAGCACTTATGCAAGCATTTGCCTTAAGATACAATACAGCCATAAGTACTGACCAGTCACCTCCACAGACACCTAAAACTCGTATATTTGACCTTTGACTAATTTGTAGTTCTACTGTTCCCAGTGGCTCGTAGGCCAGTCCTGAGAGTGATAGCTGATTCTAGATGTTTTCAGGACTCTACTCAAACTTCCTCACCACCATTTTCCTTCTCTGTATTTTAGTGCATGGCTCCTGTGCTCCAGTAGGAAGATAGCAGCCATTCTGGACTGGCGTCCACTCTAAGCCATGGCTTGCAAAAGTCTAAGTGGGAGAAGGGACCTTCTGAAGACTGCTCAAGGTGGCTGTGGGTCGTGACTGACATCAAGGAGGTCCCTGTTTGCTCTCTTCTCTTTGGGAGTCTCATACTGAAAACAATTGAAACATGTGACAACACCTAAAGGCCACCAGCATATTTCTATAGCCAGGGATTTTACCCCTGAGTGCCTGTGCATTCCTAACATGCTCCATGGACTCTGGTGGGGACAGTGCCCAATCAGGGGCTGTGATGCTTCGCTGGGCTGGAATCTGTTTACTGAGTTGCAAACGTCATAGTCTTTGAGAAATCTTCACTGAATTGTCCCACAGAGAGTACAGCAGGGATCAAAGCACTGCATTGTGATGCTTCATCTTGGTGTCCGCTGGGCCTGACTTTGAATCACTTAGGAGATGCTGCCCTCTCCTTGGTACTTGGGGCTTATATACCCACTCAGAGCTTCTTGGCCCTTTTATTGCACTTGATTTAGGATTTGGCGTCTGTCATAAATCTTCATAAATCTTTTTTGGTAACTCATTTTCTGACCTCTTTGTCTATATGGTGACATCCAAATTTATTAATATGTTATTACATGACATGTTCTCTCTGCGGGGAGTCTTTTTCATTCTGTGGCTCTCTACAGCCATGTGTTCTCACAGCTCTAATTTCTATGGTCTTTTTTATTTCCTACAATAAAATTGACTCGCAAAAACACTGATAACTGGGACTTCAGACCCTGAGCAATTTTTCATTTTATAATATACTAATTTCCCACATTTAAATGTCTTAAACTTACCTTTCTTGATAATATATATATGAATACATAAAGTAATCTCATTATTTTCTACTTTGCTCTGACATCAGGAAGTGCTGAGTATGAACCATGTTGTGAATGGAAACAGAAAGACTGCTTTTCCGGCCTTGGGAAACTGAAAGCAAATTCCCTAAGTGCTGAAGATAGCTACTCCTTTGAATACATGCCTGCCACTCAGTAATTCCATCCCTTTGTTCATTATTAGGCACTTCATGAAGTATTTTCTCAGCTTTTATATTCTCATCTCTGTTCCCAGTGGGCAAATTGCTACAGAAACAATTGTTCAATCCAAGCCACCAGGCTCTCCTGGCTAGGAGTCTTAAGTTGGCACTCACAAATTTGACTCTCTGCTGCTTAGAGTGTGTGGGGTTTTATTTCTGGCCACTTAGGGATTCCAGTTTGAATAGCAGTGTACTGCACTGTTGTTGTTTTGTTGGAATTTTGTTTTGGTTTTGGTTTTCTCATAGGAAAAGAAGTTTATATGTGATGTCCTAGTTTGTTTTCTGTGGCTGTGACAAAACACTGTGACCAAAATAGCACACTGAATCAAGAGTTTATTTTGGCCTGCGGTCCTAGAGGGCTGAGAGCCCATTGTGGCAGGGAAGGCTGAAGCAAGCAGCAGGAAGCTGACAGCACACACCTTCAAGTTCAAGCACAAAGCAGACAAGTGGGGCAAGGGTTTAAACTCTCAAAGCCCACCTACACGACATGCTTCTTCCAGCATGGCTGTCCTACCTAGACCCATCACCACGTGGGGACCGAGCTTCACATGTCACGTCTACAGGGGGCATTTCTCATTCAAGCTACCATATTCTACTCCCTGGCCCTAAAGAGCTCATGGCCTTTTCATAATGCAAAGTGCATTTAGTCAGCCTTCAAGAATTCCTGTAGTCACTCTCATTGTTGGAAAGTGCAAAGTCTCTTCTGAGATATTAACTAATAATCTCTTCATTGTAATCTGCTGTGAAATTTTTAAAAAGCTAGTTACATACCCCAGCACATAATGACACAGAATATGCATTGCCATTCCAAAAGGGAGGAATGAGATCACGGTGAGAGAACACTGGACCAAAGAAGACCTAAACCAGGCAGGGCTAATTCCCAATCTTATAATTCCATGTCCAATGTCAGAGGGCTTTGATGGCTCTGCCTTCGCTGCTTTGCTGTCTGCAATGTCCATCTTTCCCTTAGGCTGGCTCTATCTTTTTTGGCAGATGTCTCATGGCTCTGACATCTTGGAGTCTCCACTGTAAGTCAGACCCTACTTTCAAAGCTTCCCTACTGGGGGGGGGGCGGGGCTCCTGCCCTCTAAGGGCCCCTATGCAGGGACTTCCCTGCCACACAGCCCCCGCTCTTAGTGGCTCTCTGAGATGCAGAGGAAGAGCCCATGAGTGCTTCGTTCTTTCATCCTTCATGGGCTCAAATATATCGTCGTGTGGACAACACAGCCAAGCTCTTCGGTCTAGCTGGCATGGGCCCTTGCCCTCCTGAGCCGCAACAGCAGCAGCTTTCATTTAAAGTTGCTTTTTGGAAGCTGAAAGCTCCTTATGCCTTTTCCAAGTTGGAAGCTTAGCTGGGTGGGGTATTGCCTTGAGGGTACCATCCTCCATATTAGATTGCTTTCTGTGGCTGCGATAAAACACCATGGCCGAGATAAGTTATGAAGGGTTCGTTTTCGCTTATGGTTTCAGAGGGAGAAGGATTCATCATGGCTGGGAAGCATGAGAGCATACAGCGGGCTGGGTGGCAGAGGGAATCTAAATGCTCACATCTTCAAACGCAAGCCTGAAGCAGAAAGAGTAAACTACAGTAGGACAAGGCCTTGAACTCATGAGCCTACCCCCACCCCTGCCCCCAGTGATGCACTCAGCCCCCCCAAACCGGGTAGTCTCATTCAAATTAGTACAGGCAACGTGTGAAGAAAGGCCTATCCAAGTTAGGGCAAGTATCCATTCATTAACTGTGCCCACAGAAACCCAAGCGGTGCTGTCAGTTTCTGTCCTAGCCCTAGTAATCAGACACTCTGAAAGGTCTCTATGTCAGAGGTTATAGATGCTGTGTGTACAGGCCTTACCAACTTGTTCCAATGACGTCACACAAAGGTCTAAGCCAATCTCTACCTCATTCAGCTGAGAGGGTCCTGGCACATTGCTATGGGTTCAGTATTCAAGAAATATTTTGTTTGGTTTTCTATCAAAGATAGCTAGCTCACCAAGGATCAGTATTCTATAAATCTCCCAATTTTGTAACACTTTCATGTAAAAGAATTCAAATTGTTTCATCTTCATATTTTTGTTTTATACAACTTTGAAAAATGAAAACCTTATCCCTACACTCCTGGAACTTGGTGGCCTAGAGACGCTGATCCCTTGCCCTGCTTTTCTTCATTTCTTTGGCCCAGATTTGTTAAAAGTTAGTCAATCTGCAAAGGTTGGACTCCAGTCAGTGGGGAAAGACCAGTTACTACCTTCACTGAAACAAAACCCAAGCAACTTCTTGCCTTGGTGTGCTTCCTAGCCAGTGTAGGTCTCCGCGCACACTTTAAATAACAAAACAAAAACAACAAAACAAATTGCCTGGCAGTTACTTTCACTGTTTCTTTGTGGTACACCAAAAATATTTATTTCCAACAATTACAACCCAAGACTCTGATACTCCGGCAGGTGTCCCAGGCAGTGATTTCACAGAGGCCCCTGCAGTCTCTATCAGAGGTCATGTGCGTCATGGCAACTTCTTGCTCTACCAACTCAATAAGTGGTCCCCCTCATCCTGGCCTTCCCCTCCTTGTATTGGGATAATTTCTAAATTGGGAGCATCATTGAGATACAAATCTTAGCTGTGAACCAGCAAGGTCAAATGCAGGGGACTTTAATTGGCAATTATCCAATGTGACAACCTGGCCACCCACCCCAGTTTGCAAATGCATTCCATGTGAATAAGGAGCACTCGAGTCCCTCATTTGCAAAGCTGCCCAAACCGGTTGCTGGACTGGTTATATGGTTACTACAAGGTAAGTTGAAGTCAGGTTGTGGCCAGGTAGGCCATGAAGCTCTGTGTGTGTGTGTGTGTGTGTGTGTGTGTGTGTGTGTGTGTGTGTTCCCTAGAAGGAGATCCCTTTGTCTCTCAGTCTCCAACTTCCCGAGTCCTCATAAATAAGTAGCCTAGGAGAAATTCAAAACTCTTAGGAGTACCTACCACCATATAACCAAGCCAGACAAAGCTAATTCTTCAGGACAGGCTAGAATTCTCAAGAGCAGGCGTTGCCAAGGTACCACACTGGTGATAGCAACCCGCCAGAGCCCCAGGGCCAGGAGAATATCCTAACCGCCGGTGGCGGTTAAAGACGCGGCTGTGATAGGTGGAGAAGAAGCCCAGGCCGGGGAGAAGCGCGACCACACCCGGGAAGTCCGAGCGGCAGCGTCCTTCACTTTCATTTCCCAAGGATCCTGGATCCTCAGTCACCCGCGGTTTCGTTTCCGAGGCGTGGCCGAGGGCGCGGCCCGGACACTCATGGCCTTAGTGAGCCGCCCTCGAGCCCCACTATGGCTTGGGCGACTGTCGCGGCGACTGTCCTTGCAGCACGGGGCCTGCTCTGGGACCATGGCTCGGCCGCGGCGCTTCACGGTGGAGCTGCCGGATTGCTCCTTGACTCATTTCACCCTGGGGGACTCGGCGGGCCACCAGGACGCACACCTGGCAGCTCTGCTAGGGCCCCCAGGGCGCAGCTATGCGCTGTGTGTGCCATTGGTTCCGGGCAAAGGCTGCGGGCCCCGGGTGCAGGCGGCCCGGCTGCACCAGCGCCTGATGCTGCAGCTGCGCCAGGGTCCTTTGCAGCGGTGCCAGCTAAACAAGCTGCTGGGCTACGGCCCTGGCGATCAAGCAGGTGAAGCCCAGCATGGCTTCTTGCTGCGCGATCCTAGCGACCACCCGGACACCAGGCGCGCCTTGTTGCGGCTTCTGGATTCTTGCCAGGAGGCGGCGCACCTGCAGTTGGCCGAGTTCCAGACCGACTCTCAGGGTTTGTTGCGGCAGCAATTGTGGGAGCTGCGGGGAGACGAGCAAGTGCTGGTGGACTGCGCATGCGTCCTGCCGGCACCGGCGCCTTCTCTCCACCCCTTGCTGCCAGATCTGCTCAACTCTGCAGTGTTCCAAGATCGGAATGCTGCACGGGCGGTATTGGAGGAGGTAAGAATTTTTTTCCTTCAGGGCTGAGTGGAGCTGGGGGCTTTGCACTTTGGCTGGCCAATTAAGCGCTTTCCTCCTGGTTTGTTTATTCTTACTTAGGAGCTGGTATAGGCAAACTGTGCAGTTTTTGTCAACCTAGTGCCTAGTGCATCTGACAACAGGCTGAGCAATGTTTGCTGCAAAGTCATTCTTAAAGTTCTGCAGGGGGAGTTAAGAGACCTCTGGGAGTCAGGGAGAATGAGGCCAGCCAGACGAAGGGGACAATTTACTAGGCATTTGCTACCAATCTGAAATCTTGGGGTACAGGAGATACTATCTGGGTCAGGGGGTTTAATAGGGTTGTGTATTCAACTGATTTGTGGACCATATGAGACCCTCAACTGCTCAAGCGGTTTTGCTTTTATCTTCCCCATCACCTGTAAATGGTTCTGTAATGGAAGACACGGGGTTTCTAGCAGAGTCTCCAGGGGAAAGTCTAAGGTTGTGTTATACCACAAGCAGTGTCCGGGCCAGGCAGACAGGGCCTGCTGGCTTATGTAATTAGTATTATTTTACAAGTGGTGGAAGAGGGCTAGAGAGTGGTGGACAGTCTGTGCTCAGCCAGCGAGATGATCTGACTTCGGGCATTTACCAATTATGCACGTTTAGCGTGTTTATCCAACACTCAGCCTCAGTTTCCCTTAATCCGTCAAGTGATAATAGCATGAGCATTCACATAGATTGACCAAGCTAATACGTATAAAGCTCTTTGGAGCTTGCCTTGCTCACAGTAAACATACCAGTGAATGAAAGTGGGCCTCGGATGAAGGTCTTGGGGGCATGGGATGTCCTGATGAACAATAAGGAACTTTAGGAGGGAGTGGGGGATTGGAGGGGTGGACAGATGAGCTTATGTCTACTGGCAGGCTCTCGCACCTTGGGCCTCCTGTTCCTAGCAGGGCCTGTAGTCTTATTGTGGCTGTGGATGGAATTATGCGTCTACCTGTCCTTTCTATAGGGTATGCTGGCCAGTGAAGGACTGGGGCTGTGTAACCCAGACAGTTGCAGACTCTTTTGAGCCGGTCTCAGCTTCTAAATACTAGGCGCCCATGTGCCAGGCATCCTGTTCAATTTGCAATAGGCCTCTTTAGCACTGGCCAGTGCTGTCTGTGGCAGAGAAGAGACAGGTTCTTTGAAGTCCTAGCGCTTCCCTACACAGATTTAGCTTTCTCTCTCTCTCTCTCTCTCTCTCTCTCTCTCTCTCTCTCTTTCTCCAGTGCACGTCCTTTATTCCCGAAGCCCAGGAAGTGCTTCATCTGGTTAACCAGTGCCCACAGGAGATCCAGAAAGGAAAGTTCCAAGTTGTTGCCATTGAAGGACTGGATGCCACTGGTAAGTGAGCTCAGTTTTGTAATTGTTGTCCATGCCATGGACTGGGTGGTTGCAGGAGGTGGTTCTCGAGATGCCAAATGCTGTACAGAATCTCCGAGAGTCTCTTTGCCAGGCTGCCCCTGGGACATAGAGAGGAGTTGATGGAGCTTTCAGTGAGCCCTGCTCTGCTGATGCCTCCAGAGGAGACCCAAGGTGATGCCCAAGCTGTATTCTAAGAACACATGAGAGTCTTTAGGAGAAAGCCTAAGGTTGTGTTATACCACAAGCAGTGTCCGGGCCAGTGCTAAAGAGGCCTATTGCAAGGAAGGGTGCTTCAGGCTTTGCCTGTGTCTCTTGAATGGGTGCAGTCTACCATCTTAGTCTTTTTCGGTGGGTGTGTTGATTAGCTTCTTTCTGTTGCTGTTGTTGGTTTGTTTTTCTACTTGACACAAATTACAGTCATCTGTTAAGAAGAGAGCTCAAAGGAGAAAATATTTTCATCAGGAAAGTTAGTAGAAACATATTTTTTTCCTGATTGATGATTAGTGTGGGAGGGCCCAGTGTAGATTACATTAGCTACAGCCCCACCCACTGTTGCTGGTGCTACCAAGGGCAGATGGTCCTGAGTTGTATAGAAAGCAGGCTAAGCACCCCACCCCCATGAGAAATAATCCAGTAAGGCAGCACTCCTCCGTTGCCGCTGCTTTACTGAGAGAAGCACTGTGCGTGGCATTCAGCAGGCTCTCATCACTGTGCCAAGACCCAGTCCAGGTTGTTCTTCAGCCACAGCTAGAAAGTTAACACCAGGGAGAGGTCCAAGAGACAGCAGCAGAGAGATTTGGAACAGGAAAAGCTACAAAGTGCAAGTGTCTCTAGGATGTACACTGGGAGGAAACCAAATTAGCAGAGATGGTTAAGAATAGAGTAATAACTGTTCAGCTATTGTGTGGTGAAGCTTAGTATTAAACAAATATAAAAGAGTCTCAATTATTTGTGTGGTAGGCGGGCTAATAGAGAAAATGAGAAACAAACACAGTTATGTAAAAATAACCATAACATTTTGGTACCCCATGTCGGGCACCATCTGTGGGATTTACTTTTTAAAAATCTAGTTTATTTGAAGTTCCTTAATGCCTCTACCTCCCTTCCAATCCACTGACCCTAGGTAGGAGAGAAAAAAGGTTAGTAGGGACAAAGGAGTTAGACCTTTTAAGACTCAGTTCCTTGGGGGGCAATTCCACTCTTTGACCTCAAGATTTCAACAGCAAACACTGCACTAGGAAGAAGCAGCAACAAGAACAACGGCAGGGACCAAAAGCAGCCTCTCTGAAGTTTTCTCCAGAGTGTTTCTCTCTAGGAGCATCATGAAGCAGAGCAAAACAATGCAAAGTGATGTCTCTCTGTTTGGGGGCTTTTATATATATATATATCTCCTCTCAGAGTCTGCACCAGGATGGTTTTCAACTGGGAAGGACCATATCCTCATACGAGGCAGTTCCCAGCACGCCCTCTCACAAGGCAGTTTCACATCCTATACTTGGGATCAAAACAAAACCGTATTTATTTCACCATTTCTTGTTTTTACTGGGATCTGAGATGGCTGATTCAACTCAGCTGCTCTGGCTCAAGTTCCTTTCCCAGCTGGCTCATTCAATCTGGTTTTTCTCTTAAGTCTCTGAATTGCTCTGCCTCAAGCTAACTCCAGCAATCTGTTTTAATCTTCTGGCTCTTCTTTATTCTCTGACTCATTCTGTCTTTACCTGTGTCTAGGTTGTTCTTTCATTCAGTCTCTCTCTGTAACACTCTCCCAAGCAAAATTGCTTCCTTCCTTTCTCTCTGCATAATCCCTTAAGAAGCTTCTCTTTCCTCTCTCTTCTTCTGAGCGTTGGGTGTATTCTATTCTGCCAACTCTTTCTCTTTTGTCACTTTGTCTGTCACTCAATTAAACACCATTTTCAAACATGGGTGCTTTCTTCTACAAACTATCTCTACCTTCATTGTCTGGGATTAAAGGCATGTACCAGTACACCTGGACCTAATCTTTTCTTTACCTGTAACTTGCTCTATACCAAGCTGACCTTGAACTCAGATCTGCTTGCCTCTGTCTCCTGGATGAAAGGCATGTTTGTATTTCAGCCAGATTACACATACCTAGAGGTCTTTGGATGTGATCTCTTGCCAGAGCAGCCATGTTCTAAATGAAAATTCCTCTACAGTGTTCTGGTTTGCTTATGCCCTGCAGGTAAAACCACGGTGACACAGTCGGTGTCAGAGTCTCTCAATGCTGTTCTCTTACAATCACCACCACCCTGCATCAGCCAGTGGAGGAAAATCTTTGATGATGAGCCTACTATCATTCGAAGAGCGTTTTACTCTTTGGGCAATTATCTTGTGGCTTCTGAAATAGCTAAAGAATCAGCCAAGTCTCCTGTTATTGTAGACAGGTGGGTAGCAAAGATGCCATCTCCCTAATACATGAGTCTCTCTCTCTCTCTCTCTCTCTCTCTCTCTCTCTCTCTCTCTCTCTCTCTCTCTCTGAACATATATTCAGGTGCTCAATTGTGATCATGTATTATGATTACAAGAGGATTACTGTCTATGAATCATTAACTACCTATATAACACCCTGACATTTTATATTAATATCTGGTAGAGTGCCCTGGATAGCTTGGAATCAGTCTCTTTAGTTTACTAACAAGGGATGTGGATCTTTAAAATGTTGGGTCATAAGTAACAGACATTATTCCTCTTGTCATAATCAGTGACAACCTCTAGGTTCATGCAATGGGTCTGTCATGTGGACCTCACCACCTCCTTTGCCCTCTGACAAGAAGTTCCAATTGAAAGTTAAAGGAATGAAAGTTGAAACTTGACGATGCAAATAATAGTAGAAGTTGCTATGGTTATATAGTCTAAGCTTTCCGGCATCCTCGGAGAATCTTCAAACCTAGGGATGGATTTCTTTTTCCTGGGAACTTTAGCTTATATGATAAGTACTTGACTCAGGTGATTCTTCTTTGATGTCGGATTTGAAGTTTCACATTTATTCACTTTATATTAGCATAAAGAATCTGATTGCAACGAAGGCCTGAGGATGCTTTCACTAACAACGCGTTGTGTGTGGGCTGGCAGAGACCCCAAAATGCAGGAGGAATGTGGATTCTACATAGGGCCTTCATGGGAGCAGGACTGTGAAGGCAGAGGAGGGACTATGCTAGTTGAGGCTATTGTCCTTCCTAGGAGACAAGGCGTGAAGAGGATGCATGGTCCAAGCTGGGAGGAAGTTCCATGCCTCACAAGGAGACAGAACCCTTTCCTGCGGGTGATGGATAGCTGGTGGGATTTTAGAAATAGTGTGCTGGGTGCTTTTCCAATTATGGCAGTTGCTGTCTTTTCTAGGGCTGCCTAGCTTGGCCACCACACTGCTTAATTACTATTGAGTAGTTGGACAGCTAGACATTTGTGAAGGGATGAGGGGTCTTCTAGCCTCTGTACCATGAACATGGATTTCATGGGCAATTTGAGTTTGGTACAGTGTGGGGACTTCTCAGGCCTGCCACATTTCACTAGCTCAGGATGTAGCATTAAATACAAAGGCTTTGAGGAGCAGATCTGTCAGTCATCCCTACCTCCTTGCCACATAGAAGTTAGTGTACTGAAGGGCTAGAAAGGTTTGACACCTGTTTTTATGGCACATGGTAGTTTTAATTGAATATGTTTTTGTGACCAGTCCACCTGTTCCTACTGTTGTTGATTCTGATTTTTGTGTCTCATACATTACAAAAAAAAAAAAAACCAATACAAATATATCTCATTTGTGTGGTGCTGAGCATCCTTCAGCAGAGCCAGCCTAGCTTGACCATTGTCCTCAAATGGTATTTTGACTTCTTCTAAAGATGCGAGCTCAATGCTGCCTTGCTCCTAGGTACTGGCATAGCACAGCCACCTATGCCATCGCCACTGAGGTGAGTGGAGACCTGCAGTACCTACCTCCTGCCCACCACCCTGTGTACCAGTGGCCAGGAGACCTGCTGAAGCCCGACCTAGTTCTGCTGCTCACTGTGAATCCTGAGGAGAGAGTGAGGAGACTGCAGGGCCGAGGCCTGGAGAAGACTAAGGAAGAGGCAGAACTGGAGGCCAATAATGTGTTTCGTCAGAAGTGAGTGTCCCTGGGGTGATGTGAGTCGCATTAGTTTCTGCATTAGCCAGGATCGGAGCTGCTTTAGGATTGCCCAGTGAAGGTCCAGTTCCTACGAGTCAGGTGCAAGAGGCAACATCATCTAAGCCAACTCCAGCCGCTGTCACTGTGCTTGTTAACCATCTGGCCAATGCACTGCCACTGAAAACAGTGGGGTTTCTATGCCAGAAATGGTGGGGCCTTGATTAAGACCCACAGTTTTAGGATTGGGGACACACTCCATCAGCCATGTGCTTGCTGTACAGGCAAGAAGACGTGGGTTTGACCTTGAGCGCCTGTCTTAGTCTGTGTTCTATTGCTGCGAAGAGACACTGTGACCATGGCAACGCTTCTAAAGGAAAGCATTTACCTAGGGCTGGCTTACAGTTCAGTGGCTTAGTCCATTATCATCATGACAGGAAGTATAGCAGCGTGCAGGCAGACATGGTGCTGGAGAAGGAGCCAAGAGTTCTACATCCAGATCCATAGGCAACAGGACCAGAGAGAGAGACTTCAGGCCTAGCTTGGGCTTCTGATACCTCAAAACCCACCCCCCAGTGGCATACTTCCTCCAACAAGGCCATACATCCTAATCTTTCTAAGTAGTGCCACTCTCTGGTGACTGAAGCATTCACTTCTATGAGCCTGTGGGGGAACAGTCTTCTTCAAATCACCACATTCCACACTTACTCCCTGGCCTCCATATCATAATGCAAAAATGAATTCAGCCCAACTTCAAAAGTCCCCATAGCCTATCACAGTCTCAACACTGCTTAAAGCTTAGAAGTTCAAAGTCTCTTCAGAGACTCGTGACCATCTCTGCATGAGTCTCTGACTCTAGGGAGATCATCGGGGGTGGGGTGGGGATGCAGACTGGGCCTCGGCTGCCTTCTCTGCCAGGAGAATGAAGATGGTCCCTCTCAGTTAACTCTGAGTATTATAAACTGAGAAGAAAGAAAGGGGCCGGGATACATGATTGGCAGGTAATAGGTTGTCAGTTTGTTAAGCATCACTCATCCTTCATTGAGCAAACTGCATTGAATCTGTGTAGGGGATGTGCTGGCTGCCAAGGTGAGTTAGATGAGGCTTTGCTCAAGCTGCAGGAACTTTTTTTTTTTTCAGGATGAACTGGGTGGGAGAGGAGACTGACTTCTCCCCTTCTCTCTGTCTCAGGGTGGAAATGACGTACCAGCGGATGGAGAACCCAAGTTGCCAGCTGGTCGATGCCAGCCCCCCAAGAGAGACAGTCCTGCAGAAAGTTTTAGAGCTCATACAGAGCGCTGGTCACTAACTCAGCTCCTCTGACCTGATCAGGGTCCTCATTACATCAGAGGAGAAGCTGTGTGGTGCACCTAACCCTAGCACTTGTCCTGCGGCTTCTTAGATTCAGGTGGGATGGCCATATTTAGGGGAGAAAACTGGAGGCTGAGCATATTTTCTTTACTTCTGACTGACTGAGCCAGCAATAGTGGCTGATTCCTTTCTGCCTGGCCATAGACTGTCTTCTTGGGATCTATTTTAATACCATGGCCTTCTGATCCAGGGGTGAGCCTGCTGGAGGTCTCCCTGTACCTGGAAGCTAAGGATTTCAGCTGTGGCCCACACTGATCAATTGTGATGAGCTAGCCTCATTTTCTTTTACTCCAAGTCCTATAGCTAAACATTGCCACAGAATCTGGCTGTCCAAGGAGCCATCTAGGGGAGGGAACACTTGCAAATAAGCCATTGACCTTGCTTCAGAGGCTAAAGGAGCACCTTGGACAGTGCCCTGAGGGAGCACCTCGGAGTTGAATAGATGTGTCTCTAAATTGCAAGCACTCCAGCCCCCTCCTGTCTCCTTTGCTTGTCTGCATTCCATTTCTCGCCTCTGAAATCTGGTTCTGAGCGTAATGAGCAGTCTGCGCTGAGCTGGATGCGTTTCACTTACCCAGCGGAGCAATTTGTTTATATTGATGTTTACGTCTCATGTTTCCTCAGTGTAGGAGCTGTGAGTCACTAACCAAAACCGAGGCCAAGGAGCTAAATGCAGCATTTGCGCTGTATGTTTTCATTACACAAATTTAATTTATCTTAATAAGCATCGTGGATTCCAGAACGAGATTTTGTAGTAAATCATCTTGCACTTTGAATGTCTCCTGATTGCATGTGAAGTCTGCTTTGAGGTTCTCTGGATAGAGAACAGAGCTGTGTGGCAGGGAAGCCTGGTGGCTATGTAAGCCTTGACAGAGCCATTTAACATTGATAATGTCAACAGTGAGATCTAGAAGAGGGGACAGTTGATGGGCCTGTGGCATGACCCTCTAGTAATATTTACTTGGAAGGCTGAGAATAGAAAATCGAAAGTTCAAGGCATTCTTGGGCTACAGTGTAAGTTTGGAGCTAGCCTGGGCACTGCAGTGAGACGTAATAACTATAAAGAGGACTGGGGGTGAAATGCCATAGTAGAGCACTGTACTAAATATTCTATCCCTGGGTTCAGGCCCTGGGTTCCATTTCCAGTAACATAAAAATAAAATTATAAACAGAAAAACAAATAAATACAAATAAACAATTGAACAATAAAAGGAATTAAGTAACCTCTGGTTGTAAGGAGGTGGTCGGCCCAGGTTATTATTTAACATTCCAGTTCCAGTGTGGATGCCTCTCTACATAATTTTCATCCTATATCCCATTTCTTAGGAAGACTTCATCTCCAGGTAATTACATCAAATTACACTAAAGCCTTATCAGGTTTGCCCTAATCTTAAGCTTGGATAAAATTTAGTGTTAACATCTCAATATTTTTCACTTTTGGAACTATGTATAACTTATAAATAAATGTGTCTATGTATATACATATATTGTTGGCTTCTGTGGAGCATATTTTAATGCTGATAAATAACATTAGGGCTCTGTGTAATGTGGTGGCTACCTCCATGAAGGGTTTTGCTTAAGCCTTTCTGAGGTGATTGTCGCTGGCCGAGGCCAATGATATTATAGTGCTCTCTTCATGAAACCTGCCAGTGAATAAATTTGCTGTGACTTTCCTAAACAATTGTCATCATGGCTGAGTGACACACTTATCTGAACATCTCCCTGCAAGTTCATCTCTCCATAGTCTAAAGTTCTTATGTATATGAGAAGGTGTAGGGTGTGAGTTTGTGGCTGAGTGGAATCTGTGGTCAATGGATTTTGGTGAGGAAAGGTTTGTTTCAAACATTATTCTCATATTAAAATATAAAAGGGATTTTAAAAAAGTCTCTGTATATCTGATAGGTAAATGACTTACATTAGATAACTTAGTGGCTCTTACCAATGCCAAGATGCATGGCTATGCTCACTATAAAGTGAGTTGTGCGCTCACTCTCTCTCTCTCTCTCTCTCTCTCTCTCTCTCTCTCTCTCTCTCTCATAATTTATTCATATTACATCCTGATTGCTATCTCCTGTCTGTATCTTCCTGTTCCCACCTTCCCACCCTCTTCTGCCCTATTCCCCTCCTCTAGACCTCTGACAGGGGAGGCCCTCCTCCCCCACCTTCTCACCACAGCCTATCAGGTCTCACCCAGATAGCCTGCTTCCCCTTCCTCTGTATGCCAGCTGGACTCCCCACCAAGGGCAGCGATCAAATCAGGGACACCAGAGTTGATGTCTAAGACAGTCCCTGCTCCCCCACAGCCTTGGAGGATGGGCTGTCCAATGGCTACATCTGAATGGGGGGGGGGGGGGGGTCTAGGTTCTCTGCATGCATTGTCCTTGGTTGGTGCATCATTTTGTGCAGCGCCCCCCACATTGTGGTCCAGATTCACCAGGCTTGATGGTCTCCCTATGGGGCTCCTGAACCCTCTGGGTCCTTCCATCTTGTCTACTCTTCCATACCACTCTCAGCGCTCTGCCCAGAGTCTGGCTGCAAGTCCCAGTGAGCTGTGTTCTTATTCCATGATTCTTTCATTCTCAATAAGCTCACCTCAGTACATGGCTACTTAAACCACAGAGCCCAGGACACTTCTAGATGTGCCTGGCTGGCTGGGTCTGGCAGAAGGAACATGAGGAATGGCAAGTGGATATGGCCCCTTTCTTCTGTGTTTCTTCCTGCTGTGTTCAGATAGTAGCCAGGACGAAATCCTTCAGGGAAGGGAACCTCAGGCTAGGTGTAGGAGTGCTGAGTGAAAAGGCCTTTGATGATTAGGGGTACCCAGAATAGATGGGAAGTAGTGTTCACAGGCTTCATATACCTAAAGCATAACTAACCACTGTTTATGCCCCCATACCGATATGCAACCATTCGCCTACTGTGATGGTTAATGTTGATTGTCACCTTGACAGGATCTAGAACCACTTAAGGTGTAGATCTCTAGACATATCTGTTGGGGGAGATATTTGAAGCAAGAAGAGTCACTCTAACAATGGTGTCATTATTCCTTCAGATGGGATTCTGGGCTGGATGTGAAGGAGCTGAGTGCTAGGATTCATTGGGCTCTGCCTCCTGACTGCAGATTGAGGGTGGCCTCACTCTTCTACCATGCCTGCCACCCAGTTGAACTGTGTATCTCCCACTATGAGCTGAGACAAGTCTCTTCTTTGTGAAGTTTCTCCTGCCAGGGTTTAGTCACAACAACAGAGAAAGTAACCCAGACCCTGTTAACAACCTCACATGAATGCACAGGCACCTTCTGGAAATGGTTGCATATCTTGAATTCCCTCACAGCTATGTGAGCCTTAGAACATGGTCTGGCTGGTGGGGTGTGGCCAACAGGTATTGATAATACCACTTCAAGAGCATTGTTTGTAAGGGGTCATGCTTGGGTCTGTCGTCTTATCCATCTTCTGCTAATTGGAGGATGGTCAGAAATGGAAGAGATGCTTTGGCTGGAGAGAGGCACGTTAGTGGTGAAGTGAAAGAGTGAGTCTACCAGCCAAGACTGCTTACCCTTGAGCTCTATCAGAGAGCAGCACACAGTCCATTATGTAAAGTGCTCTCTCAATTTTGCTTTTACTCTATCACACAGCAAATTTTCTTCCTTTTCAACATATACCCAATACATTCATTTACTGTGTAGTGAGTTTGCATATCTGGCCTCTCAGTTGCTTCTAAATTTAGAGTTCATTAACCAAATCTATAACAAAATGCCATTTGGCATGCTCTAGGCACTTGTGAAGAGAGTTGATGTAAGAGAGAGCCTTGCTAACAGAGAGGATAACTAACTTTCTTCCTTTTTAGTTTTTTTATTTAATTAATTTATTCAGATTACATCTCAATTGTTATCCCATCCTTTGTATCCTCCCATTCCTCCCTCCCTTCTGCTTTTACCCTATTCCCCTCCCCTAGGTCTGTGACTGAGGGGGACATTCTGTGGGGGACCTCCTTCTCCTCTATACACTGTCGATAAAAGGATGGTGTTCAGAAGAGTCCAAAATACATGTTGTTCTCTTCCCAGTGGGGTGTTTTAATTTATGCCAGTATTACATTGACATTTATCTTCATCCTTGATGACATTGAGCCACTTGACCCTTAGCAATCTCTTGTACAGAAGCGAGAAAGTCACGATGTAATCCCACTCCTGGTTGAACACAGTTTGTTGTTTTCATCCTGTACATCATATTCCTTCCCATCTTTTCTGGATTCTATAATGGCTCAATATAATTTACAAAAACACCTTACTTTTCAGCAAACACACCTTCTCAATTCATGTGCAATGGTTGTGCTCCTGGATGGCTGAGCAGATGCCTGTCCTATAAACTTCCTGGGCACAGCAACTCTATGCTCTGGAGGAAAAAGTGAAATGCACTGCAGGCAAAAGAAGTGGATTCTAAAATGTACTTGGAGGAAATGTGGGGTAAACTTGAGTGCCCTGAACTTTTATCTGAATGGCATGCCAACCTCTCTTTCAGTTCCTGACTGAAATTCAGCAGAAAACTTATAGACTTGTATGTATGGACTGAGCCTACTAGAAAGTAAGGGAGTAATATTGTAAAAGATAGCCAATGCCACTTGTGTGTTGGTTAACTGGGCTGATGAACTGGGTAAGATTTGGAACAATGGGGAAGATATAGCTCCAAGTGTACATTTCCAGTAAGGTTCCAGTGAGAGGTGAGATTGCTCTCTGGCTGGGCAGAACTTTCCTACAGATGGCCCAGAGATGCAGAGGTCCAAGGAAATAGCCATGTCGCCTAGCTGCCTTTCTCCTCATGAGTGAGTGCTTCTAACTCCTTCACTGTCATCCTCAGCTGCCGTCAGACTGAAGCTTCTTCAGCCTTCCATTGTGGACTAAACACAAGTGTATCTCAAGGAATCTTTCAGGTCTTCATCAGCAAACTGGGACCACTCAGACATGAAGCCTTTTTAACTCAGCAGCCACCAGGATCTCTGCCTCTACAGTATGTAGATAGCCAGAGTTGAACTACCCAGCCCTTATTGTGTAAGTCAATCCAATAAATATTCTACACATACACACACACACACATCCCTATATATTCTATTGGTTCTGTTTTTCTGGGCAGTTCTGCCTAACACATGTGGGAAAATCTGATTTTTATATATGAACTTTAACTAAATTTCAGACTAATCTATAAACCATACATGAACTTCATGCATGTAGTCCAGGCAAGAGCAAGATAATTACACTGAGCTCCTAAGCCCAATAAGCTTGCCTTATAAAACAATGGTAACAAATTTTTATTGCCATTAAAAATTTAAAGAGAGTCCAGAATATCTACAACATAATGTTACCCAAATCTAGGATACAGTCCAAAAATCACCCAACCTACAACAAAGGAACACATATGTAGATTGTTAAAGAAAAGGCAGCCGAGTTGTGGAGAGCAACTCCAAAATGACCTTGTATAGATGGGAATAGCTGGGAAGGTAAAGTAGATTTCTGCCTGTGCTTGAAGATGGAAGGATGGAATGGGAGACATGCCTATCACATATGAAAAGATAAGGGACAGCCTTCAGAAGTAAAGCTTGCCCTTAGCTGGACTATGTATGGAGACAAACATAATCTATGTTTGTAGATTAGCTTGAAATTTACTTAAAGTACATATATAAAAATCAGGGTTTCCACATCTGTTAAGCAGGGTTCTTCAGAAAAGCAGAACCAATAGATTATATAGGTGTGTGTGTGTGTCTGCCTGTCTGTCCATCTCTCTCTCTCTCTCTCTCTCTCTCTCTCTCTCTCTCTCTCTCTCTCTCTCTCTCTCTCTCTCTCTCTCTCTGTGTGTGTGTGTGTGTGTGTGTGTGTGTGTGTATAATATTTATTGGACTGATGTACCTACAAGGGGCTGGCTAGAGAGAAGATAATATACTGTAACAATTTCACTATCTAAATAATAGGCCACTGATGTATTGCATTATTAACAGAACAAGTGAGCAAAGGGAACAGTCCAGATGCTTTGAGTCATAAGATTATTCAATATAAATATCACCAGAAATTTAAGCAAAGCCTTGGATATCTGCAATACACAAGTCTGAGTCTGAGAAGGAAAGGAGGCGAATCCAATATGATAAAATATGTGTGTACACATTTAAAGATCTTAACAAACACCACTGTTTTAACTACACAGAACACCAGAGCTATGTATAGTTCTACAGGTAGGTCACCTGAAACTCTGGGAAATGCAGACTGTCTCCCTGATGTGGACAAGAGACCTTTGTAAGTACTATCTTTTTACCACGGAGTCAAGCTGCCAGAATCCTAGACAGTTGCTGCATTTACAAACAGTGAAGAAAAATGGTCCAACAATGCTTGCTGATGAACACCAAGAAATGACAGCCAACAGAAGCTGGAAAAGACAGAAGAGGATTCCAACCAAGATCTCAAAGGGACCATAATGCTACTGACACCTTCAGTATAAATATCTGGTTCCTGTAACTGCAAGATAATGCATTACATTAAAAAAAAAAGTGTGTGTGTGTGTGTGTGTGTGTGTGTGTGTGTGTGTGTGTGTGTGTCCACATGTAACATGGTGTGAGTATCAAGGTCCAAGGACAAGTTTCAGGAGCTGGTTCTGTCCTTCCACCTTTATGTGAGTTCCAGGTTTTCTGTTGTGAATGTTGGTTCTCCATTTTTGTCACTTTTGTTATTTTAACATCCTCCATTCAGTGTTTCCTCTCTTACTGTTTCTGATGAGAAATTGGCCACCAGTCTTGTCTTTCCTCCCTCTGTGTACAACCTCCCATGTTCTGGCATCCTTTCTCTATGTTACTGGCTTAATTAACTTGATTATGCCATCCAAATTTATTTATGTGTTTGAAGCTGGGTGTGTAGATTTATAGTTTTACTTACTTTTGAAAAATTCAAGTAGTATTTCTTTTTCTCTTTCTCTCTTTGGGGTGCCTTTCCAATCATATCTGTGTTACAGTTTTGTAATTACTTTTTCTCCTTACGTTTCCCATTGGCTGGTCTCTTGTCTTGAGGTTCACTTGTCTTTGGTGGTGCTTTTGTAGTTAACCAGTTCTCCTGTATTTTTTTCATTTATTGAAGATAGATTTTTTCTCATATAATATATACTGATTATAATTTTCCCTCCTTCTACTCCTCCCAGCTCCTCCCCACCTCACCTCATCTTCAGACCACTCTCTTTCTGTCTCTTATTAGAAAAGAACAGACTTCTAAGAGATAATAACAAAATAAGACAAAATAAAATGTAATAAATTGAAGGGGAAATATCATATTGAAGTTGGACATGGCAACCCAAGAGGAGGAAGAGTCCCAAGAGCAACTCTTAGTTCTCTTAGTTCACTCTTAGTTCTCACAGTCAGAAGTCCCATAAAAACATTAAGGTATTAGCTATAATATAAACACAGAGGACCTAGCTCAGACCCATGTAAGCCCTGTGCTTATTGCTTCCCCCTCTGTTAGCACACATGCATCTTGCCTAGTTGCCTCAGAGGGCCTTGTTCTTTGGTGTCCGTTATACCCTCTGGCTCTTACAGTACAATACAATATTTCTGCCTCCTCTTCCTCAGGATTCCCTGAGCTCAGTGGGGGAGGGATTTGATGGAGATCTCCAATTTATACTCTCTATATATAATGTCTGGCTGCATCCACTCCCACTGCCTTTGATACCAGCACTTGGGATTCAGAGGCAGGTGGATCTCTGATTTCAAGGCCAGCCTGGTCTACATAGACAGCTCCAAGACAGCCATGGCAACACAGATGTTCTTATGTATTTTATGGTGGTATGTTGTCACGTGTTGTTTGAGCTCACTGAGAAGCTGGCTCCTGAGGTGGGAAGGCCCACCCTGCCCCTCTGCCACTTCACACTCAAGCATGCTTACACTGAAATGTCCACCCAAAGCTTCTTGTAAGAGGATGAGCTGACCCCCTTACTCTGTCACAGGGAGGGCAGAAAACAGCAGAGCAAACTGTCTTAGAGTTTCTATTGCTGTGATAAAACACTATGACCAAAAGTAAAGTGGGGAAGAAGGGTTATTTCAGTGTACATGTCTCAATCACTGTCCATCAAGAGGGCAAAAGCTCAAGGGAAGAAACTGAAGGTAGAAGTTGATGCAGAGACTATGGCAGAATGATGCATACTGGCTTGCTCCCCATGGCTTACTCAGCCTCCTCTTTTATATACTCTTAGGACCACCTACCCAAAGGTAGCATTGCACACAGTGATCAGGTCCCTTCCACATCAACCGTCAATCAAGAGATGCATCACAGGCTTGCCCACAGGCCCATCTGAGGGAGGCATTTTCTCGATTGAGATCCTCTCTTTCAAAATGACACTACCGTGGGTCAAGTTGACATCAAACTAGCAAGCACACAGCCTAAGAGTAAAACCATTGTATTTTTGAGAATAACTAAACAGTAGATCATCTCCAACAGAGGACACCTTCCTTAGCTTTCTCTGAAGTACCTGCAGGGGAAAAGAAGAACCAGAAGTTCAGCCATGGGAAGCTCAGAGAAAAAGCTTTTTCAGGGACCGCCCTCTCCTGCCCCCTGCTGACCTCATCAACTTCCTCAGTTGGATTGTGTAGGATGATTGTATAGTCTCCAATCAGAAGATGTCTGTACCTTGGTGATTTTTATCTTTTAACCTTGAAGCCTCTCTTATGCCCAGAGAAGTGTGATATCAACAGAGAAATCAGAAGCCTTTCCTGGTTGATGGTGTGAATATTAGGCTCAACAGAACTCAGGAAATATGGCTAACTGTGGTGCCTTTTAGCGTACCAAAGCACATGCTGGTCTCCAGGGTCTCTCAGCATCACAGATGCCTACTACAGAGTTCATGATGGTATCCTGTCTCTTCTAAGCTCTTCTCATGCCACCCGTGCCCTAAGCTTTTCCAGGCAATGGGCTTCTCTACACCAATATAACCTATATAATCCTGCCATTTTGGTCCTATTATCTCTTGGTACTTTCTTGGCCCCTCTCTCCTGGCCCTCTTTTTTATATTCCTCTCTCTCCTCTTTCTCTCACTCTTCTCCTTTCTCTCTGTTCATGGCCTGGTTCAGTCTACTAAATTTTCTCCCTGTTTTTGAATTCTTCCAGATGCCTTTGGCTGTACTCTTCATCATATCTGCAATAAACACCTTTCCCTCAACCATACTCTAGGGTGGTCATGTTCTCATTTTGTACAGTGACTTCCCAATTTGATCGATCATTCATCCATCCATCCATCCATCCATCCATCCATCCATCCATTCATTCATTCTCCTTATGTGTCTCTGTCTCTCTCTCCCTGTGTGTGTGTGTGTGTATGTGTGTGTGTATCTTTCTTTTACTTGGGCTTACTCAATACTTAATAAACTCTCTCATCCCAAACCAAAAGCACGGCTATTGCAGATCATTGTTGAGCTCCACAAAACATCACCCATTAATGGTTTTCTTCTCAAATACTGAAAGGTACAACTTTCAAGGATAACACCGAAGAAAGAAATTGGAACAATATTTTTCTTGCACCAAAAATATACACCACCCTCTGAATTCAACGTGCATCAGTTTCCATAAAGGCAACATGATTCTTATAGCACCACATTTATTCTTATCTTTGCAGTTTTGGGAAGGAAGCTTGGATGACTGTTATAATATTCATGTTGGCTTTGAGTTGGTTTAGGTTGCGTGTTTCCTTTAATCTAGGTCACATTTTCCTGCTTGTTTTGTTAACTTATGATTGGATGCCATCCAATGTTGTGGTTAATTTACCAGTATGACCTAATGTTTATTACTCGTCCTAATATTATTATTACGACAGTATTTTTTTAACCCACTAGCAATCAGTTAAGAAGAGACACCTGTTATATTTTAAAATAGCCTTAGTTAACCTGGGGCAGGGCAGATATTAATCCCCTAAACTGCTTTCCATAGTGGGGCAGGTATCCCATCCCTTCCCCAAGCCCATGCCATCTGCTTCTAATAATTCCTATCAAGCTACCTCCTGTTCATAAACCCAAATACTTGTTAATGTTCTTCATCTGGGCCAAATCCTCCATCCACGCTGGCCATGTGCTTCTCCTTCACCTAACAGATGGTGCCTTCCTTCTTCCTCTCTCTCTCTCTCTCTCTCTCTCTCTCTCTCTCTCTCTCTCTCTCTCTCTCTCTTTCTCTTTCTCTCTCTCTCTCTCCCCCTCCCCTCAGGTCTCTCTTCATCCCAAGATTCCCTCTGTCTCCCCCAGCCTGGAAACCATTTGCCCTGCCCAAGTGTGATGGCCTTTTATTGGTCAGACAGGTTAGGCTCTTAGACCAGGTGGGTCACAGAGACAACAAGCAGTAATTAGCATCAAAATACATCAGACCAACCTCCAACAATCCGTTCTGAATTTTACCTTGTTAGGTAACAGATGTTGCTCTTTTCTGTAAAAATTTCTCCGTTTTGTTTTGGCTTGCATTTTAGGTTGGTTGGAAGAGATTGATCCATTAGAGTGTTGCACTTAAGATCTGTTAGATGGTACCAGTTAACCTAGAATTAGCTGCCCCCAACTGCATGCTGAGGCAAGCCTCCTATAATATTCTGAGTGGATCCTGAAGTCTTTTGGTCTAGTCAGAAGATGCTTAACTAACTCCGTGCACACAATAAGTCTGTTGCCTTTAATCTTCAGCATGGTCCTTTGTCAGGCAGGGCCAGTACCACTCTATCTGTCTTGAGGAGGGAGCCCTTGATGTTTGTTTTGAATAACTCTTGCATTTTCTGTTTGTTCTTTCTTTCTGTTTGTTCTTTTCTAATTACTGTAGAATGTCAATCTCCTAGGAAGTTTATCATCTTTGTATCTTCCAAGTAAGATGCTTGTCTCAAATTCTAGTAATATTTGTCAACTGCTTATGATTAAAGGGTATGGCGAAACAATGTCATAAAAATATCTCTCCTACTCTAATTGGAAGTTACTCTAGACCTCACTGTCAGAGTTAATAACATACCTTGTGGTCACTGAAGTCTGCCATCCTGCTGTGTACTCAACCTGTTTGTTTAAGTGGCCTTTAAGAGAACAATGCACAATCAACCTAACTTGCCTTGGATGTCCCATGTAATCAGCTTTTACAATGTAAACTAACATATTGCTGTAATCCTAAACTATGTATTCTTTGGTGCCCCTGACCTTAAGTAATGCATCTGTTACGATAATGACTTGCTGGACCTAGCAAATAGAGGTCTTATAAAAATAAGTACACACCACGAATGTTGAATGCGGCGCAAGGACATTACTTGATAAGTGGTGATGTTTGTATTTCCGTTTGTTGTGTGGGTCAGCTGGGGTCAGTTGGAGGGAGTGACTTAATCCCTTGTAAAACTCTGTTAAAGATTTCTGTAAAGTGTCCCTTGTTACTTCTCATGTGATGTTTTATTGTACTGTTCCATAGAGACAGAGAAAAAATCCTTGTCAGGGACGGGTACACTCAAATAGATACAGACAGAAGGACAGGGTCACAAGACAGCTTTCAGCTGAGCATGGATTCAGACTCATACTAAAGACAGATAGGATGGAAGACATAGGTGAAGTGAAAGAGGGAATTCAAATCAGCTTGCTCTTGGTGCGATGACACACCAAGAGCAAGTGCTTTGATCTCTTTCTAGTAGATTATTGAGACTTGGAGTTTATTACTAATGCATTTGAGCCAACTGCAAAAGGGAAGAGGCAAGCCTTCCTATAGCTTCTCATTGTCCCAATCACAGCCCTCATCTTTCACATCTTTGCGTGGGACACCCAGATCACTCGTGTCTACCTTCCATTTGCCCTGTCCACTCACTGGAGTCTTGCTTCAGTGTGTCCTTGTAGAACACCTTCGAGTCCTTCCCAGGCCAAGGCTATCAGGTGAGTTCATCCAGGGGACTGGATTTTACTTTTGAAAAATGAGCTTTCCAAGTTGAGGATGTAATTCACTTGGCAGAGTGCTTCTCTAGCATGCAAAGTTCCCTGGGCATCGGTCCCCTGTACTGCATAAAGATAGGTATTGTTCTGCAGGCCTGGAATCCCAGTCCTTTGGAGGGAGAAGCAGGAGGGTCAGAAGGTCATAGTGTGAACAAAAGTTCCTGAAAAGCAGCTGTGTCTGGCTATAAACAACAGCAACAACAACAACAACAAAAACCTCCTGGAAAGTGTTTCTGTGTCTGCAGGAACTGCTGCGCTGATGAGGGTTTCAGCCCTGTGGAGAGACTGGGGTGTTGTAGGTTCAGAGGCTGATTACTCTATCTTCGGCTAGTTTTAGCTATCTGGGACAACCATTCCTTGCTTCACTGTGTATCTAAACTATCACCTCATGACACAACAAAATAAAATAAAAATTGACTAATTAAATAAAAACCTCTTAATTTCTATTAACTTAGTGAGATTTTATCTTCCACCAATCTAAGAGCTGAGAGTGCCACCAGATAGCATCTCGGGCCTATCAGAAAGCATTCCTCATTTCAATGTCCTTATCTCTCTGGCATACTTGCCGATGTATTTTAAACCCGCCTTGATTTATGACTTTCTTTGTCCTGTAACATTACAGAAACCCTGTGAAACTGCACCCACATTGGAATATGGAATTTGAAGTAACCTAAATCTGTGTTTCTAGGCCATGGTCACCCATAATGGCTTCAGAATAAATTGTCTCTTATTCCCTTTAAGGTGAGAGCTGTGGCTTTTACATCAGAAAGGTTAAGTTCTGAGTTCATAGCAAGTTCTATGGCAGCCCTGTATACTCAGAGACTCTGTATCAAAGTGAGCGAATGAATGAATGATAAAAATTTCCCAGCATGGCAATTTCCAGACAACTGAATATGAATGAGTCCTAATGTCACTAATTGTGTCCCACTGTCTGCTGCCATATCCCCTTTATCCCTTCAAACTGCAAGAAGCCAACAACCAAGCCCCTCATTGCGGAGGCAGACACATACTCAGGTAGGTAGCAGCCTTCCTCCCTATGGTCCTCCTGTAATGGGTGTAGTTTTGTGAGATAAACCAAGGCAGGGGTAAATGGCATGGTTTGGGGTGTCAGCCAAGGTCCCAGAGAGGTAAATTTAGAAGAACCTCATCTACAGTATGCATCTTCCCAGCCAGTATTACTTGTCTGCCTCACTGATGGACTCAGAGAGTTCCATACAGGAACTGATGTTAAGACACAGAAAGGCATAAAGCAAAGGCAATCTATCTCCTTCCGCCCCGTGAAGACGAGACACTGGCCCAGTCCTCCTCCGCAGCTTTTCATTTTGAATCTGGAGCTCCTTTACGGAAGTGCTATGTGCAAGACACCTTCGTGGGAAACCTTCACTGGTAGGCTCAACCCTCACTGCCTTTTGCTTGCCTTTGTGCTTATGGTCTGAGGACTGACTCAACTACTGAATGACAGTCCACTCCATTCCCACTAGAGGGAGGAAAAGCACCGATTTCCCTCCTTTCCAGGGCTCTTTGCCTGATACTCACTTCCCTCATTACACACAAACTGCACAGCCTAAAAAAAAACAGCAACAGCAGTTCCTTTCATTTTTATTTAAATGCCGTCTCTAATGGGAAAACAAAGGACAGACTGAGGAACATTTCTAGGTCAAAGCAGCAAGTCTTTCAAAGTGGCTAATTTCGTGCTTCAAGAATTCTAAATACAGCCCCGAGGTCAGAAAAATATTCAAAGAAAGGCCATGGTGATCGAAGGGCTCAGTCTCTTTAATAGTTGTGGAAAATGAGGCCCAGAGAGAGACCTGCCCTGCTCTGGGTCATATAATTTGTAACAGCAGATGCCTGCTGGAGTAATAAATTCTGCAGCTCTTTCTCTAGTGCTTTTTATAACTTGATGGCTTGTGTCAGCATATTGGGGCAGTAAATAATACACACTCATACACATGCACACGGGCACCCAGACACACGCACGCATGTGTGTGTGTGTGTGTGCGCACGCACGTGCGTGCGTACACATACACACACATACACACTTTCCTCCTTGCAAGGTATATGATTTGGGATCTGGCATGAAGAAACATTCTCTGCATTTATTTGCCCTTGTTAATTTTGTTTTGAAAATGTGCCTCCGCTGGTCCCCTCATTCCATTGCTCTCCACGTGAATGGCACTGCTTATGTTGCATTTTGCTAATGGCGCCTACAAGGTCTCAGCTCTTGGAATTACTGAACAGCCATCAGCATACCAGGGTTTAGAAAACACATCATAAACTTTTTCCTGTGGAGTTTCCAACACTTTTATTAACATTGATGATATTAATGGCTGCGCTTATTTTGATATAATTGAGGATGTGTGCCATTTCTCTAAAATAAGGGTGCAATCAAAGTTCACTTTTGGCTTACCCGCTGTGCTGGCTCCTCCAATCCTAATGCATTCTCGGTTCATCTCTGAGGTGGGGAAGATTATTCTCTGAGTTTTAAATGAAAGCAAAACCAAATGAAAGCAATAACACACAGCGCCCCCTCCAGCTCTGAGTGTATTTCTTGCCGATTTTTACTTGCAAAGAGCTTGCACTAAAAGTAAGGAGTTTAGAGTTAGCGGATTTGAAGATGTGCTTTTCAGGTGAAATGTGGGTAGAACTATGGTTTTGTTTTTTAATTTAAGAGTATGGATATCCCCTCCTTTTGCGCATATATACAGGTCGATGGATGGAGGAACACCAGGCCATAAGCATAGCTGGTATCTTTTCCAATTAGGTGGATGTCATTCTGGGGTTGGATGTCTCTGGGGTTCAGTTTGTCTATTTACAGAATAGGACCATACTCCAAGAGGTTCACAAGCCCTCTCTTTCTCCTGGGCCATTGCTTCATCTGAATTAAAATGGGATTCACTTATTCCATTCTAATGTGTAAGAGGTTGGTAACACAGGGTATGGGTGATTTTCTTTTTTATTTTCTTTCTTATTTTTATTTATTTTTATTTTTTATTTATTTATTTTTGGGTGATTTTCAACAATGCGGGAAAGGGTGGATTTTGCTTATTATGTATTCTATATACATCTCTTTCCACAATACCTTTAAGTAAGTATGTCTTTTGCATAAAAGATGCCCCATTGATTTCCCCAGGGACAGCAAAAGGACTAGTAAAAAGGTGACCATTCATCTCTTCCCCCTCTTAATTTAGCACCCTTGACCCCCCCCTGGGAGGTTAATGTAAATCATCGTTTTCCTGCTGGCATGGCACTCTACTGTCCCCTACAGTCCAAACTTTGAACTGCATGCAATGAATCTCTTCAGTACTGAATTCTAATTGATGGCCCCACCTATTCATCTCACTAAGAGCTCCACTCGGTTCTGCTTTTAGCATTACTGTTAACACAGACCTTCATTAAGGTCTAATTTGGTATCTCTCATCAGCCTAGTTTACTAAAACTCATGAGCATTTTTTCACATCTAGGTCTAAATCATGCTTGTATCTGTATTCTACATTCAAATTCAGAGTCTCACTGACATCCATGATCAGATGCATGTCTATGTCGCATCCACACCCATGAGTGTAACAGCATGGTCTGATGTTTGTATTTGATTGCTAATTATTTTGCTCCCCAAGGTCTGCTTGCTGTCTCTTATGAGCAAACTAGCACATACCCCAATATTATATAACCTTGCCTCCCTACGAGACCAATAAAAGGCCTACACTTGGGCAGAGCAGAAATGATGTAGGTGTGGCTAAGGGTCCCAGGCTTAGGGGACAGAAGGATCTTGGGAAAGAGGAGAGAGGTACTGGAGGAGAAAGAAGGAACCATGGCACAGGAAAGAACCACGTGCGCCAGGAGGAGGCACTCTGAAGTCCCCATGGAAAGAAGCATCCCAAATGAACTGCATAAAAAAGTATTTTGGGATTCTGGACGGGAAATAGCTCAGACAGAAATTATTAAAGCAGATGACATGGGATGGGGCCTGGGAGAAAATGGGAGGAAGTTTAGGGGCTTAATATCTGCCCAGCCCCAGGTAAAATAAGGCTTATTCTAAAATACAATAGGTTCTTCCCAAAGCCCAGAACAGCCATAGCTAACTACTTAATTTTCCCAATAGGCACCTGTTAAAGAGTTGTGAGCCATTCGTGTAGCAATGGAGGCATTTACCTCCTCACCCAACACAAACAGACAGTTTCTAAGGCTTCTTTCCACAGTTAAAGACCCAACATTTCCAATAGAGAAAGTCCACTCTGGTCAATAAGATGATCCGTACTCAGCTTTGGCCAACAGTACCCAGGAGCCTTGGGATTCTTCTCCTATTATGGTTGTGAGGTTGGACAGCAATGAGTCTTTGACCCTGTCCCATGTGTGTTTGGCTCTATAAACAGAGAAGGAAAGCTGTAGCTGAGATGTCATAAGCCAGTGGTTCTTAACCTTCCTAATGCTGTGACCCTTTAATACAGTCCCACATGCTGTGGTGCCTACCCAAAGCATAAAATTATTTGATTGCTATTTCAAAACTGTAATTTTGCTACTGCTACAAATCGTAATGTAAATATCTGATATGCAGGATATCTGATATGCGACTGCTGTGAAGGGTCTTTCCATGCTGGAAGGTGTCCCGACCCACAAGTTGAGAGTCACTATCATAAACGCTTGGCAGAGCCAACATCAAGTCAATGTTCTTTCCAAAGAGAGACAAATCAGCCAAGCCTCAGAGGCGCACAGCAACGCCTCCTTATTGTTTCTAATATGATTGTGGCTCTGGTCTAAATCGCCTCCAATTATTTCCTCAGAAGCAGCTCTGCATATTCTTCCCATTCTGAAAAGGAGAGGCAGCTGACAACTCTACTGGGGAATCCTTGATAATAAGGACTAGATCCTGAGGGACTTCAAATCTTTGCTCTTTCCACACAGTTACAGACCTGAATGGAGTATCTTCTCATACGCTGTGTATGCGCATGTGTGCCTGTTTGTATGTTTGTGCAGATGCATGTATGTCTGTGTGTGTGTGTGTGTGTGTGTGTGTGTGTGTGTGTGTGTGTGTGCCTATGCATGCATGTGAAGGCCAGAGGTCAGCCTTTGTGGTCACTACTCAGGCTCTGCCCACCTTATTTTTGAGACATGGGCCTACATGCTCTGGTTAGGCTGTCTGGCCAGACAATCCAGGCATCCTTTTGTCTTTACCTCCTCGGCACTGAGATTAAAAATACGTGTATATCATCGTGCCTGGCTTTTTTCACCTGGCTTCTGAGGACTGGGCTCAGCAAACACTTGACCAATGGAAGCCATCTCCCCAGACATTTTAACACATCGAGGATCTGCTACCCATTGGCCACTCTGATGGCTGTGGCTAGTGTACAGGGCTTAGAGTAATAGGGTGATGCTCTATCCTCCTTTAGCTTTCCTCCTGGGCTACAGAGACAGATGCGAAACGGGGAAGTACAGAGAACTGTTATAACCACTGTAGTTGTATGTACGTTGCAAGGGATCTTGAACAGGAGCAGCATGAAGGTGTGACATTGGATGGTGTGGGCACATTGAAGAATGTTTGAAGATTGGATGGAAGTGAGGCAGCCTTGTAGACGATCGTGAAGGTTCTAGCAGGGACAGTGCAAGTGCAAAGACCCTAAGGTGATCAGGAAACACGAGTTGTATTTAAAGAGCCTTGATGGGGTGAGAGGGAGCCTCTGGAGGCTTGCCCATCTGTTTTGACAACTAAAATCTGGGCTTGGCTCCTTCTCTCTGTGTGTGGAAGTGTGTGTTTATTGCAGGCTACAGAAGTAGACTTTAAAAATTAAATTTAAAAAATGTGATTCAGGAATGTACCTCCTTACAGCTGCAAAAACATTTCCTTTAAATAGCTACTTTATTTTCTGAAGCAAAGAGCTTATGGTTGCAGTTGAAGTCTCACGTAGCAGGAAGGGTGAAGGTCCAGCTAGAGGCTGCCAATCACGTCAGGAACTGGGCTCATATAGTCTCAGAGGACCTCCCAACTCTGACATTCTCAAAAATGGGATTCCTGATCCTGTCTTTTCTCAGAGACATGGGCCAAGTGGTACTCTTCAATGGACAGAAGACTTCCTGGAAGTCATCACCATTTTTTTCCCACATTTCCCAGAAAAGCTCAGATTCTTGGGCCCACGTCTGTGAATTATCTATAGTGCTGTGAAATGTCAAGAAGTGGCAAGAGCCTCTAATTAATTGGCTTCATAAGCACTCCTTGGAAGTCGGGTGATGGGATCCATTTCTCTTCCTCCCTGACATTTACGTAGCACACTTAAGCATTTAAAATATATGATCTCATTTTATTGTCACAACAAGCCACGAACTATTTAAGCATAAAGGATGGCCTTTCCCTGCCTTCTTCCTCTTTTAGTCTTTCTTCCAAGACTGAAAATTAAATGGATTTGATATAATGAAAATTTCCATAATTCTAGTGACCATGTGTGTGTGTGTGTGTGTGTGTGTGTGTGTGTGTGTGTGTGTTAAATAAAGAGGCATTTTCCATCAGTAAAAATTAATTAGTATTTAGGGCTGGGGCAATAGCTCAGTTGGTCAAGTGTTTGCTGCACAAGCATGAGGACCTGAGTCTGATCCCCTGAAACTACATTAAAACAACAACAACAACAACAACCACAGCCACCAGCATGGTGGTTGTTAGCATACAGGCAGCCAGCTAGCTCGCCCCTAGGGGCCTTCAACCTCTGATGTCATCATCACAGGCCAAGGTCAATTGCAGGCCAGGTGCTTAGCATATAAGGACCCTCCCACCACCCCTCCCTCTCGCTCCTGGTCGCTTGATTTCTCTCCTCACTCTCTCTGTTTCTTTCTGTCATGGGAGCCTTCCTGTTTTCTCCCCTCTTCCCTCCTTTCCCCCACAACAAATCTCCTTTCATACCAGATCTGGTACTTGGCATCTTGAGTGGTGATGATCAGAATGCCAGCACTGGAGGCAGAGGAGACAGAGAGAGCCTTAGGGCTCACTGGCCATCCAGCTGCATGGGATAGGTGAGCTCTGGGCCCTCGAGAGACCTTCTCTCAAACAAATAAACAAAAGATGGAGAAGGACTGAGGAAGAGACTTGAGGTTGGTCTCTGGCTTGTGGGCATGTATTACACATATACCAAAGTAACAAGCATTCAAAGAAAACGTGGATTTAATAACGGGGGAGGGGGCAGGGAGGGAGCAGCAGCCATGGCCACAGAAATGTACAGATATCCAAAAATGAGAGAAAGTTACATTAGAAGATGTGTCGAGAGTTTTAAAAATGTGTTTACCTTTTGACCTAGGCCTTTATAAGAAATTTCCCTAAAGACGTAATTAGAACTGCGATAAAAGGCTAATAAACCGAAAACATATGAGCACATTGTTAAGAGCAACATCTTGAATAAGGCTAAACCCTCCTGACAGTAGAGCAAGGAATCAGGGACCCCTGGCATAACACTGGGATGGAGGGAGCAGGGCATTCCTCTCTCTGCAAGAAGTCGGCTGGGCCCCAGGGAGAGTCGCACAAAGGTAACTTGCTCTCCTGGCCTCTGACTGATGGCAAGGCCATTTCGCAATCCTGGAACTCTGAGAAGAGAGTTCCAGCTGAGGAAAAGTAGAATAGACCACTGCCTTAACATCTACTGAAGTCCTGAAGAGAAACAAACAGCACCTGGCTAAGCTTAGCGTGCTGATAGGTGGAGGGCAGGAAGGACCCTCGCAGGTAAACAGTGCTCCTTAAGTCTTGTTTACTCTTGAGTGTCAAATGAGGTTCCTGAACCTGAGGGATTATTAGCTATCCAGAAAAAATTTGGGAAATGATTGTGACATTCTTGTTTGCCTTTTTTTCCCTTTTTAACATTTTCTTTTAAAAATTAAATTATTTTAATTTGTTCTTAACATTTCCATGCACGTCTAAACCACATTCTGATTGCTTTGCCCTTCCACCCCTGTCAGCTCTCCTACCTTCCTCACTTTCATCATAAATTCCTTTTTCACATCTTTTTATTTTCAGACCCATTGAGTTTAACTCAGGTTTGTATGTCCGCTTTCTCACTTACAGAGGATGGATGGAAACCTAAGTTAAGTAAACGGTATTTCTGTTCCTTGTATTTACCAGGTAAGGTTATTAACTCCTTCAGGTAAGGTTATTAACTCCTTTGTTGTGAAAAGCTGGTGGGGTAGGGAATACCATTCTGTCCATTTTACACATAGGAACTCAGGGCAGGATGGGTCAGTCACAGGCTCAAGGCTGACTAGAAGTAGCCCTTCTGCCCCTCTCTAAAACTTCCAGGTCCTGCCTAGCACTTTGTCCAATGCCTGGAACTTTCCAACGTGTGGTTTGGTTGTTATAGGTGGGAACCTCTTTTTCCACCTGTGATCAGGCAGCAGTCACCCGTGTCTCCATCTCTTCAGGTGGAGGTCAGCCTGCAGTTGCCAGCCTGTTCCTTCATAGGAGACCTGGCTTATATGGGAAGCTGCTATTCAGGGCCCCCCGTGTCATCTAAGTTTTGTGTTTTCAGCTCCCAGAGGTCACTGGGAGCTCAGGTAAGATGGAGCTACTACCCTGGAGTTCGTTTACCTCTCTGTTGCTTCTGGTCACTTCACTGAGGACTCGAAGCCACACTTACAGCTGCTGGTCCCTCAGATTCTCCCTCTATGTATGGGTGGATTTGCATAGCTCCAGGAGTTTGTCTGTAGAATAAATTCATAACAAAAAATTTGCAGAGTCCAAGATTATATTTATTCTATTCATTTCTAATTTGTTCAAATTGGATAAGCAGCATTGGCATAAAAAATTGCATTGGTTTAATTATACCAACAGTGTAGAATACTCTCATATTTAAATGTGTGAGTCACATACATGAATAATTTTATTGCATTGTTTGCATTTGCTTTTAAATATAAATTGAGCCCAAGTATCTGAGCGTTTTCTGGGTCTATTTTTGTCTCATCACACATATGCTGCTTATAAAAAGTCTAGTCTTTTTAGAAGTTGACACTTCCTTATGTGTTTTAAATGGGGGCTCTGCAGTCCTATGGACCATGCTTATATTTTTCAGTTTGGTGATTGGTTATTTGTTGTCTGGAATATAATCTCCCTTTATGTGTTGATGTGTATGAATCTTGAAAGGTTTTTAACTTTCATGCTGTGGTGATTTAAAGGAGAATGACCCTCATAGCTTCATATATGTCAAAGCTTGGTCCCCAGTTGGTGGAACTGTTCAGGAAGGGTTGAGAGGTGTGCCTTGGACAAGATGTGTCACTGCAGGTGAGCTTTGAGGCTTTGAAAACCTCATCCCATGCCCATTTAGTGTGCTTCTCTCTCTCCCCCTCTCTCTCCCTCCCTCCGTCCCTCCGTCCCTTTCTCCCTCTCTTTCTCTCTGCTTCATGCCTGTGAATGAAATATGAGCTCTCAGCTACTGCTCCCGTTCCATGCCTGCCTGCTGCCATGCTCCCCACCACGATGGTCATGGACTTTAACCCTCTGAAACTGAGCCCCAGATAAAGTCTTTCTTCTGTAAGTTGACTTGGTTATAGTGTCTTATCGCAGCAATAGAGAAAAGTAACTAAGACACACGACTAACCTGAAAAGTTGTCCTCAATTTAAGAGCTAACATTTTACATTGCCTGTTTGGGAGTTGTGCTTCTAGGAACTGAACCCAAGGCCTCTCCAATCGTAGACAGTCACTTTGCTGTTGAGCTACACACACCTGAAGATAAATAATTTTATAATAAAAATATTCTATTTTTTTAGCTTCTGGTTTCATCTTTTGGGAGTTTTTTTAAAAACCATTCATTTTATGAATATGAATGTTTGGCCTGCATGTATGTAACTGTACTTACGTGCATGCTGGTGTCCACAGAGATTAGAAGACAGTGTTGAATCCCCTGGGATTGAGGTTAGAGACAGTTACTAGTCACCGAGTAGGTACTGGGAACTAAACCAGTGCCCTCTACAAGAGTAACAAGTGCTCTTAACCACTGAGCCAACTCTCTATCTTCTTACTCTTTATTTCTATTTGTGTTGACGATTTACAAGTATTTCAGTGTTAGGATAAAATGCAAAACTTCAAATTTGTGACATAGCAGGTCCTTGTTGCAACCACAGAGTAACAAACCAAAACAAGAAGGCATGAATGTGGAACAGTGACTTGTGGGGAGGACATGGGGGGGGGGGGTGACAGAGATGGGAAGGAGGAAGGGAGATGAGAGAGGACAGGAGCCAGCGTAAACAATGCATTATATACTTGTACGAAATTGTCAACGAATTTAATCAAGTTTAAAAGATACGTGGGGTTTTTTTTTATTAAAAAAAGATTTTTAAAAAGTATGTGTATGTCTGAGTATGGGCAGACATGTGTGTGGGTCCCTGCAGAGGCCAGAGGAGAGCTTCCGGTCCCCTAGACATGGAATGGCAGGCCGTTGTGCTGTGTGCTGCCTGGTGTGGGTGCTAGGAACTGAAATCTGTCCTGTGTCCCGTGGAAGAGCAGCCTGAGCTCTCCAAGTTCTCTCTCCAGCCCTTGCTTGCCTCCCCCTCCCCCTTTGTAAGCCATCTATGCCAAGAGCCACGTTTTGAACTAGAATCCTGCTGAGGAAAGAATGAAATGTTTTTCATATGCATGATACCAAACACTGTGACTGTCAGCAAGAGGGTGAATTTGCTTTTCAAAAACACCTCAAGCACAGGTGGCACTCACTGAGCTTTTTCTATGAGCTGGCAAAAGGCTCTGGACACTTTGCCATAGAACTCTAACAACCCACAGGGTATATATACATCACTGTCTGTAGCATCCCATACCATCCTACTCCCAGGGCCACAAGCCGTAGTAGCAATGTGAATAGGACTTGAGCCCAAGGTAGTGTGTTTTCAACTCTCCAGGGCTGAGCCTGTAGAGATGGCTCAGGGGTAAAGGGGGCTTGCTGCACAACTGTGAGGACCTGAGTTCAGATCTCTAGGATGTATGTAAAGCCAGGCACATTAGCTCAGCTGTTACTCAACACTCGTATAAAAAAGGTGGGAGGTGGAAACAGAAGAACACTGTCAGGGGGTAGGTCCATCTGCCTGGCGTACCTAGAGGTGAACCACACTTTAGGTGGTAGGCGAGGACTGGAACCCAAGGTTTGTCCACTGATCTCCACATACATCCCTTACACACACATTGCACACACGTGCTCCAGGACTTCCTGGGTTGACTCCTGCTGTCAAGGGTGGGCATCTTAAATGATACATGAGTATCTGAGATGACCCCTCTTGCTGACCCACTCATCATAATTTATAATCCTAAAGTTTCAGGCTTTGCATTAAGTGTTTTGCAGAATTGGATTTAAACCTCTTCACCCACCCTCCACTGAAACAGATGTGGTAAGACTCATAAATGTTACATGCTGGCTTCTGTCCCAGGGCATGAGATAGGGCACTCCTTGGTGATAATTCCCTCCTAATTGGCTGTAAGTAATGCATTGCCATTCTGGAATTTGTCACTTACCAAAATGGACCTCAGCAAATGGACCATGTTCTCCATCTATATGTAAATCCACACACTTTAAAACACGGCTTACTGCGAGCGGGAAGAAAAGGTGACAGGAAGACTGTTTGGCCTCAGAGCTAGCTGCCTGCTCAACT
>OU015742.1:124767766-124785791 GCA_907169655.1 Acomys percivali
TGTGTGTGTGTGTGTGTGTGTGTGTGTGTGTGTGTGTGTGTGTGTGTTTCAGGTACATGTTGGAATTACTTGTTGTATAGCCGGAGATACCACACTCCTGTCAACTAAGGAACAATCTTGGGCCCAAAGATAGGCAAGCAAACTTGGAGACCTTTGCATATGTTATAAGAGATGAGCAAAGTAGGGAGTCCTCCTGTCTCATCCTTCAGGATGCTTGAGTTGCTGCCACCCACAGGTGATGCTTATGAGGTTAAGACATAAACAACCTTCTTGGTAGAGGGCATTGCGAGAGTCAAGGCGATGGATGTGTGAGGCCCAGCAGGTCTGTTATCCTTATCAAGACTCCTTCCTGCTCAAGATTGACTGGGGCGTGACTCTTCAGCGATGAGGCTGCTCATAGGTCATGCACAGACTTTGAGGTAGTTCTGTCAACTGCCTTTGAATTGCCCACGCTTCTGTAAACAACCCTAATAAATCTATCAGTCAATAAACTAGACTTTCTTCTTTGGTCTTGGTTTACTGTCTATGTGGCGTGAATAGATGTTTCTTTACATCTCCCCAGGGAAAGTTGTAGAACATGGACCATCTTAACCATATTTAATATAGAGGTCATCTTTGTAGGCTTTGTTTCGTGGCTGTTGTTTTGTTTTTACCTACTTTATTTGCGGTTCCTTAATGCCTCTATCTCCCTTCCAATCCCAATCCCTTCCAACACCTCAATACCAGGTAGGAGAGAAAGAAGGTTAGTGGGGGAGGCAGGGGGAAGGGGTGTAGTTCTCTTTGGCTATTTCCTGCTGTTTAGCGTCTTGGGTTGTTTGAGGTAATATCAATCTCTGTCGTCAGGATATTTAGTCATCAACAGCAATTGCAACAGCAGCCTTCTCTTTCTCCTCCAACCGTCTCCTCCAACCATTCTTCTCATATCCCATCTTCCTTCCTGTTTATCTGCTTTCACATTTATTGCAACTGGCAAAGACCTCACCCCCACAGGAGCCAGTTCTAAAGATCATTGACGCTCTCACAAGGCAGTTATCAGCTGTGGACAAGCTGGAGCAGCCCCCATATCCCACACATAGAATTAAAACAAAACCATGTTTATGTATCATAAGCCAAAACATCCACAACACATCTTGTAATTTGATAGTGGCCCCCTAGGTACAAATTGTGGGTGATCTGGCTATATATGTGGGAAGCAGACTTTTCCCACTTCAGTTTGAGAAAGCTGGAAAAGGGCCTAGAACAAACTTCCTTTTCTCTGGGAGTATCCAGAAGTGTGCTACCAATAACAGTCACTGAGTTCACCCTGCTAGAGAGCTGAGAGTATCCGCCAGGACATACCCATCTCCAGATCTCTGAGATGCTGCTAATGTTGCTACGCCTGGGAGAGGGGCTAGCATGGTGCCACAAGCATTATCTCCTCTTCCTACACAAACTTTAGATGTACACAGAGAAGGCATGAAACAAGGAAGATGGCAGTGAGATGTTGACTGTCTCATCTCAATCCTACAGGGAGTCGTATCAGGCCCTCCCAAATGACAGTTGTATGCTAGTCATGCATGTACAAACTTAGTTATAACTGTAGCCCTACTATTCAAGGGTCATGTTCTGTACTCTTGGCTGGCATCAGACAGGACTCAGGCCAAGTTCCACACAGTATATTTGAGATTGGAGGAGGTGTGTAAGGGAAGCATAGTCCCTGACCTGTCTATGACCCCACTCCACAGAGAACAGTGCTGGACCAGGACTTGGTTGGCTGTTTGGTGTGTGTGTGTGTGTGTATGTTTGTGTGTGTATGTTGTGTATATATGTATATATGTACTATGTATATGTACATTCTGTATTTGTATGTGTGTGAATTATATATGTGTGGTATAGGTGTACATTATGTGCATGCATTGTGTCCATATAAATGTATGTGTTCTGTGCTTATTACTTGTATGTATATGCTATACATATTTTGTATGTTATATATCTGAATATTATGTATATGGGTGCATTATTTATACATGCATATTTCATGTGTCATATGAATGTACATGTGTGTATTTTATTGTGTATGTATATGTATGCATCTGTATGAGTCAAGGTGGGGCTACCTAATATGCATCCTAAAAGAGCCTCAAAAGTGATTACTGAGGTAGCTATGTCAGAGCACGTCAATGAGCTGGAATCTTCCTATGAACCATCATTAGAGGAGAGGGAAAATGTGTGAGAATGTGGGCACAGCTTCTCTGTACCCTGTTACAGTTCTCATGCCAGTCTGCAGGGGCTTCTGGTTTGTTCTATTCTGTCAGTGTATGAGGAAGCAGGAGTTAAGCATCAGTCTTAACCTCCCTAAGTATCCCCAGCCAGCGCCTGCTGTCATGGGAGGTGATGCCAGACTGGGCTGTAGCCAGGAAAAACATCTGCTTCACTGGGTGGGGAAATGTGGATACTGGGAGAGTCTCTGTCATGGCAGGTGCTGGAAGCAGCTGTTTCTGGGTGTTTCTGCCTTCTTGCCTCCCTTTTAACAATCCAGGGGGGCTGCCTCCAACTGGAGCCATTGTTGACAATGGCCACCAAACTGGGGGTGGCAGCAAGAGTCAAAGCCAGAAGTGCTGCCTGTGAAGCCCCCAGAAACCTGCCTCCAGAGAATTGCACCTCTTGTGTGAGGAAAGATTAATGTGCCCAATAGGACACCAGCTGTTCACAGCAGGGAGGAGCTTGGGAAGGTAGGCCCAGTGGTGCAGAAGTCTTTCATCTTGTTTGGATTTTCTGGTGCATGGTTCTTACCTGACAGGATGTGACAACTTGTGCTTTCACTTGAATTCGTCCTGGGGACTAAGAACAGACCAGGCACCATGCAGGAGAACAGTGGTGAGTAATGTCATAATAGCCCCCAAAGTTGCCTGACTTTCTGTGGGGTCCTTGACAGCTCAGGCTATCTGAATTCCATGTACAAAATGAGATTCATAATGTCTTGTTCATGAATTGGTGGAAAGATTAATTAAAACAATGCTTTTTGAAGCACCTTGATCAACAGGGATAGATTTTTTTCTTTTTTCTTCTTCTTCTTCTTTTTTTTTTCTTTTTTCTTTTTGGCACAGAGCCATCTTCCTTCCCATCCGTGTGCTCTCATCTTGGATGCCACTTTCTCTAATAATCTCTCCCTGGATCCCGGTGTCTGCTTTAGGCACTAGAATAAGAGAAAGATGCTTTTAGCTGCAAGTGATGGGGGAAGACAGGAAAGAGGAGAGCTGAAGTACACAGCCAGTTCTTTCCAACCAGCACACTCACCGGGCAACCCGGGGCATGAGAGCAGCAGACCCTCAGGGTTCATGGGGGAAACTGAGGCACAAGCCATCTAAATCCTAAGCAGTGGCAGAAAAATAGTACCCTACAAAATAACACACAGTGACGCACACCAAATGGTCAATGCGTAAGTCCTGCAGAAAACATGTCATGGAGCCCCGAGAAAGGCCTGAGTTTTCCTCAAGTGGGATTGATGATGTGCAAGATGGAGGTGGCAATGGTCAGGACTCTGCTGTGGTTCGAATGTGTGCCTTCTCCCAAAGTTCAACTATTGAACCCTAAATCCTCAGGGTGATGGTACGAGGAGGTGGTGCCTCAAGTGAGAAGGGCAGGTGGCTCCACCCCAGTAAAGGGATTCTAAGAGAGGCCCCAGGATAGCTTGTCTCCGACTGTCGCTGCGTAAGGATTCCTAGAAGGCACCATCTGTGAAGGACAGTCCTTCACCAGACATTTGGTCATCTGGTGTCTCGATTTTGAATTACCCAGGCTCAAGAACCATTGGGAATAATCACTTAACCACTCATAAGCTCTCTAGTCTAAAGTGTTTTTGTCAAAGCAATACTGACCGACCAAGACTCTGGGTGGTCTGGAAGGGCAGGACATCCTAAGTGCGGATGGGTGTCTCCTGAGTCAGCTGGGAATGCTCCTGTCTGTGTTTGCCTATGTGTGTCTACTTGTGTATTCCTAAGTATGGATCAGCACAGGGACACTCTGTACACTCACCTATCATCTTCTGGGAATGAATTCACACATAGGCAAGCTCCAGATTTGTGTTCTTCTAAACTTTCCCCAGAGATAACAACTTCATTGAAATTAAATGTGAAAGCCAAAATAGGCTTCCATTAGAGCTTGAACATGCCTTGTCCTCACTCTCCAACTGGCGTCAGACCCTCTAGAGAGAAGAGCACAGCTTCCCCTGGACAGGGCAGTTGTGGTAGCTCCATACTTCTTCTTGTGTCTTTAGTGCCCCAAGGTAGCTAAACTTGTCTCTGGTAAAGTTTATTTGTAAATTTTAATTTTTCCAGCCTTTCACAATGGACATGTCCCTGAACAGTGCTGCAAAAGCCATGGCTTGCTATTGATAAGGGAATTACAAGCACAAGGCAACAGTAAAGAAATAGCATAACTGGTCTACAACATGCTCCTGGCACAAGTGTTCCACTAGCCACAACCTGGTTAAATCTACAACCATGAGGTGAGCGAGGATACCCAAGCACATCTCACAAGGAGGAAATTCCCTCAAACATAGGCTCATGTCTATGTTGATGATTGGAAAGTCGCTCTGTGCAGATTGTCTACATGCATTAGCTCAAGGAAGCTTGCATTCGACAGGTGAAACCATCTATCTCTAAGCGTGGTACCAGTGTGTATAGCTGTTTATGCAATGTTCAAAGCTTTACAATATTGAATCCTACACTTTATAAAACGCCAGTAAGCTGGGCGTGGTGGCTCCCACCTTTAATCCCAGCTCTCGGGAGGCAGAGGCAGGCAGATCTCTGTGATTTCGAGACCAGCCTGGTCTACAAAGGGAGTCCAGGACAGCCAAGGCTACACAGAGAAACCCTTTCTCAAAAAACCAAAAAAGCCAAAAAAACCAACCAAACAAACAAAAACAAAAAACAAAACCAAAACCAAGAAAAAACAAAACAAAAAACAAAACGCCAGTAAATTCAATGGGTGTTCTTTACAAGCCTATTTTTTTTAATAATCTTTTTTAAAAAAGATTTATTTATTTATTATTATGTATACAGTGCTCTGCTTGCATGTACTCCTGCAAGCCGGAAGAGGGCGCTATATCACATTACAGATGGCAATGAGCCACCATGTGGTTGCTGGGAATTGAACTCAGGACCTTTGGAAGAGCAGGCCATGCTCTTAACCGCTGAGCCATCTCTCCAGCCCTACAAGCCTATTTTTTTTTTTTTTATCACAAACAAACCCAAAAGCATTCGGTATGTGTGTGATACTGGGGACTTAAGCCAAGACTTCATGTAAGCTAGACAAAAGTTTTTATGGCCAAGTTTTATCCTGGCCTTTTCTTAACAGAAAGAAACCAAAGAACTCATATATTAATGAGATATTTTCTTCTTACTTTAATGAAATTGGCTGATCCAGCAATATGACACATGTAAGACTGTGGGGCCAGAAAGATGACTCGGTAGCTAAGAGTACTTCCTGCTCACAATGACCTGCAACTCTAGCTCCAGGGATCTGATGGACAATCTCTTCTAGCCCCTTCAGGCACCCACATCCCAATGCCTGTTCAAGTGAATGTGTACAAACACACACACACACACCACCACCACCACCACCACCATCACTACCAGCAGCAGCAGCAGCAACAACAACAAAAGAAAATGAATAAGGTTGGTGGCCCAGTTAAAGATGCTGTGTCTATGTAACAATGCCGGCACTGGAGATGGAGCTGTGTGGCTCGGTCAGCAGAGTGTTTACCTAGCCTGCATGAAGCTATGGATTCCATCTCTAGCACAATATAAAATGTGCATGGCAACTGTAACCAAGGCACTCTGGAGGCAGAAGAGCAGGAGTTCGGTTTGAGGCTGGCCTCAGACCCTGTCTCTAAACAAAAGCCCGCTAGCCCCGAAGACAAAGGCTCCTAGAGAGGGTGGCTTGTTCTTCACTTTTATTCCTGGTTTACCATCCTATAAAATGTTGTAAGATTTTAAAGACTTGAGAAATAAGAGAATATTTCATTGTGTACAGATGTTTGCCATTTATCACATTGCATGGTGCTTAGAAGAGTTTTCAACCTACAATAAGTCATGGAAAGATGTGTGCTCAAGGCATGTAATGCTCAGGGGAAGTGTGGGAAGGACTCAAGCTACAAGTATATGCCAGCAGCCAGAGCATTCAACATTACAGGGAAAATACGGACTTACCTGAAGAGTAACCTAAGGCTCATTGCTTCACCAAACTAACCCTGTGTGGAATCATTGCTTTGTTTTGCAATCAGTGTTCTATCTGGTAGAACTTTTGTTCTATCAGAGTTTTGTTCAGGGTCCCCCCAGGAAAAGCTACACGGTAGCATATAAGCAAAAGAAGATAGTTTTGTGTCTTCTGACTGGTCTACTAAACAACTTTTGTTTGTTTTCTTGTGGCATAGTGTCTCTTTGGGTAACTCAGGTTGACCTTGAACTCGTGCTGATGTTCCGGCACCAGCCAGCTTGTTCAACTAAACACGTAATCAGAAAACAAAGGCTGTCCTTGCCCTGACCCCTAAAGGATCTATTGCAATCCCAAGGGCTTGTGAGAGCAGCCAGCAAGTGAGAAAGACCTGAGGGCACATACAGAAAACTCATAAGTTCCCGGGAGAGGGTCACAACAAGGTTCTGGCTGTGGCCAGAATTCTTAGAGTCTGCGCCTGTGTATGCTGAGGGGAGAAAACATACAGTGTCAGTCCTTTGTGTCTTCCTACAGGAGGTACAAATTCAATGCATTTGTAAAAACAAAGGCCCCTGTGCCTTCTTCACAGACAAGCAGTATCCAGAAGCATTCATAACTCTCTCTCCTTCACCCAGAGCGAGTGCCACCTCCAGAAGTCACAGCAAAGTTTGCCCAGAGCCTTACAGGGCCTGTGCTGGAGACTGAATTTTCCTGTTACTGGAACGTAGTTATGTCCTAGTGGTTTGGGGGGATGGAGGGCATTTGCATAGTTGACCTTACTCCCTTTCTGGTGGTGGTTGTCCCTGCCACTCAGTGGGACTCAAGGACTGGGGCCACCTCTCTGCTCTGCACCATAGGGCAATAGTGACAACTAGGTTATAGAAAAAGGACTGCGCCTCTCTCCATGGTCTTGGCTTATTTCCATCCTCTCTTATCTCACCCTATTTTGATCCTTCTTATCAGCATTCTGGTGACTCCCGTGACAAGGGTTAGTTCCCTAGCCCTAAGTAGTGTGTGCTTCTGCCTGCCCTGTTGTACCAGAGCTGTTCACACAGCCTCAGTCATCCTGATGATGTTTGTGGCCGTCTTTATACATGCACAAAGGCTGTGGAGTCAGAGGGTTTTGTGTAGACTATGTGCGTTTCTGAAATCATGTCAGACCCATGCGTGAATATAAAGTCAAGCCAAGTGAGGCAGTTCTGCAAGCCTAAATCCCAAGCTGTGCTTTGACATCAGGGCCACTGTAAGGGTGCTTTCCTTAGTTAAGCCTCCTTGGGTTTCATTTGGCATATCTGTGAAAGGGGGAAGAATTCTAAAGATGCCTGCTCTACGGAGTCCTGGAAGCCACTGAGAGGCAAATGCTGTGCTGAGCACCATGCCGGGAAGACAGGGAGCACTCACTAGGATAGTCCAATAACAGCCACTATAGACAGGCTTCCTATAGCTGCGATGAAACACCACGGCCAAAAGCAACTTGAGAAGGAAAGAGTTTATTTGGCTTCTATTTTCACATCTTAGTCCGTCACTGAAGAAAGTCATGGCAGGAACCTGGAGGCAAGAGCTGACGCAGAGGCTGTGGAGGGGTGTTGCTTACTGGTTTGTCCCCTCTGGCTTATTCACCCTATTTTCTTATAGAACCCAGAACCACCAGCCTAGGTATAGCACCACCTACAATGGGCTGGGCCATCTCACATCAATCATTACTTAAAACAAAAAGGCCTACAGACTTGCCTGCAGCCTGATTAAAAAACAGACAAATAATCAAACAAAACCCCTCCTCTTTTTTTAATTGGTTCTTTGTGAATTTCACATCATGCTCTTCAATTCCACCCATTTCCCCATCCCTCCATATTTACCGTCCGCCCTTGCAACCTCTCTACAAAAGAAAACAAAAACTAAAAATAATAAAAATAAATAAATAAATAAATAAGACAAAAAAAAATCTCACCATGGAAGTTGCAGTGTGTCATTGTGTGTCACCTGGTATATACCCTTTAGCCAAACCACTTTACTTGCAATGAGTTCAGTGCAATGAGGCCTCTGGCTTCTGATATACTATCAATACTGGCTCCTCACCAGGACTCCCCGGGGATATGCTGGTGTTTCCTAGTGTTGTGGAGATCCTGCTGTTTGTTTGTTTGTTTGTTTTTCCCAAAAGACCCACTTCTTCATACTCCCCAGCAGATCTTAGATGGGGTAGATGTTAGAGTAGGCCAACTCAAAGCCCTAGATCTGGGCAGGGGTGGTAGTTGAGTTGTTTAGCTGGCCAGTTCTCCTGCCCCCATGCCACCAGGGGCATCTCTCCTGCTTTGCCCAGATGAAGGGTAGCGACAGCTCTCCTGCTTGCAGCAGCTGGCAAGAGGTGGTATTGGTTCTTCTGCTCTTACACCATCGGGCAGGCTCTCCTGTGCCCATGCCATCAGGGCCAGCTGTATTGTGCTGCCCAGGCAAGCTGGGCAGAAATGCTACAGAAAGTGAGGGGAACAGCCCCATCTTATGGAGGCATTTTCTCAATTGAGGTTTAGTCCTCTTCCATGACTCCAGCTTGTGTCAATTTGACATAAAGCTAGGCAGGACAACTGTCCCCTTGAACACTTGAAACACAAGCACATCACTGTTACGACACAACCTTTCCTTTCTCATTCATTCTTAAGATCGTCACACATTAATAAAGACATCACAATACAAAATGTTTTATAAATGTAGGAGTCCCACAGCCTTTAAAAATTCAAATACCTAAAAATTCAGTATCTTTTAAAATCCAAAAGTCTTTTAAAAATTAGTATCTTTTAACTGTAGGCTCCTATAAAGGAAAGAAAAATAAGTTAAATACTTTTTTACTTTAAGAGGGAAGAACCAAGGCATAGTCACAATAAGATCAAAGCAAAACCAAATCCAAGAGTGTAAATAACTCAATGTCAAACACACACACACACACACACACACACACACACACACACACACACGGATTTAGTCATGGTTTTCAAGGCTCTTCCACAGGCTTGAGACACTTCTCTGGCTCCACCCTCTGTAGCACACACAGCTGGTCTTCCAAGCTCTGCTGGCCTCCACTTCACCACTGCCGCTGTTCTTGGTGGCCATCCTATGGTACTGGCATCTCCAGAAAGTAGGGGTCTTCTGTTGCAGCTGGGCTGCACTTTCACCACTAGCCTCTCCTAGACTCTCTTCATGGTGCCAAGTCATAAATTCTCCCTATGACCCCTTCAATCTGGAGCTTCCATTGCTACTGAGGTTGCAGCTTCACCAGTGGCCTCCCCTGGCTTCCCAGTATCAAGTCTCAGCTGTCCTTTATTTTACCTTACCTTACATTACCAAGTTCTGTTGCCTGTGAAAGGTACAACCTTAGCCGCCTCCAAAACACAGCTTCTGTGGGATGGCTCTGCAGAAACACTTTCCAGAAGATTTTACCTCAGTGACACTGGTCTCTTGTTAATTTCTTAGCTCCAGCTAGCCAGCATCAATTGTCCGGGCAAAGGTTTTACTTCAGTGGTTCTGGTCTCTTGTTAACCCAGCTGATTATTCAGCCCCAGCTAAACCAGAACCACAGATTCTCAACTCAAAATGGCAAACATCCCTCATAGTGTCTTTAAGTGACTCTCAAACTTCCATCTGGAACCTCAAAACCCTGACACTTGTCTCAATACTCTTATCTCTCAAGCTTCCATAGAGCAGTTTACCAACCTTTGAATAGTCAATGACATTTTTCAGCCCAGAGTTCCAAAGTCCATCCACAATTGTCCTCAAAACAACACAGTCAGGTCTGTCACAGAGATATACCACTTCTAGTACCAACTTCTGTCTTAGTTTGGGTCACTGTTGCTGTGATGAAACACCATGACCAAAAACAAGTTTGGGAGGAGAGGGTTTATCTGGCTTATGCTTTCACATCACACTCCATTACTGAAGAAAGTTAGGACAGGAACTCAAACAGGGCAGGAACCTGGAGGTAGGAGATGATGCAGAGACCACGGAGGAGTGTTGCTTACTGGCTTGCTCCTCATGGCTCGCTCAGCCTGTTTCTTATTAGAACCCAGGACCACAACCTCAGGTATGGCCCCACGCACAATGAGCTAGGTCCTTCCCCACCAATCACCAATTAAGAAAAATGCACTCTAGCTGGATCTAATGGAGCCATTTTTCTTAATTGAGGCTCTCTACTTTCAGATGACTCTAGCTTGTGTCAAGTTGACATAACACTAACTGGGACAAGGGCTTAGTCCCCTTAGAAGTTCACAGTTTCTCTCAGGCCCCAGGAACTGCTGCTTTAGCAGCAAACTGTCAGAAGGAAGCGCACACTGCAGCCACTGTGCAGTTCTCAATCCCAGAATATTGAGCCCTGACAACCCCAGAGGCCAGGACATGGGCAAACTGCCCACTCAAGTACCCTTCCCACTTGTCCTGTTGCAGTGACAAATACCATGACCAAAAACTGCCTGGGGAGGAAAGGGTTTATTTCAACTCACAGCTCATTGAGGAAGCCACGCCAGGAAGTCCAAGTCAGGAACCGAATGAGAGGCCAAGGAGGAACACTGCTGACTGGCTCCGTCTCCCTTTGCCTGACTCCCTTTATTATACACCACATAACAACATTCTCTGGGGCAGTGCCATCTAGAGTGAGCTGCCCACCCCATCAATCATTAATCAATAAAATTCCCCCACAGACTTGCAGATAGGTCATATGATGGAGTCTGTTCCTCAGCTGAGGTTCTTTCTTGCCAGGTGTGAGCAAAAAAAGGCCTGATTGACAGTGGGTGGAGGCGAAAACCACAATGACTCCATGACTTTAATGAACCAGCAAGGTATATTGTAGATCATATTTCTTATTGTTTCACAGAGTTGATGGTTTTTAGCTCCTTCCCTCTCAATGATTTTATACTGTCTGACAGTTAAAGTGTGTACCAAATAACATTTTCTACAGTAACCTGCCATGTGCGATATTTAAAGGCTTCAGCAAGTAATCGGTTAATATCAGCACTAACCTTTCCTTGCCCAAAGTACTATGTTACGTATGAGAAAGTCACTCTGTGCTCCAGGTGACTCAGGGAAAGGCAGGCATTAGATGGACTCTGGACTTGACTTTCTGCCTTCTAATCCGGGTGTATGTGATTTTGGAAACCAATCAGTTCGCCAGGAGTTTTTAAGCCTGTGTAATGTGCTTATCAACATTCCTGAGGCATGTGAGCAAAAGGCTTCAGGAGGAGGAGGAGGGGGAGGAGAGATGAATTCTGCTTGAGGACAAAAGGAAATACCCAAGGTGAAAGGTGAGGCCTCAAGGTCATAGGCAGGATCTAGGAGCCAAGCTGGGCCATAGTGTACCCATCCTTAGCACACATGTCAGCCTCCTTCTGAGTGACCTGAGACTGCAGGTGGCAAATGAAAACCCTCAAATTCATTAGCTGAGTGAGGTCTATGTACAGGTCAGATTTTGACCTCACTGCCTAACTCCAAATATGATAGTTCTGCCATTTCTCCTCTTATTGAGGGCAACAGGACCATTGTCCTATAGAATTTATGTAGTTTAGATGTTTCAACTAAACAATGAGACCTTAACTGTACAAACATCAACACACACACACACACACACACACATGCAAACTGACTAATAAATTAGGTAAGTATATTTAATTTTATTTTTCCATTGACATGACCCCCCACTGTAGCTGTTGGAGGTAGACCCCCAACACAACAAAAAGCATTCCTCGGTGTTCTCTGCACATTGCCTTTTATGGCCATGCTCAGGTTTCCAAGGCAAAGTGGCTTTGAATCCTTTGCGGGCTTCCTTTCGTGTAGAAAACTGCTTAAAGATGTGACTTTAGGGCCTAGAGAGGCTGCAGAAGGAGGGGAAAGCCATTTGCCAGCACCAACCACTGGGTGGCAATGTTGCTCCACAGTGTGTCTCCGTGGCGGGTTCCCCAAGGACTTGGGGCAGGACCCACACAAAGGTAGGGAAGGTGTGTACAGAGAAGGGTTTATTAATGAGGTTACCTCCTCTGCGCAGTTCTTTTGCGCATCTCCCCAGCTTCAGAGTGTTACTGGATTCCGGACTGCGCGCCTGATTTGTTGTAGACCAAACTGCTTTAGACAGCAGCCGAGAAGGGCAGCAACTTCAAGTGTGCATGGGCTGCAGTTCCCCCACATCACTTAGAAGATTAAAAATAAATTGAAGCGCAAGTCGATTCAAAGGGGGCACAAAAAGGACATCTGCACGATTGGGTGCATTAATGAGAAAGAGCTGTGGGCCCTTAGTTTGAACTGTATGGGAAGAAAGGACGTTGAGGCTTCTTCCTCTCTACTCCTTACATGCCAGTTACTATATTTTGATATTTAAGAATCATTTGACTCCCTATCTACACACTCCAATCTTCCTCAGCTTTGATTCAGACTGCACCCTTGACCAGGGAGCTGGCTGCTCCAGCCGCCTCAAGGAACCAAGGAGGCAGGAGGGTCCAGGAGGGGAACCTGGGCCACGTTAATTTTCCTGTGTCTGCAGAACCAATCCATCCTCTGTAAGATCCAGAGGGCTTTGTTGCCCATCTACCCACAACATCCATTCTGCCTGGTCTTTTGTTTCTAAAGCCGGTCCCTGCAGCCCAGCCCCCTCTCAGCCTGGGGTTCACACTCACACCTTCACGTCAACACGTTTCGTTTCGGCTAATGGCAGCTGAGGCCCAATGGCTCTCGTTTTTCATGAGTTGTCAGGGGGCTGAACACAAGGGTGGAGGGAGGAGAGGAAGGAGAAGGGGGGAGGGGAGAGAAACGAAAGAGGAGGGAGGAGGGAGAGAGGGGGCAGGGGGAGGAGGAGGAGGAGAGAAAAACAGGGCGAGGGAGGGAGAGAGAGAGAGGGTTATAGGTTGATAACGAGAAACGATTGGGGGAAAGAGAAAGAGAAAAGAGGAGGAATGGGGCGAGAGGAGAGGTGAAAGGGAGAGTAAGAAAGGAGAGAAAGGAGAACAGAGACTGGGGGGGGGGGGAGAGAGAAATAGGGATGGCTACTCAGAGGGAGCGCAGCCTGGGCAGATGTCCTCATGAAAAATTTACAAGGAATAATCAGAGGTCCGTTCATTCCCTTTGGCCCGGAGGCCCCTAGGCTCTTCGCCCAGGCCACTGGGAGAAGTGGGAGGAGTCCCCTCGTTCTGCTGCAATCTGGCTCTGGTACGGCAATGCCCCCGCGCTCCGTGCACTTGGCCAATCCTCCTGAGACTGGCTTGCAAATGCAGTTCAGGCAAAATTGATGAAGTGTCAGTCATCTGAGGCTGGCAGTTTAGAGAGGTCACAGCTGCGAGGGGCTGCGGGGTCTCACAGAGATGGGCCTGAGAAGAGTTAAAGAGAGAGCATGGCCAGCCAACAGGAAGCATTTATCTTCTTCTGACAGGCATTCTTCAAACACTTCTGTGCAGCTCTGACCTCCACCAGCTCTGGGCAGTGAATGTGAGGCTTCTGTCTCCTTGCACGCTTGCATTTCCCCTAAAAGGAGACCCACCTCCTCACAATCCTATTACCTTCTGCTTAGGAAAGGGGCGGGGCCTCTTCTACTCCTAATTGAAACAAGCAGGCAAATCCAGATTCATAATGTGAGTTCCCCACTTTAATTGGCTCAGTGAGTCACGTCTCCTCACTCCCACGCTTCCTGAGGCAGGAAGGTTTCTTTAGGTGAGCAGCCCCGGTGGAGTCTGCTGAGAATGGGCTGGGAGAACTACATAGAGACATCGGGGATGTGGTAGCTGTTCTCTGGAAATCACAAGGACGATAAAGATTTGGGCTTTTCTTGGGATGTTGTCTGGGTGGGACTCTAAGGCCACCAGAGGGGTCCTCACGTCCCACTGTCTGGAGACAGATGGCTGGGTTGGCTCTATCTGAAGCTTTGTAATTTGTGGCTTTAAAGTCAGAATCACAAGTGATTGGGTTGTGTTACACACAAAACAAGTATGGTGTTGTGGGTAGTGTGCCCTGTGCTTGGATCCTGGCTTCCCTAAGCTTCCATGAGGGCTCCCAGCACTGCTACCATCTGCTCATGGGAAAATGGGATGAGAGGTGTGAGGGATTCTCTGAGGTGAAGGGTGTGGGTGTGGGGGAACAGCTGGCTTCCTAACCCTGCCCTTCACACATCCTGTCTCCCTCTCTTTTAATGGCAAGTGAAAATGGAACGGGGCTTGCTTGTACATCATGTCCAAAGACCTGACGATTTCTGTCCCCAGTGCTGGAAAGAAAGGAGCTAAACAAACATCAAGAGTCCTAATTTACTCAGCCATGCACACTTACCCCCATGTACTTTGAGGGAGCAGGTCTGTCGCTGTGTTCTTTCTAAAAGAAGAGAAAATGGAAGCTTGGCAGACAGATTTGTAGTCCATCCTTCTGTCTCAGGAGGTGGAGCCTTTTCCAGTTTTTCAAATGGGGGGTGGGTGGGTGGGAGGAATTCACTGCAAAAGTGGCTGATTTCCAGAGCAAAACACCAAACTGTGAATGTAATTGTCACCAGATTGAAACTCCTATAGTTTTTCAGCAGGAAAAGGCATGTCTATATACCGGGGGTGAGGGGTGGGGGAGGGGGAAGCCAGTGTCTTTAACCACAATTCCATTAAGTGCGCAGCTACACAAGGCCTGTTCTAGCTAAGGATGCTTGAAAGGAAGAACTAGAAAGTCTTGATTCCTACTCCTCAGAGCTGTCAATCAGGGGTGTGTCTCAGGCTCCTAGTTGCTGGCAGGGCTTGCCTTCTCACTCTTACCCAAATGGAGGGGAACTCAAGGAGACTCTGTCTACCCTGACACAGGACATTTGCTGTCTCAGCTTCTGGAAGTGTCTGGGCCCAGTGTTTCACCCTCAGCTGTGGGAGGAGGTGGAGCCTGCATTTGCTACCTTGTGGGGTTTTCTCTCTTCCACCTTTTCAACCCCTTAACACTAGATAGAAGTTGGGGAGGATAGAGAGGACAGGGGGTGACACTGTCATTAGATCTCTTCCTGTTCCTTGGGTCAAGTCGGGACATCTAATTTCTTCTTGTTTCTTCTTTGCACAGAACCGACTGCTTAACAAACTAGAACTGACACCAATCCACACCACCTCTCAAGGCCCTAGCATTTACATACCCCTAAAAGTCCCCAGAACCCCAAACATACAATAGCAGAAACTATCTGCTGCTAGCAAAACCACACCCCTGCTAGGGCAAAGCTTAGTCAGCTACTGCAAAGGAGCCCCATATCCCCTCACTTGGGATAAAAGCAGAAACATATTCTTATAATATTTCTGTGTTTTTTTTTTAAAGAAACCAAAATTCCAAAATTCTCACTACACAGAGGTGATAGGGAAGCCCAGTGCTCACTGCCCAGTCCTCTCTCTTCAGCTCCAACAGGAAGGCCTAGGAGTCACAGGCTCCACACGGCAAGAGGCTTCAGCCTGGTCAGACTGTAGGTCTTCTATGCACATAACCCATCCGGACTATACACAAACCACACAGGACACACAAATGCTTACAGATGCTTACACCATACACAGCACTGACATGCCACTCACCGCATACTGACCCACAAACATGCTCATCCCTACAACTCTGACATCACTACGAGGAGAAGGGAGACTATCAGAGTAAACGGAAAGCCCGCTCCCATAGTCTCGCGCTTCTCTTTCTTCTGCATGACTCTGTATGTGCATAGTGATGTAGAACCACGTGGGTCCTTGACATCTGAGGAGCTGTTATCTTTTTTTTTTTTTTTTTTTTTTGAAACAAAGTGTTTGAACCAGCAATATGAAAAGTTGGAAGCCTGGACCAGGTGACAAAAACAGGAGGAAGCCACTGTTTTAGTAACTTTGCCTGCTGCTGGGACAAAGTATCTGGCAGAAATATTTAAGGAAGGCAGGGTTATTTTATCTTGTGGTTTATGGGTACAGCTCACCATTTTTTCAAAGGCTTGGTGGCGGGAGTGTGAAGACATTGGCTGCTTTGCCTCTGCAGTCAGGAAGCAGAGGGAGAGAGAGAGAGGGAGAGAGAGAGAGAGAGAGAGAGAGAGAGAGAGAGAGAGAGAGAGAGAGAGAGAGAGAGAGAGAGAGAGAGAGAGAGAGAGAGAGAGAGAGAGAGAGAGAGAGAGAGGGAGGATGCTGGTGCTCTGCTCACTTGTTTCTTTTACTCAGACCCGGGTCATGAAATGGTGCTGTTCACATTTAGACAGGGTCTTCCCCGCTCACCTAACAAGAGGCTAGAAACTCTTTGTTGCAGACATACAAAAAAGTTCATGTCCAATGTTTGCAAACCATATTGGAACATATCAAAAAGGCTACCCACTGTAATCAAGTTAGCTTTATCCCGGAGATGTGGAAAGGGGGTAGCATACATAAACCAGTAAATGTAATACATTATATAAATGGACATAAAGACAAAAACATTGTGATCATCTCAATAGATGCAGAAAACGTCTTTGACAATATCTAGCGGTAGAGTAAAACTGGAGGGAACATACCTACACATAATAAAGGCTTCAGGTGACAAATCCAAACCTAGTGTCACCTAAAAGAGAAAACTCAAAGCAATCCCATGAAAATCAGGAATGAGGCAGGCTTGCATATGATCCCCATTCCTTTTTAGTAAAGTTCTTGCAGCTTTGGCTGGAGCAATAAAGCCAGAGGAGGAAATTAAAGGGATACAAATAGAAAGAAAGAAAAAAGAACTCAAACTATCCCCATTTGCAGATGATACGATGCTATATAATGGAGATCCCAAAATTCCACCAGAGAACTAGTATCAATGAGATCAGCAAAGTGACAGGGTACAAAAGCAACTCACAAAAGCCTTTCTATGCCCCGTCAACAAACACACCGAGAGACCATGCCCACACTCTCACTCACAGTCTCCAAAATGTCTAAGAATAAGCTTAAAGAGGTAAAAGACTTCTGCAATAAAAACTTTATTCTTTGAAGAAAGAGATTCCGTAAGAGACTAGAAAATGAAAAACCTCCTAGGCTCATGAATTAATAGAACCAATATTGCAAAAATGACTATCCTACCAAAAGAAATTTACAGATTATAATGCAATCCCAACCAAAAGTCCCCAGTCACTTTGTCCACAGACATAGAAACAAAATCCAAGAATTTTTATGAAGCCACAAAGGATCCCAGATAGCTAAAGCAGTCCTGAGTAAAAGAAACAGTGCTGGAAGAAATACTTTTACAGATCTTAAAATATATTCCAGAGCTACAGTAATAAAAACAGTATGGGACTGGCACAAAAGCAGACATGTAGACTACTGGAGGAAAACAGAAGGCTCGAACAGGAGTGCATTTAACTGCAGCCATGGTGATTCTAAATTCCACCAAACTGGCAATCAAGATTCACTCTCACAGAAGAAGAATGGCTTATAAAGAACTGAGTGTAAAGGCGGTTCTGCCCCTAAAGTGGCTGCTGGGGTTTGACCGTCCTGCAAATTGAAGGCTAGCCAGCTTCCTTCTCTCTGAAGTAGACAGCTTGCAGGATGATCTCACCCATATCTGAAGGCCAGTGGGGAAACAGAGGGTCTTCCTGACCCATGCACCTCTCTAGTCCCATAACCGCTTCACAAAATCCCTTTTTCATTAAGTACATTTAGTTGCAAGAAAGCAAACAAGGATCTGTAAATGAGGACTAAAGCAAATCTCTACATGTTCGTGCTCAAAGGCAGAGCCTGTTGACGCTTATGTTTGATCATGCAACAAACCAGCAGGGCAGCTACCAGGGCTGTCCAGAACTGAAGCCACTCTTGAACTATCCAACCTCTATTGCATGTAAGCGATTTCAGTAATCTCTCTCTCTCTCTCTCTCTCTCTCTCTCTCTCTCTCTCTCTCTCT
>OU015742.1:124795393-124843913 GCA_907169655.1 Acomys percivali
TGTGTGTGTGTGTGTGTGTGTGTGTGTGTGTGTGTGTGTGTGTGTGTTTAATTGAAGCCATTTGTTTAGATTGAAGATGTTTTTAATGATCCATGTTTTGCAGAAATATTAAGTGGGTCCACCCAGCTTATTCTCTGCCTTTCAGTTCTACACACGTGCTCTCTACTCATTGCATAGAGCAGGCTGGGTCCTTTCCTGAAGGAATCAATAGAATGGCACCTAAAATAGCAAAAATCACAGACACACCTTTCTTCAGCTACTGTGGGCAGGTAACTTTTCCTATATGAAGAGAATATTTCCCACAGCTGATTTCATTAATTTTAGGTAGCAAATGTATATGTTTCTTAAAAAGAAAAGGAAAAAGAAACCCATGTAATCTAACACCACAGACCCACAGGCCATTTGTAAAACCATGTATCTACTTATTCTAAGAAGCAGGATAAGTATGTACAGTGCAATTGCTGCTTAAGTTATAGAGGATGCATGAGCTAGCATGTGGGGGCATTGCCTGAGACGAGATGCATTGCTCCTGTTTCCTCTCATAAGATACAAGTTCAATATATTTTGAAATTTCAACAAAAAAATAAAAAATAAAAAAAGGAAAGCATAGATGGCTCATATTTCAAGGTGAAAGCCCTCTGGTGACTGAAGAGGTTTCCATTTTTACCACAATTATGGCTCTTGCTCTTTTTATTTTTGTAAATTTTTCCCATCCTGAGCTGGTGCAGGGTGTATTTATAGCTGCGTTTCATTTAGCAATGCTCATTTGTACTGATCGGTGACAGATTTATAGGATCCTAGATTCCTGGTGTCACTGTTGTATTATTTATAATTCTATAAATTAAAGCTATTATTATCAACGATGGCCCCTGACAATAGGATGAGGAGGTTGGAAATAGCGTTTAATATTTTCTCGGCGCTGATGAATCCTCTATGGATTGCATCCTGATGTAGACTAAGAAATCATTGTCTTTGCTGGGGGGGAAAAAGGAGGGCTACAGTAATAATAATAATAAGTCACTAATGAAAGACAAAAATTTCAGGACTATTTGTAGGCACTGGGTTTTTAATCTTCCTAATGATAGTCCTGACAATAAATAGATGAGGGAGCTAATTCGAGGCTGAGAACACCAAGAGACCGCTCTTCTCCCTTCCCCCCACCCATACTCGATTAGCCTCCAGGACAGAGTCACATCATGACTTCTAAATCTCCCTTTTATCTCCGTGTTGGAGTAGGATGTCTCCACCGAGTGATTTTTGAGCAAGGCCTTTATGACAGATGGGGTATGGGAGAGGCTTTATCTCCTTGAACCAAATAAAACAATCACACTTAATTGGTGACTTCAGCACCTAACTGTTTATTTGTGAGTCTAGGATGCCGCAAATTAATAATCACATTTGGAGGACAAATGCAAAGGGCCGGGAGGGTAATGGTTGTCTGAGACTGCATTGAAGAATCTCATAGCAGATGCAGTCCAGTGTAAGATCCAGGCAGCTGAGGGCTTAGACACAGCTCGCTTAGTGCCTCGCTATGTAACTTCAATCAAGCTGTAAAGTTGCAGGGGGGCTTCAGGTTTTCTGTCAGTAAAATTGAGATACTTTAGTCATAGAACGTGAGGGTCTTAAGCGCATTAAATTAAACTAATGAGGATTAAAGCAAGGTGGCTGAAATAAATAATCGTGCTTGTTATCCTCTGAGCACGCAGCAGCACCAAGTGCCTTGGCTCTGGGAGGCTGGGCTGTTTGGCAGTAAAGCACAAGGACTTGTCACTGGGAGACACATTCTGAGTTTGCTCTGGACCACTCACTAGCCAAGGCAGGAGTCTCCATCCTTTCTACGTTGGACTCTCCTATCTGCAAATTACGTTAAGGCAGTGATAGTTTATGAAGTTAATAACATTTTCTGCTATAAAAGTTGAAACGAAATGCTATTCAGCTCGAAAAGGAAGATGAGATCACAAAATTTGCAGGAAAATGGATGGACTTAGAGTGTATAATATTAAGTTAGGTCACATAGCCGCAGAAAGATAAAGACCATGCATTCTGCGTTGGGCACAGATCCTAGCCTGTAGTGTATGTATATATGTAAACAAATGTGCATGGGTGCAGTATATCATATAAGAAGGAGATGAGGAAAGGAAATGCCAGAAGGATGGGATGTAAGTAATAGACGTGAGACTCATCGTAAAGGATATAATGCTAATTGCTTTCTAGTTTTATCACTGCCATGCCTTTTCTTTTCTTCCTTTCTTTCTTCTTTCTTTCTTTCTCTCTTGGAGATAAAGCATAAGAATAAAGTTGGAAGTGAAGTGTGGATCTAGTGTGACCTCCACAGTTTTAGAATGGGTCTTTGACTGTACAGGAGGCTTTGGAACGGGCTGATCTCAATGTGTGATGTTTTATCTCTATGTTCCTTACAATAAAGAGTTAATTAAGAAAGTTGGGAACACAAATTTGTCCACAAATTTCAGGAATTCCTTGTTTTTAATAGCTGAGTAGTATTCCATAGTGTAAATGTACCACAGTTTCTTAGTCCATTCTTCTACTGAGGGACACTTAGGCTGTTTCCATGTTCTGGCCATTATATATAAAGCAGCTATGAGCATGGTTGAGCATATGTCCCTGTTGTGTGGTAGAGCATTTTCTGGGTATATTCCCGAAATTTGTGGACAAATGGATTGATCTAGAAATTATCATAATGAGCGAGTTCACCCAGAAGCAAAAAGAGACAAACGGTATATACTCACTTATATAAAAAAAAACTTTACTTGCCAAGAAAGTGGGTCAGAGGAGAGGACATCCTATTGAGACTTTAGGCGAGAGTAGCATGGAAGAATGGGGAAATAGTAGGATCCACAGGGTCCTGGAAACCTACAAGAAGAACTTTATGACAGGCAGATCTGGGTCCTGGGGTCCTCCTCAAACTAAGGCACCAGCCAAGGAGAATATAGGCAGTAAACTTCGAACCCCTACCAAGACCTAGCCAACGAACATGATATTCTCCACCGTTGAGTGGAGAGTGAGATCTGACTCTCACATGAACTCTGGTGCCCCTTTTCTGACCACGTCCCCTGGATGGGGAGCCCTGGTGACACTCAGAGGAAGGATAGCAAGTTACCAAGAAGAGACTCGATATCCTAAGAGCATATACAGGGGGAGGAGGTCTCCCTCAATCACAGACATAGGGGAGGGGAGAAGGGGAGAAGTAGGAGGGAGGGAAGAATAGGAGGAAACAGGGGAAGGGCTAACAATCGAGATGTAATATGAATAAATTAATAAAAAAAGAACAACTCAAGACTTTAATAACTATAAAAAAAAAGCAAGTTGGGAACATATCAGCTTCACAAAGAGGCATACAATCACATGCCATGTACGAATGGGTTTTGTGTATAAGATGAAGTTACCATCTAGGTCCTTCGACGATGTCTTTGTTTCTCTAAACCTCAGTTTCCCTCTGTGTCCAGGAGAAGCTATGCTGGCTGCTAATGGTCTCTGGAGTCACCTGCACAGTGGCAGGCTGGGAAGGGCCTGCTCTTGCAGGGGGCCTTCCTGTGAAATTCCACCTATCTCCCTAGGTTATGAAATCCCAAAGAGGAACCCTGAGCACACTACGGTGGGAGCCACCAAGAGGAGCAGGAGACCCAGTACCTCATGGCTGTCATTCACCCTCATGTGTCTACCCCTCCCATCACATACTCTGTCACAGAGCCTACTATATGGGATTTCCACAAGCTCAGAGTGGAAAATACGATACATAGCGAGAGAAGTGAAAGGAGCTCAGACTCTCAGAAGGAGTAAGAGAGGAAATGGTACTTGTGGGATATTCACACAATAGAGGGCTAGGCCCACCTGTGAGGCTGAAAGAGAATCATTTCATAACAGTAGTGAAAAATGTGGAGAGATGTCCTGATGGCCTGAGATGTCATTGTCTTCCACAGGGGCTCTTCTGTCCAGTTGTAGAAATCCACTGATAACTTACCTGCCCTGAGCCAGAGGAGGACTTACCGTTCAACTATGCATGGTATGAAAGATGTCTTGGGATATTTTCCTAGGATTCTTGCTTTTCCATTTTAAAAATTAAACTGGATTTTTATCTTTTACTCTTTGCAATATAAGCCCTCCCTTCCAGACATGATGTAAGTCGAGTCCCACTGGAATTTATCCCTCTAGAGAGCAAACTGGTTTTTAGACAGTGAAATCAGTAAAGATACATGTAAAAGAGCATGGACTATGTACTTGAGAACATGATAAATAATACACACATGCATGCACAATTATGCACATATATGTGTACACACCTTTCTATGTATATACTATTCCTGTCTGATCCAGAACCCAGTGTATTTTTAATTTTTCTTTCATTCTCTGTGCTGTGTGCCTTGCTCCCCGCTCGCCACCCCCCAACCCCCCCCCAATGCTGCCTTTGCTTGTCAGGCAAACATCTGATCACCAAGCTACAGACCCAGCCTGTTGTACAATGTTTTTGTGTGAGGATTTATCTGTAAAAGCTGGGGTGGTATCCACCTCATAAAAAATACGCAGGACCTTGTGGATACTCGAGGGTTATGTGGAACTGCAAGAGCATCTAGTTAGTGCAGCCTTGGGGCAAACCATCTGGTTTGTACCTATCTTGGTTAAACATATGATCTTGCAAAAAAAAAAAAAAAAGCACATACCAGGCCACTGAGGAAAAAGCTCTGAGATCCAGCATACGGTAGGAGGATAATGTTGGGAAACATGTCATGTCACTACCTCACCCCATGTTCTACAATCTTCATGACTCAGTATGTTTAAGGGGACATCCTAGTGCTGACCAGACCTCTTTTCTCTGCATAAAGTTCGGGTTTCTTAGGGACATATGCCCCCTTGCTTCTCCCCTCTGTCTCCATGTCATCTCTGTCTGGTACCCACACTGGACCTTGGACCTTTGTTTCTGCTGCTGTGTAGCCTTTTCTTTTAGCCTGTTTTTGCTGTTGTAACAGCACCTTTGATATCGGTACTTGAAAAGAAGAGAATTCACTCCTTACAGTACTGGAGGCCAGAGTCTACATGCATGCTTGTTCAGGCTCTAGTAAAGTTTCATTTCTCAGTTTCTAAGATGCTGCCTTGAACACTGTACCCTCCCATGGCAAAAGCCAGAAAGGCACAAAAGGGTTTGACACTATGCAAACCATCTGATAACTAGGGGCTTAGTTCACTGTGAGGGATGGGTCCTCATGACCTAATAATGTTGTATAAGTTACATTCTCAACACTACTGTCCCAGGCCATACGTGTCAATGTGACTCTGGTGCTTAGACCATGGAGTTAGCCTATTAGATTCTGGCTTTCTTTACTCTTTTAATAATTAACAACTTGTGTTTCCTCCAGATTCTTAGTCTCATAACCCCTGCCCTGGGCCTTCCTTACATCCAAGGGCAGGGTGGACACACAGGGAGTACACACAGGGAGCCACGGAAAGGGGAATCTGTTCTCTCTTTCTGCATCCTTCAGTATGGACAGCTGTGTTGCTGTCCAGGTGGCTTCACAAGTCAAGTCCTCGGAGCCTTCAGGGTCCTTTGTTCCTAGAAGCAAACAGTGCAGAAGAACTGAAAGGCAAATACACCTTTATGATATCACAAGTTTGTTGTTGCTGTTCATCTGTCTTGATTCTTTTATTCTACAAAGAATTATCCTATTTTCAGTGTCTATGTTGCACAGATGTCACAGATGAAGAAGGTGAAATTGAAGAGATTTACACATGGTCACATCAGTACTGAGCTTTTAGATATATTGTATATCTATTTTTTTTTTGTATTTAAAATTAATAGTCTTCTTCAGAGTGAAACATCAAATAAAATGTAGCAGGAAGTTTCTCCTTAAGGGGAAATATTCTGAACAGACCCTGAGAGAGTGTTAGAATTACCTTTCACTAATCTCATCTAGAAAGCCCTATTCTGGGGTACATAGCCCCTTAGAAGAACTTTCCAGGTGCCTCTAAGATGCCCAAGAGTTACGCTGTATGAATGAATGTAGTCTATCCTGGGCTACTTCTGGCCTTCAGTAGAATTTCAGAGAAGCCTTCAGACATCAAGATTTACTAGGTACCTAACACATTAGCCTTGTGATGGGCAAGGGCTCTAAATCCACAGAGCTCAAAGTCCAGGATGAGTTAATGTAACAGTGGATGCAGGACTTAAGTATTGCTTCTTGACTTGTGAGATGTCACTAAGCCAAGGATATGTGCTCCATTGACAAACCTTCAGACTCAAAGGCTAGAGCTGTCTGAGCCCGGCCTCGCCATCACATCTGGGAAATGGCAGCAGGTTCAGTAAAAATTGCCAGTTTTCTTGTGAGTGAAGGCAAACAGGATAGCACCCTCATTAAGGAGTTGGGAGACAGACTAAAAGACAGTGAGTCTAAAACAACTGTTCTCAACCTGTTGTTCAAACTCCTTTGAGGGGCCCAAAGACCTTTTCCCAAGGGTCCCCTAAGACCATCAGGGAACAACTATATTTACGTTATGACTCATAACAGTAGCAAAATTACAGTTATGTAGCAACAATGAAAAGAGCGTTATGGTTGTGGGTCTCCCGCAACATGAGGAAGTGTATTAAAGGGTCACTGCGTTAGGAAGGCTGAGAGCTGCTGCTCTAGAGTAAAGCTTTTGAAGCTATTACCTTGATTTGCAAACCTGTGCAGGCATGGGGAAACTGAGGCTCAAGTAGCAACCTAATGAGGCCCTGGCACCTGCCAGCTCCCCAGCCACAAACCTCTGCAGACACCACTTAGCAGCCCCCCTGTTTACACAGCCCGAGCGCTGCTGCTTCCTAGAGCCCTGATCTTGCTTCATTAAGGAAGCCAGAGGAGTCTGGCACGAAAACGTTCCTTAACATGTGTTTTGTGTCCTTGTCTCAGTGACTCAACATCGCAGCTCTCTCTGCCAGAAATGTCCAAATGCACCTTGGTCAAGGAAGATTTTTATATTGATCTTAATCTAATTAGCTAGTTTGAACTATGGTCTCTGTCACAATTCCTGTCTTGATCTAATTAGCTACTGGAATGGAAGCAGGGTAAATGTGAAATACTCCTGTGTGTCGGGGGCCAGGGGTGGGAGAATGTGGGGGGTGAGGGGCGGGGCGGGCGGGGCGGGGCGGTGTGCAGAGGCCTCTCCCATCAGGATTTGCCTGTTTGGGGAGAGATTTCTAAACACTGAAAATTGTACACATGTCTAGCAAAATCAACCCTGAAGTCTTTAAGAAGCATCTTCTGACGCACAGCCAGAAACACCCGGAGCTCAAACCTCAGCTTAGTCATGTCTAGCTAAATCCACAGGCAAGCGCCTTCATCTTCCTAAACATGCTCTCCTTATCTGAAAGGTAGACAGAGGATTACGTGGGGAGAGACGGCTGGCTGAGAGCCCTCCTCCCCATACAGAGCATTAGCTTAGTTCCCGGCACAGGGTAGACAGGCCACTGATGGCTTCCCTCTCGGTCCCTTTCCACATTCCCCCTCCAGTGTGGCTCCACAGACAGCGTCATTCCTGTGCGATGTTTCCTACCATGACCTGGGAGTTTCCCCCTCCCTCTCTCCTCTCTTCCCTCTTCTCTTCCTCCTCACTTTTCCTTTCTCCCTTTGTTTTTGGATTTCACCCAGGATTCCTTGAGGTAGCCTTAGCAATCGACACAGGCTCCCACCAGTGGTAACACTCCCAAACAAGGCAGAGGGGGTTTCTATACAAGCCTAAACCCAGGTAAAAACCAAGCTGGGGAATTTCCAAAACCTAGAATTAAGGACACAGGAGAAAGCACAAAACTAAGCCAGGCTGTGCCAGGACAACTTCCTTGGGGGAGAGTGAGGAGGGTTTCATGGCTAGATGAGGTAGGTCAAGGGTTTCCCAGCGCCATCCCCAGGGCAAGATGCCCCTGTGGAGTATCTGGCTGAGTTTTCTGGCTAGACAACCACTCCTTATCAGTTATTACTCCCCATGAGTATCTGGCCCTAAGTCATTTTCTTTCTGCCTCTGCTGCTGTTGTCACAGCCCTAGAGCCAAGATTTAATTACCTGTTTTTCCTCCCCTTTCAAATTCCCAAAAGCCTCCCAGCTGGCCACCTCCATTAGAAATAGCATTCTCCTTTTCTCTTCCTTCCTCCCTCTCCCTACCTCTACTGCGTCATTATTAGGTCCTGAAAGTAGCAAGTGAGTGAACATTTAGTTTCTAGCTTCAAAGCTTTCCGCGGAGCTGTGCTGGCCTTTCCTTGGTAGTCTGAAGGTTTCTCATATGTGAAAAGCAAAGGTGCACAATTGCAGAAATGCTTTTCTGAACTTGACATGTTCCCTTACAGGAGGCCCTGGCTTTGCATAGCTCAGAGAACTACCCAGACAGAGTGAATAGCCTCAACTGCTTCTGAGCACAGGAAGATAAAGGAATGGATTTTAAGGAAACAGGACCTATAGCTTACAATCATATAACACTAAATAACTTGCTTAACTGTCCCCTGTCCTTGCATAAGATAATAGGAGTCAACTGTGGTGTTACACTCAGATAACCCAGCACCCTGTTAACACAATCAGGGCCCTAAGCCAGTGACTATGACCACACCATGGCCATGAATACGTTCAGCAGATTGGGGCCTTCAACTTTGTACTATGGATAGATGGGTCCATGAAGGTCCTTCCCATACCAAGGAACTGATGGCTATATATGGTTGGTAGAGGAAAGGCATCATTTTCACTAGTCTTATAGCCACCGCCTAGGTGAGAAGAATAGAAAGTTCAGGGGGAAAGGAAGGAGATACTAAACAGAAATGGAGGAGACAACACACTCATAATATAGTATGTATGTATGTATGTTGGATGTATGTAATATGTATGTATGTACAAAACTGTCAAAAACTAAGAAAAACATATCCATTCGAATTCACTTTCAATTAACTTCCAAACTTTTTGGACCTGAGGGCAGGTGCCAGCTGGCTGGCCTGCGTCGTCTCTGGAAGCAATCACAAGGTTCCCCCCGAGACACACACACACACACACACACACACACACCACCTGCACATCTCCACAGAGCTTCTGAGAACTTTATGTACTTCAAACTGAGGTAGGAAATTAACTTCTGGGAGTGAGATACGTCTCCCCGGCCCTACTACTCCCCAGTAACCCCAATAATGTCCTGCTTTGTGTTAGTGCATCACCTCCAAAATGACACTCCTATCAACACATTAGAATCCCCTCCAAGTTAGCCCGAAGGTCAAGATGTCAGCTTATACCCCAATTCCTTATACCACAAACATTTTGAAATGACAAAAATGTAGGATTGAAAATGACCTAAATACTAGGACTGGTAAATACGAAAGGATGATGATGAATTGTGGATTTTCTGAAAGTCTGAAAACACTAGCTGGGACATAAAGGGGGCTAGAGTTACCAAACAGCAGAACCATTGTCCCACTGCCAAGACCATCTGTGATACCCCGCCACTGATCCCATGAGCCAGGCTTGTGCTCTTCCCACTCAGGAGTCCTCTTCAGTTTCTGACTATCACTGGGTGCCTGACAGGGCAGTACAGCGCTTGTGGATGGAAGTGAATAAATACTTCTCCAAAGATTTGAACAATGCCCCTTTCCACACCACACACTATGCGCTATACTTTCCTCATAGACACGCTTTGAATAATGTGTTTATCCTACAGTCAGCACGCACTCCCAACAGTACAGTGCTTGGATTGGCTGTTGGAATCCTGAGTGGATTCAGACCCAATACCAAAAAGTTAGTATAATGCAGGGTGCGGTGCTCTGCCTTCAGGGATCGGGGTTCAAGAGCTCCTAAATCAGCTGTGTCTATTTTACAAAGCCATCTGCTGGAGGAGTCTTCAATTCTGCACATCTCAGTTACTCTTGCAAAATGTATGGCTGTGTCTAAGAGGCAGTTAGTTTAGAGGAACACAACTTAACTGTGAGTAAACGAAGGCAGTCCTGCTTTCTCTGGTTGCAAAAGCCAGAAGTTCCATAGAGCATTCCCGTGTCAAGGCAACCCCAGGTCCAATCCATATACAGACATCCACATGTGTGTGGGTCTAATTCTCTGTAGCTTCACATGGGCATGGTAGGTTCATGACTACCTGCAGGCCATGTGGGAATCATCTAAGATTCTGGTCTCTCTGAGTAGCCACTAAGCCATCATTTGCCTCTTTTTCTTCCTCTCTGCAACTATCTTGGCTCAGCTTCTAAAATTTCTAAAATTCCAACAGGACTTAAAATCATATAATGCCCTCTACTGCCCTTAAGTCAAGACTCTGGCTCTAGCTTTATTTTTTGCTGTGGTCCTTCATTTTTACTGCTGTTAACACTGGATTCTGAGGATGCAAAACACACACACACACACACACACACACACACACACACGAGATATTTAAGGCACCTATACAAAGACACTCAGGCACACACACACAGAAACATGGGTACACACACATTAACACAGGAACACACACACACACACAATTCCACACTTACACTTGAAATGTTTATGTTTAAAATCATGTTTTAATGGGAATAACATCAAAGTTTAAAGGTGAGACTAGGCTTGTCTTGCAGATAGCTGAAGTGGTTTGATGCATAGGTGCGCCAAGAAAATGCCTGTGTAGAAAGCACACCCAGCCACCATGTGGTAGATGGGGAAGCACAGGATCGAGGGCATTCATCAGCTCGAGCCCTGGGCTGCCATGACATCCTAAGAGAACTAAGTATGGAGCCATGAAAAATAAAACATGAAGTAGCCTGAAGGGGCCATCTGGCACTTCCCCAAGCCTGTCACTCAGCCACAGCCCATATTCGTCACTTCTTTGCAGGGTGAACTCATGCAGGTCACCCTCAGAGGAAGGTCTGGGAGGCTGGCAGAAAGGCTGCTGACAGGCGAATGACAAATTACAGGACTGGCAGGAAGAGAGGCAGGTGAAGAGGCTCCTTCCAGCCATCGGTCAGCCTGTGCCATGGCTCAGGGGCCTGCTGGCTGGCCTTCCTGGTGAAGTCTGGTGTGGAATACATTCTCAGCGTTTCTCCTCCTCCTCCTCTTCCTCCACCTCTTCCTCCTCCTCCCCCTCTTCTTCTTCTTTTTGTTTTGTTTTTTGAGACAGGCTTTCTCTGTGTAGCCTTGGCTGTCCTGGACTTGCTTTGTAGACCAGGCTGGCCTCGAACTCACAGCGATCTGAATACTGGGATTAAAGGCATGTCTTGTATCCCCAGCATTGTCCCATGTCACATTCTTATCTGCAATACTGTGCACCTCTTGACAGCTCTTCATCTTCTTAACATGGAATTTTCCATTGTAGAAAATAAATAATGTTCTATTAACCACTTTGTGATTACGCCATCACAAATGTTAGCACAGGCTTAGAAAATTATGTCCAGAGGTCTGTGTTGACCTCAACAGCATGCAGTGTGGGTGTGACTTGTCAGTCTAGCCCATCAGTGATCTGTGGACTCAAGGTTAATGTTCCAGCTAAGGAGGTGCCTGAAGCCTAGTGATGTCAAACCCTTTTCCCAAGCTCATTTGTTTAACTATACTACACGACAGACTTAAGTTCTCTAATTATATGGTGGGTTTAGCTTCTCCGAGGTCATGTGAATCTAGGTTCCATCCTGATTCCTGTTCCACTGAATGAAGTGTGGAGTTCATAGGAACTCCCAGGAACACTGTAGGCATTAAAGGGGATGGGGCTATAGCTCAAGGGTGGAGTCCTTGTCCATCTGCAGCATGCCCCCACCAAAAACAATGAAGATGGAGACACGTAGTAATTTTGCAGCCTCTACCTCTCCTAGTCACCTGTGAAGAAGGCATACACCTACCCATCCTCTCATCTTTGCAAGAAAAGCATCAAGAGTCTAAGAGCTTTTAGGTAAAGGATCAGGGCTTCTGACAACTCAAGAGTCCTTAGAAAGGTGCTGCCCGTATCATTCATCCTTCCCAGGAAGATGGTTGTCAGCAGACAGTTGGACCACCACAGTCATCTGGCTGATGGGTACTGAGGACACATGTCATGAAGCCCAATCACAACAACAGAGTAGTTAGTCTGCACAGTTGACCTACGGAAAAACGATTGCCCCCTTCTGAGGATGTTGATAACAGAAGGCAGTGAAGCGAGTTAGCTACCTGGCAGTCATACCTGTCTAACACTAGTAGGAAGCTTATACCGAGCAGGATGACCCTTTGGGGGTATGAGCTTCTGAATGCATGTTCTACAACTTAGGCAACTTAAAATACGAAAGCAATGAGCTATTGAGCCATGTGCAAGGCAGCACATACCTGTAACCCTAGTATTTGGGAGGCTGAAGTTGGAAGGTAGTGAGTAGTGGCCCAGCCTGGGCTATTTAGTGAATATGTGTGCGCTGCCTTGCAAGACATTGTTTTTTAAAAAAAAAACTAAAAAGCACAAAACAAAACATAAAAACAAAATCACCAATCCAATGGACAAAAACTAATAATAATAAAATAATCAAAACAAGTTAGGGAACAGCTCTTACATTCACATGGACCAAGACCTTGGTTCAATTCCCAGCCCTCCCCCCCCCCCAACATACAACAAAAAGGGAAAAAAAGAAAGAAAAGAAAGAAAAAATGAAAAAGAGGAAAACAAGCCACCCTATAGTACCACTATGCTTCAGTCTCATCTCATGAGACACACTCACAGCACACCAGGCTCCCACGGGTCCAAACAAACACTTCTTTCTCTCCATCTTCCCTGGACTCAGGCTCTCTTACAGCCATTCCAGAGGCTGAGAACAGCACAAGCCAGACAGCCCACCTGGTAGGAGGACTGTGGACTTCATGCATGAACCTCCCTCTGCACCCTGCTTCTGTTTCTCAATGGCTTAAGGTCCGCAGACATTTATATATCACCTTTTAGATTTGAGACGCCTTGGACCCAAACTGCACGGAATTACAAAGATGAATGAATGATATGGCAAAAATGCTGAAAACTGAAGCGTCCCTACCCTCTCAGTTTAATACTGCAGCCAGACAAGCTGACCAGAGTGGCCTGTGCTAAGTGCCATAATGGCTGCAAATGGCAGTGAGAAAATTTATGCAGAATGTAAGTGTGCTTTGAACAAAGAGCACTCAGAATTTAAATCTGCAGTGATTGACTTGAGCCAATGAGAACTCAAGAGGAACATAAGGACTCGGAGATGAACTGGAGTCAGAACTGAAATTTCTGCTGCATCATAGGTGACCGCACAGCTCCTTAGCTTCTTGCTCTGCTGCCATTTTTGTATTAAAATACTTCTCCTCTGTGGCACGACCCAGAACAGGAAGGCCAGCTCACTTTCCACTGGTAACTGCAAAAGCAGAGAGGACTTTGGTGTTGGTCTTAGGGAAGTCTTCCCTGTTCTGTTTGAGGGTCCTGAGGCCCAGAGGTTAGCCTCAGTGTCAAGAAGCGAAGGGAAGAGCTAAAGTCATCTGTGATATGACCTTTTGGGCATCAGTTCACCTAGAAACCTCCATGCATGAGGCAAGGTACTCTAGAGGGATGGGGACTGTAGAATGTGTGCATGGATTATAACAGGACGTTTTAGCTTGGCTTACATGATAAGTGGTAGATGCTCCAGCAATGGCCATCTCTGCACTAAGGAGCATGTCAGTCCCAGAGCTGCTCACATTATTCATCTGTGTGCCTCAATAGTCTCATCTCTGCACATGTGCGTGTGTGCACACATACACAGACAGACACAGACACACACACACCCCACAGGTTATCACAAAGCTCAGTGATGCGACATGTGTGAGTTATCTCTTTTGGGAGTTGTTGGCCAATGACCCCAGACATTAAAGGCTACTGGCAAGGTTCTTTGTTGCCCTCCAGAACTTGACAATAAGACCCTGTTACTGAAGACACCTCATATGTGAGCCATAGAAAGTAATGAGATCAAGATGGTACGCAGCTCGATGCTTCATTCATACTGACTAGCTTTCTTAAGGCTAGAAGGTGCTATGCCTACTACGTGGGAATAAAATAACCACTGGGCTTACCCAGTTGTGAATGCTTCAAGATTCAAAAACAACTACAACTGTCCTAGAAAATGTTAACAGATTTAAGATGCAACTGTCAGCCTTCATAGAATCACTAACCCTTTCAAGGTAGGTTCAGAGGAGTGGGATAGAGATGTCACTGAGTGATTCCCACATGTTGAAGGCTATGTGCTATCCAGATTGTGCCATCTTACAAGCTCATCTGTGCTTAAGTAATCTGGACCAAAGGCAGGGAACATTTATAGACTTGAACGTGGCACCTGACCTTGAATTTTACAAGATTCAAGACTTCATTAAATTTTAAATGGAAAAACAAATTTAGTTCAAAGTTCTTTTATATTTTAGGGGAAAATGGCATATAAATGAAATGTCAACCTTGTTTCCTCTTTCCAAATTAAATGCACACACCCAAGTCATTAATGGCCAAATAGTAGAGACATAATGATATATAAGCATTAATTGTTTCTTCTATTTGCAAAAGGAAAATGAAGAGGAAAATTGCTAGCCCTTTGGCGAAATAAGACGGAAGGTCTGTGGATTAGTTACCACAGTCAGAAATGCAGAAGCACCTGGGTCATCTAAAGTGACAGACTGCAAAGTTCAAGATACCTCATTAACTTTCAGAGGGAGGGAGGGAACCCCGTTAGGTAACTGCTCAGCCAGCCCCATCTGCATTAGCAACTTCAAGAAGCTCGGAAGGATGAGCTAACAGAAATGGAACCCTGTGGCACACGCTCTATCTGGAGAGCCAAGCATGACCCTACCCCACCCCTGTGGCCCCACGCCTACCAGGATATTCACAAACTGGCAGAGCTCCTTTTTGCTCTGTCCTATTTCTTCCAGAATTGGCATTGGGCTGGACATCTTGGGTTTCAGTTTGGTCCTGTTAATTATTAAATGTGCGAAGTGGCTGGAGAAGACGTTTAATTCCTTTTATTTAGTTATTTAGTTCCTTTTAAATGAGACAGGTGGATTTTCACACTGGGGGCCTCCTTTGTCAAGGCTTCCAATGAGAATGTGTAAGTGGGCACACACACACACACCCACACACCCACACACCCCCACACACACAGCCCACCTACAAGACTGTTCTGAGAGGTAGCCAAGGTCCAGATCTTCTGCCTTAAGGATTAACATTTCTCACCATGCAGATGGTTACATTTCTACAGGCATGCCCAGCATCTCTCCTGTACATCTTTCACCTCCTCCCGTCTGCACAGACTGTACTGGAACTGGCTGGAGAAGTGTTTTCCCAAGGCCTCATTCTTGTTCTCATCCATTATTCCCCATCAGGTCCCCTACCTCACCAAGTGAATTTCTCTCTGCTCATGTCTCCAACAAACATCGATTACACTTCAGCTCATCTATCATGTCCTATATTATGCGTAGTACACCTACCGGCACATTTATATGCAACTTGAAGTCAGGGATGAAGTCAAGTCATGCTTCCATACCTACAGCCCCTGGTATGCGGTAGATGCTCTGTGCAGGCGTATCTTTCCAATTTATCTTCTGCTGTCAAGACCCTGCTTGCATAGAGGTTGTACTAAGCATGGGCAAGGGTTGTTTAAATTCTCCTTGATTCTTCTGTGGCTTCAGTGAAATGTTTCAAATCCTCTTCTTGTTAGTTAACAATTGCCTTTGAGGTGAAACATTGTATCTTAGAAGGAAACTCGTTAGAATTCAAGGAATAAATAACCCTATAGCTTCAGGAAGTCCCTGAAACTGACCAATTCAGTAGGCTTCTCCTGAGGATTGCTGAAAGATGGACTCCAACCCCAGGTCTTCCGGGAGGAGCTAGAGGTCAGCTGAGCTACCTGCAAGTGACATTCTGACCTCTTAAGCTGCAACTTAGTTGTGCAGTGATCTCTAGGGGGTCTGGCTTTCATGACCTGCCCTCCAGGATGCGGTGGGCTATGGGGGATGCAGCTGTCTGTGAGTTATGCCTGCTATTTAAATGACCCCCCCATTACTCGTACTGTAATCTCTAAACAGTTCGACTCAAACTTGGACTTTGGTGGGACCCAATACTTCGCTCTGTTGTTGATTCCCTGTCTAGGCTACATGGATGTTTGTTCACTTCTCATTGGAATAGTGCCATACAATGTCTTTGTGGGAAAGATACATTATACCTAAAAATTAAAAAATGCAAGTAAAACTGAAAATCCCAATAGTACTTCTGGACACTTTGAGGCTTATTAAACTTAGAATTTGCTGCTTTCTACTCTATACTGACCTCAAATATGAATGTAAACTCTTTGAAAACGAATAATCGACTCCAACTGTGTTCTTGAGGGCTTTGCTGTAAATTTGCCTTCACCGTCTTTTATTTTTGTCCCTTGAGGGTAAACTGCATGCTCAAGAGGAAGGCAACTTAAAACATGCTTCTGAGGTTCAATGTGCAATTCTTTGGGCGGCATTTTCAAAGAGTACACTTTAAACTTCAAGAAAATGTGTTAATATCCTGAAATGCTCGTGGGGGAAGGGGAGGGGGCCTTTTGAAGGTCTATTTGTTTAAGAAGCAGAGTTGGGAAAAGCTGATTCTTATAGTCTTTCATTTAACAAGGCCTCACTTCAGGCCACAGCCTCACTTCAGCTTACTGTTTGCTTTGGTGACACTGAGCTCCGGGTGTGGCGTGGTTTCTGTGGAGTGTCTCATGTGAACGGAGCATAGAGTCTTCCAGAGAAAAAGGAGCTCTGTGACCCCCACCCCACCCCTGAGCCCCTTCCTGGGAAAGCAGCTCACAGGCTTTTAGCAGAGGAGTCTGAATTAAGGTAATAATGTAGGTGTACAGGGTCCAGAGAGGTGGCTGGTGGGAGTCGTGGGTTCTTTGACTTAGGAACATAATAAGGACATTAACTAGGAATGGTGTGGTTGGTTAACTCGCTCCTTTGCATTTCAGTCAGTTGACCTGAGGTTGGAAACCAGGTAACTTTTCTCTCAGCTTCAAGAACAAATGGCTCACTTACTCCCTAATCTGCAGAGACGCAGAGACGTTGCCTGCTTCCTGTTGGAGGACATTTTCTAATTTAACTCGGAAATGCCAGTTCCAAGTGTGAGCACCTCAGGAAGACGAAGGAAGGAAAGACAAACAAACAAAAACCGGAGCTGAGTCCTGTGGAAGCTCTGCCAGGCCTCTCATGGATGGGCCCCACAGGAAGGGCTATGGATGCTGAGGAACAAGGCTCAGCACACATCAGAAGAGCAGGAAGCCTGCATGCTCTGTGCTTGTGGTTGCCATGTGATGGAGGCCAGTCCCGTGCCCAGTGCCCTAGTTGTGCTACCTTGAGAAAAAGAAGGTCATCCTCGCCAAGTAGGTCTGAGAGTCAGGGCAGTGTTCTAGCTTTCCCTGCGAACACTGGTGCCTTGTCAGGGCAGAGAAGAGAGAAAGGTTTAGAGCCTACCACAATCCATATGCTGTATGCATGGTGTAAGTGGACAAATGTTTGCTTCCTGTGCCATTAAACAAAAAGCTTTCTTGTTCTTATTTTCAATTCATGTATGTGTGTCCATGACTGCAAGCACCTACAGAGTCCAGAAGAGGGCACCAGATCGCCTGCAGCTGGAGTTACAGTTATGAATCTGGTGTGGATGTTGGGAACTGAACTCAGGTCCTCTGGAGAGCAGCCTAGGCTCTTAATCACTGACTCATTTTCTTGGCTCTGAGCTTGCACCATTGTCCACCCTTACAACAGAAGTATGAGGCATATAGTATGGGTGTGGATGTGCAACTGGCATGCCTTTCTGTGTACTGTTGGACAGGGTTCCAAGATGACAAAGGTCATCATGTTCGCCCAGGAGTCAAGCTTCTTTTGAATTCTTCAGACTTAGTCACAATTCTTTCTCAATGTTTTTATTTTTATAAACTTTTAAAATTATGGTTTAGTGTGTGTAGGTATGTATGTGTGTGTGTGCGTGTGCACGTGTGTGCTTATGCACATGCATGTGAGCATGCACATGCCATGGCTGTAGTGTAGAGAGAGGTCAGAGGACAACCTGAGAGAGTCAGGTCTCTCTTTCCATAATGTGGGAGCTGGAGGTCAAACTCAGGTCATCATGCTTGGCAGCAAGAACCCTTATGCCCTGCCCTGTCTGTTTGGAAATGATGTAACAGTTCTGTGAATGAGAGTAGAGGCACCAGTTGCAGAGGCTTGTGTGGATGAGCAGAAAAGAGAAGCCTCCAGGTAAGTGTGTCAAAGAATCAGACATTTCATTCCACCAGAAAAATTGCCACTTTTCAACTGCAAGGACCTTTGTGGATATGAAATCCAATACTCAATTCTCCCCTGGACAGCGTTGGAGTGGCAGGAACTCCACAGGGCACCGTGCATGTGGAAAATGCTTCTGTTAGACCACTCTCATGTTCAGTCCTGCTATGAGAATAAATTATGCGTTAGACCACTGAGGCATCTCTTGCTGCAACCCAGCCTGGAGCAACCTCTGGGTTTACTGTGATTTGTCCTTTATTTCACCACCTGTTTTAAATGGTATAGTTTATTTAGTGGAGTTGTTAGATGAATTTTTCATCCCCTTTCCCGTTCGCCCTTCTCTCTCTCCTCTCTGATTTTCAGAGAGTCTCATTTGGCTCAAGCTGGTCTGAAGCTCATGACACCCTGCCCCTCCCCCCCACCCCTCCCCACCCCCACTTCTTCCCCCAACCCCCCAGTCTCAGCGTCCCAGGTGCTTAGAGAAAATGTATGAGCCACCATGCCTCTGTCGATACATTCTTAATTGCAGTGTGTGCAGGGCAATCATTTGCTTTTATTTAACTTTCTCACCTCATCTATATTCATGTCTTCCCCAAAGCCACACCCACCCAAGATATACAGAAATTATGATTAATACTGTTAAAACATATCACATTTTCGACATCTTTTCCTTTCCCTGTGTGTTAGGATAAAATTCAATTTATTTCATTCCCAATAACAGACAATGGACATTGAAGGGCTCTTGGAAAGTCCTTGCAGTCGAGGAGCATGCACATTGCTCCATCCAGGATGACACAAGAGTGAGTGTTGCTCAGTGGCTCCTCCCTCCCTTCACATTCACAGGCCCATTTGGCTGATAACCTGTCTTCGAAGGAGGGCAGCATCTCTGGAGAGTCAGCTATCTTCTGGCCAACACAGGAGAAGCCTTTGGCAAAATACCAGTTTAACTTGCTAATAAGTAGGTCAGAGGCAGGATCTGAGCTTCAAATAACCTTTAAATCAAGCTTTGAAATCAATACGCTCCAGCCACTACACCACTGATCCATGGAAGTGGGCTCTCCAGTGCCAGAATGGTGGCACATGCCTTTAATTCCTAGCACTCAGGCGGCAGAGGAAGGATGATGTAGGTGAGTTCAAGACCACCCTGGTGTACAAAGAGAAGTTCATGCCAGCCAGGGCTACACAGTGAGAACTCATTTTAAAAAACAAACAACAAAACCCAATACTAAAGAAAGTGGAATTTGCAGTGTGCTTCCAAAGCCATTCATAGTTACATCATCTTAGTCAATTTGATAACAATCCACTGCTTCGGAGAGGAATTTACACATTGAACAATAACCCATCTCTAATTATTAGCATCAATCGAAAGGATCCCACCATTAGTCTAATTTCTGTCTCCATAAATTTGCGGATGCTGGCAGTTTCTTACAGTGTCTCGTGGTAGGAGTCCTCCACTTAGTGCAATGTTCCAAGCTCTACTCCTACTGTGGAATCTCTTGGTTCTTTGTTCATTTCAGTATTGGGCATCCTTCCTTTGTGTGAACATCCCTGTTTTGTCCATCCGTGTCATTTGATAGGTGTGTGACTTACCTGTACACTTTGGCTGATACCACTAATGCTACTACAGGTATCTTGTGCAGTTGTCAAGAGGACACTAGGTTGGACAGCCTTTGGGTATGCAACCAAGGCTTTAATTTATGGATGTTACAGTACTTTGTATCAGAGGGCCAAAGAAGGCATTTCTAACTGATTTCACTATCTTATGTCCCTCCAGCAGTGTATGAGGCCTCTGATCTCCCCAGTATCACTCGCTGTGTAGTCACTTTTGTAGATGTGAGGTAGCTTATTACTGGGGATTTAATTTGCATTTTTTTAATGGTGAACACTACCAATTGCCTTTTCAAGTGTCCTCAGACATATGTGTATTTCCCTTGGGGAACCATCTATTGGAATTCTCTGCTGAATTTTTGTCTTGTCTCTTTGTTGGCTGTAGTATCAGTTTTGCATATTCTAATTTCCTATATTAAATATAATGTTGGCAAATATTCCCACTCTGTACCTTGTTCTCTTTCTTTTCCTGGTGTGGCCTTTGAAGCTCAAGTTTTGTTGTTATCTAGTTTATTAGTCTTTCTTGTCTTGACCATGTTTTGGTGCCGTATTTATGAATATATTTATATGTCTTGAAGTAGAACTATTTCCAATTTTCTGGGAAAGTGCCAGATAGATTTCCAAAGTGGTTGTACAAGTTTTTACTCCCACCAGGAGTGGAGGAGTGCTCTTCTTCTTTCTCCACATTCTCTCCAGCATATGCTATCACTTGAGTTTTTGATCTAGGTGTAAGATGGAATCTCAGAATCATTTTGATTTGCATTTCCCTGATGACTAGGGATGCTGAGCATTTCTTTAGGTGTTTCTCACCCTTTCGATAATCCTTTGTTGAGAATTCCCTGTTTAGTTCTGTACACCATTTTTAAATTGGATTATTTGGTTTGCTGGTGTTTCATTTCTTGAGTTCTTTATATATTTTGGATATTAGCCCTCTGTCAAATGGAGTGTTGGTGAAGATCTCTTCTTAGTCTGTAGGCTGTCGTTTTGTTCTGTTGACAGTGTCCTTTGCTTTACAGAAGCTTTTTAGCCTCATGAGGTCCCATTTATTAATTGTTGATCTTAGAGCCTGAACTGTTGGTGTTCTGTTTAGGAAGTTGTCTCCTTTGCCAATGAGTTCAAGGCTCTTCCCCCACCTTTTCTTCTAACAGATTTAGTGTGTTGAGATTTATGTTGAGATCTTTAATCCACTTGCACTTTCATTTTATGCAGGTTAATAAATAAGGGCCTATTTGCATTTTCTACATGTAGACATGCAGTTAGACCAGCACCATTAGTTGAAGATGTTTTTTTCCATTTTATGGATTTGGCTTCTTTGTGTAAAATCAAGTGTCCATAGATGTGTGAGTTTATTCCTGGGTCTTCAACTTCATTCCATTGACCCACCTGTTTGTTTCTATGCAAGCACCATGCAGTTTTTATTACTGATGCTCTACAGTACAGCTTGAGATCAGTGATGGAGATACGTCCAGAAATTCTTTTATTGTATAGGATTGTTTTAGCTATTTTGGGTTTGTTGTTTTCTCATATGAAGTTGTTCTTTCAAGGCCTATAAAGAATTATGTTGACATTTTGATGTAAATTATAATGAATCTGTAGATTGCTTTTGTAATATGGCCATTTTTACTATATTAATCCTACTGTTCTATGAGCATGGGAGATATTTACATCTTCTCATATCTTCTTCAATTTCTTTATTCAGAGCCTTGACTTTTTTTTTTTTTCATACAAGTCTTGCACTTGCTTGGTTAGAGTTACACCAAGATACTTTATATATTGTTTATGGCTATTGTGAAGGATGTTGTTTCTCTAATTTCTTTCTCAGCCTGTTTATCTTTTGTATAAAGGAGGTTTGGAGGAATGTCTTGAATGGATGTAAGAACTGTCAAGAAAGCACTGTTTAGCCAATAAACTGGGCAGAAGGACAGGAAGTGGAAGGCAGAACTTCTTGGAGAGGAGGTGGAGCGAGGTTTGACAGTTGAGAGGGAAGTCAGTTTACAGTTGAGGAGGACAGGGGGCCCGTGGGCGGGGAGGGGGGAGAAATGGCTAGAGGATCAACATAGTGGCAAATGCTTGGGGTATATGTATGATATGAGATTTAGAGTAGTTTGTTTATATTAGTTTAGGAGTAGATTTGTATCCATTTAGATTCTGCCCAGTGTAGTGCTGGCAGCTTTAAGGTATGCTTCAGAATCTGTGTCTTTTATTAGCCATCTTAGGCCAACCCAATACATTTTTAATGTAACAAGGAGGGCTTTTGATTTTTTAAAGTTGATTTTGTACACAGCCACTTTGATGAAAACGTTTATCAGCTACAGGAGCTCCTTGGTAGAATTTTTGGGGTCACTTATGTATACTGTCATATCATGCATGGATAGTGAGACTTTGACTTCTTCCTTTTCACTTTGTATCCCCTTGATCTCCTTTACTTGTCTTATTGCTTTAGCTAGGACTTCAAGTACTATATTGAAGAGATATGGAAAGAGTGGACAGACTTGTCATGTCCCTGATTTCAATGGAATTAAGTTTCTCTCCATTTAGTTTGATGTTGGTTTGCTATATATTGCCTTTACTATGTTTATGTGCCTTGTATTTCTAATCTTTTCAAGATTTTTATGATGAATGGGTATTGGATTTTGTCAAATGCTTTTCCAGCATCTAAGGAGATGATCATGTGTTTTTTCTTTCAGTTTGTTTATATGATGGATTACATTTATGGATTTCCATACATTGAACCATGCCTGCATGCCTAGGATGAAGCCTATTTAGTCATGGTGAATGATATTTTTAATGTGTTCTTGGACTCAGTTTGCACCCCTGGGCATATACTGGAAAGATACCCCACCATACAACAAGGTCATTTTGGTTAACTATGTTCATAGCAGCTTTATTCATAACAGCCAGAATCTGGAAGCAACCTAGATGTTCCTTAACCAAAGAATGGATAAAGAAACTGTGGTACATATACACAATGAAATACTACTCAGCTATTAAAAACAAGGACATCTTGAAATTTGTAGGCAAATGGATGGAACTAGAAATGATCATCCTGAGTGAGGTAATGCAGACCCAGTAAGACACGCATGGTATATACTCACTTATAAGCAGCTATTAGCCGCATAATACAGGACAGCCACACTACAACACAGAGATCTAAAGAAGCTAAATAACAAGGAGGATTCTAGGGAGGATGCTTCATTCTCATTCAGAAGGGCAAATAGAAAAGACACGAGAAGCAGTTAAAGAGAAAGAACAGGCATGAGCCTACCATGGAGTTCCTCTGAAGGACTCCACCTGGTAGGGATCGAAGCAGATGCTGAGACACACAGCTAAACTTTGGGGTGGAGTGCAGAGAGTCTTATGGAAGAGTTGGGGAATAGTGGGACCTGGAGGGGATAGGGGCTCCACAAGGAGACCAATGGAGCCAACGAATTTGGGAAGGGTCCTGCAGAGACTGTTGTACCAAGCAAGGACCATGCATGGTGGGGACCTAGACCCTCTGCTCAGATGTAGTCGATAGTCAGTACAGTCTTCTTGTGGGTCCCATAATATGGGGTGTAGGGGCTACCTCTGACATGGACTCTGGTGCTCACTCATTAATCTTTTCCCCTGGCAGGGCAGCCTTGCCAGAGCACAGAGGAAAAAGATACAGGCAGTCCAGATGAGATTTGATAGGCTCGGGTCAGATGATAGGGGAGGAATGCTCCCCCTTTTGGAGGGAGGGAGTAGATGAGGGAGGGGGCTACAATTGGGATGTAAAGTGTACAAATTAATAATAAATAAAAATTAATAATAAAAAAGAATATATATATACATACATATATATGTATTATATACATATATATATGTATGTATATATCACCCAATGCAAAGTTCCAGAATGCCCCTTCCCTGTTCTCTTCTAATACTTCCATAATTGTATCTCTTATGTATAGGCTGTGATCCAGTATGAGCTATTTTATCCCATGAGGAGTGGTAGATGGCCTAACCTCATTCTCTTATTTGGTGAAAAGATTTATCTTTCACAACTGAGCAATCTTAATGTGCTTAGCAGAAATGAGTTGGCCATATGCCTGTGGCTTATTTTTGGATTCTCCTCTCTGTTAAAACAATGCGTATGTTTGTTCGAACCTCATCAGCATTATATTCTCTTCCTTACTATTTTTTTGTAGTAAGCTTTGAAATAAGAAAATTAGTCTTCTCTTTTCTTCCTGCTCAGGATCCAGGTGTGTGTGTGTCTGTGTGTCTGTGTGTGTGTGTGTGTGTGTAGGCACAGTAGTATACGTGTGTTCTGATGTCACAGATCTCTTTCACTTCCATCTGAATGTAGAATCTTATAATAAATTTCTACACAGAAACTATCCAGAAATGTACACTAGGGCATGTGTTGGATCTCTCACACTTCCTGGGATGTCCTAATGTCATAATAATATTAGATTATCTGAGCAATTAATACAAAAATGTACATAAATTTAGATATTTAATTCATTCATCAATACTTTAGTGTTTACATTTTCCACTACTTTAAAATCTTATTTCAAATCATCTTATTCTTTTTGATGCTTTTGTAAGCAGAGATATTTTCTTAGTTTTTGGACTTTGTTGATTTATCACAATCCCACAATTTGTTTTATTTCTTCATTGATGATTTTAAATGATCCTGTGACTTAAAAACAAAACACTTGCATCTTTAGTCTATTCTCTTCAATACTGGTTTCTTTTATTTCTTCACTTGCCTAAGTATTCTGCTACACTGGTGTGTATCACGCTGCGTGTAAACGGTTAGGGCTGCTGTTCTTCTCCTGTTCCTTCTTCTTGGGAAAATTCAGTTTTGCAACATTGAAATTGATGTGAATTCTGAGTTTTTCGGACCTGTCATCAGATTTTGGGAGCTCCCTTTCAGCTCTAATCTCCAAAGCATTCTTGTTTTGTCATTATAGAAAACTGAAATTTGTCAATTTTTTTTTTCCTTCTGTGTTAACTGTGGGAACCATGTGCGTCCTGTCTGTCACTTTACTGATGTGGCATCTTAGCATCATTTCTGTTGCCATGATCAAAATAGCCTGATACAAATCAACTTAGGGGAGGATTGGTTTCATTTGGCTATAGTTCCAGGTAACAGCCCATCATCTGGGGAAAGTCGAGGCAGGGATTGATGCGTCACAGCCATAGTAAAGATCAGAGAGATAGCAGGTGACTTCTTCCTCTCTGCTTGTGCTGGGCTAGCTCTCATCACTCCTATGCAGATCAAGGCCCAGCTGTGGAATGGTGCAGCTCACTAGAGACATGCTGAAGGCCAACCTGTTCCAGAACGTTCCTCAGCTGAGTAAGCCTTCTCTAAGATGTGTCACAACAGAAGTCTAAACCAACCACTACACATCACACAGATGTTGTATTACTGTAGAAGCCTCATTTCCTTGTGGGGGAAAAATCTCACTTGGTCATGAGTTTTGTTTTGTTTTTCATGTATTTCTGCATTTCATTTGTTACTAAGTTTTGAGGACATTTTTCATCCATATTCATAAGAAAAAAAAATGCCACAGAGCTTTCTTTACTTCTGATGTGTGTGTGTGTTTTTTTTTCCCTCGTTTTGCTCTCGGGAACATTCTCCCCTCATAGACGGAGCTGGGAAATGTTCTTCTGTTGGCTGCTTTTTAGGAGAGTCTGCAAGGAGCTGGAGTAGGATTTAGCATTGCACCATCTGGGCTTGGGCTTTCTTAGCGGGTAGTTTTTGGACTACTAACTCAGTCTGATCACTTATTATAGGTTTTTCCAGATGGCCTATTTCTTTTAGAGCCAGTTTTGGTAGTTTGCGTCTTTCTAGGAATTTGTCCATTTGATCTACTTTATCTTAATTTATTTTCGTGGCATACTCACCATATTCCATCTTCATTCTCTTTTATCTCTGAATATCTGCCCCCTTTCATGTCTGGTTTTAGTAATTTAAGTCTTCTGTCTTTGTTCTTTGGTAAGTCTCACAAATATTTGCCAATTCAGTTGGCCATTTAAAAATATGGTTTTATTTCTTATTATAAATTGATGGTTTATAATTCTGTGTGTTTATAAGATATAAAGTGATATTATGATTAATGAACATGACAGAGAATAATGAGGCAAAGCAGCATATCACTTATCTCAAATACATAAAGGGGTCATTCCTGGTAAGATAATTTGAAATTTACTATCTTAGCAATGTGTGTGTGCACATGTGTATGTGTGTATGTGTGTGTGTGCGTGTGTGTGAATATGTGTACATGTTCATGTGTTTGCGTGTGTGTGAAGGCTGAACATCAACATTAGATGTCTTCTTTAATCACTTTTCGTTTTACCTTTTGAGTCAGGCTCCCTCATTTGCCTTGGTGCTCACAGAGTTCTCTAGACTGGATGCCTAGTGAGCCCAACAGTCCTCTTCCTCTGCTTCTGTAGATGCAGACCACTGGGCAGGGCATCCTCTCCCAAATGCAGACCTCTAGGCTTTTTACAGCATTAGGAAACTGAGTCTGAGGATTGATGTCAGATCCCTTTGGTTGCATGGAAGGAAAGTTGCCAGCAGAGCCACCTCCCTTCTGCCAATCTCAGAGATTTTGACATTTACTACATTTACCACAGTGTGTGTACACTCTCAGGCCATCACCCTCCCCCCCACTTTCTTGTGTCTTTTTTTTTTTAATTCACTGTTTTACCCAATGACCATTTCATAGGTTCATCTTTAATCTTTACTGTTTCAATTTTTTTTCTGTTTTTTTTTTTGTAATTAATTTTGCTATTATTTTTCTTGAATCTTTGGCAGTACTTCCTGGGTTAGCTAAAGGTAAAAGGAAATCATATTGATTTGAGGACTTTCTTGTTACTGATAGTCATACATGTTCTGCTAATCAATGTTTTTTTTTCTATATCCTGTGAAATCTAATATCTTACATCATCTTTTGTACGCATCCCAAAATACTTTCAAAATTTCTTTGTGACTCATCTCCTGATACACTGTTTAATTTACACACATTTGTGAATTTTCTAAATTTCCTTTTTCTTCTGAGTTCCATGCTCATACCATTATGGTTAGAGAGCAGACTTGATATTATTAACATCTTTAAATTTTATTTCTCATATAGCCCATATTGGACAGGTTTTGTCAGCATTGGGAAGACTTTGTGTTTGGATGTTGTATGTTAAAGTATTTTATAGGTACTTGTTGGACTTAATTTGCTTAGGGAAATGCTAGAACTTCATATGGCTTGCTTGATCTGGGTTCTTTTTGTTTTCTATGTCTCATACATTTCTTGCTCTTTTATTCTCCATTGTTTTTCCTTTTGCATTACTGAACATTTTCTAGCATGACATCTTAGTTTGCTCAGTGAGTTTTCACTGGAATTCCATAGGGAGTCAGTACACCAACTCTTACCACAGACATCTTACCTTATCAGAAACAGCTTCGGGTTTATGCAAATACTCTTTCTGATGTGAACAGAAGAATCATACCCAGACATCTTCATCTTGTTTTACCTCTTTTCAATATTATTGTTATATTTTGAATCATGAATTATTTAATTTTTAAAAATTAATTAATTAATTAAATTTTAAATTAGTTTATTCTTGTTACATCTCTATGGTTATCCCATCCCTTGTGTCCTCCCATTCTCCCCTCCCTCCCATTTTCCCCTTATTCCCCTCCCCTATGACTGTTCCTGAGAGGGATTACCTCCCCCTGTATATGCTCATAGGGTATCAAGTCTCTTCTCGGTGACCTGCTGTCCTTCCTCTGAGTGCCACTAGGTCTCCCCCTCCAGGGGACATAGTCAAATGTGAGGCACGAGAGTACCTGAGAAAGTCACATTCCTCTCTCCACTCAATATGTTCCAGGCTCTTCCCCACTTTTTCTTCTAAGTGACTTAGTGTCTCTAGTTTTATGTTGAGGTCTTTAATCCACTTGGATTTGAGTTTTGTGCAAGGTGACAAATATGGGTCCAGTTGCATTTTTTTACACATAGACATCCAGTTAGACCAGCACCATTTGTTGAAGATGCTATCCTTTTTCCATTGAATGGATTTGGCTTCTTTGTCAAAAATCAAGTGACCATATGTGTGTGGATTCATATCTGGGTCTTCAATTCGATTCCACTGATCAACCAGCCTGTTGCTGTGCCAGTACCATGCTGTTTTAATTACTATTGCTTTATAGTACAATTTGAGATCAGGTATGGAGATTCCTCCGCAGCACCTTTTATTGTACAAGATCGTTTTTGCTATTCTGGGTTTTTTGTTTTTCCATATGAAGTTCAGAATTGAACTTTCAATGTCTTTAAAAAATTGTGTAGGTATTTTGATAGGGATTGCATTGATTCTGTAGATTGCTTTTGGTAGGATGGCCATTTTTACTATGTTAATTCTCCCTATCCATGAGCAAGGAAGATCCTTCCATCTTCTCATGTCATCTTCAATCTCCTTCTTCAGAGTTTTGAAATTTTTTTCAAACAAGTCCTTCACTTGCTTAGTTAGAGTAACTCCTAGATATTTTATATTGCTTGTGGCTAATGTGAAGGGTATGGCTTTCCTAATTTCTTCCTCTGCAAGCTTGTCATTTGTGTATAGGAAGGCTACAGACTTTTTTGAGTTAATTTTGTATCCAGCCAAATTGCTGAAAGTGTTTATCAGCTGTAGGAGTTCTCTGGTGGAATTTTGAGGGTCACTTATGTACACTATCATATCTTCTGCAAATAGGGATAGTTTGACTTCCTCTTTTCCCATTTGGATACTCTTAATCTCCTTTTGTTGTCTTATTGCTCTGGCTAGAACTTCGAGTACTATATTGAAGAGATATGAAGAGAGTGGGCAGCCTTGCCTTGTTCCCGATTTTAGAGGAATTTCCTTGAGTATCTCACCATTTACTTTGATTTTGGCTATTGGCTTGTTGTATATAGCCTTTATTATACTGAGGAAAGTGCCTTGTATCCCCGATCTCTCTAAAACTTTAAACATGAATGGGCATTGGATTTTATCAAATGCTTTCTCTGCATCTAAAGAGATGATCATGTGGTTTTTTATTTTCAGTTTGTTTATATGGTGGATTACATTGATGGATTTCCGTATATTAAACCATCCCTGCATGCCTGGAATGAAGCCTACTTGGTCATGATGAATGATATCCTTTATGTGTTCTTGTATTCGTTTTGCAAGAATTTTATTTAGTATTTTTGCATCGATATTCATAAGAGAAACTGGTCTGAAATTCTCTTTCTTTGTTGAGTCTTTGTGAGGTTTAGGTATCAACATGACTATGGCCTCATAGAATGAATTTGGTAATGTTCCATCCAATTCTATGTTTTGGAGTAGCTTGAAGAGTATCGGAATTAGCTCGCCTTTGAAGGTCTGGTGGAATTCTGCACTGAAAGCATCTGGCCCTGGGCTTTTTTTTTTGCTTGGGAGACCATCAATGATTGCTTCTATTTCTGTAGAGGAAATGGGACTATTTAGCTTGTTTATCTGTTCTTCACTCAACTTTGGCAAGTGAAATTGATCAAGAAAATCGTCCATTTCCCTTAGATTTTCAAATTTTGTGGCATATATGCCTTCAAAGTAGGATCTTATGATTCTTTGTATTTCTTCAGTGTCTGTTGTTATGTCTCCCTTTTCATTTCTGATTTTGTTGATTTCAATACTGTCTTTCTGCCTTTTAGTTAGTTTGGCTAACGATCTGTCTATCTTGTTGATTTTCTCAAAGAACCAGCTCTTGGTTTTGTTGATTCTTTGGACTGTTTTCTTAGTTTCTAATTTGTTAATTTCAGCCCTGAGTTTGATTATTTCCAGATGTCTACTCCTTTTGAGTGTTTCTGCTTCTTTTTTTTCTGGGGCTTCCAGCTGTTTTGTTAAGTTGCTTATATGCGATGTTTCCAATTTCTTTTTAAAGGCAGTTAGTGCTATGAATTTTCCTCTTAACACTGCTTTCAATGTATCCCACAAATTTGGGTACGTTGTTCCCTCATTTTCATTGAATTTCAGAAACTCCTTGATTTCTTTCTATATTTCTTCCCTGACCCATGTGTCATTTAGCAGAGAGTTGTTTAGTTTCCATGTACGTGTAGGCTTTTTGTCATTTCTGTTGTTGTTGAATTGCAGCCTAAAAGCATGGTGATCTGATAGGATACAAGGTATTATTTCAATCCTCTTGTATCTGTTGAGGCCTGCTTTGTGACCTACGATGTGATCAATTTTGGAGAAGGTTCCATGGGGTGCAGAGAAGAAGGTATATTCTTTCTTGTTTGGGTGAAAGGTTCTATAGATTTCTGTTAGATCCATTTGACCCATGGTATTGGTTAATGATGTTATTTCTCGGCTTAGTTTCTGTTTCAATGACTTATCCTTCAGTGAGAGTGGGGTGTTGAAGTCTCCCACTATTATTGTGTGGTGATCGATGTGTGGTTTAAGTTTTTTTTAGCAGATCTTTTACAAATGTGGGTGCCCTTGTAATGGGAGCATAGATGTTCAGAATTGTGATGTCATCTTGGTTGACTTTACCTTCGATGAGTATGAAGTGTCCTTCTGCATCCCTTTTGATTAATTTTGGTTGAAAGTCTATCTTGTTTGATATTAAAATGGCTACGCCTGCTTGCTTCTTGTGACCATTTGCTTGGAATATTTTTTTCCAACCTTTTACCCTGAGGTAATGCCTATCGTTATAGGTGAGATGTGTTTTGAATGCAGAAGAATGTTGGATCTTGTTTATGCACCCATTCAGTTAGTCTGTGTCTTTTTATTGGAGAATTGAGACCATTGATGTTGAGAGATATTAACAACCAGTGACTGTTAAGAGTCTTAATTTTGATGTTGTTTCCAATCGAGTGTTTGTGTAGTTGTGTTTTTGCCATGGTATAGTTACCTATTTCCTGAGTAGTTTTGGTTGTAGCTTGACCCTTTGGGATGGAGTTTTCCTTCTAGTACCTTCTGTACAGCTGGATTTGTGGATAGGTACTGTTTGAATTTGTTTTTGTCATGGAATATTTTGTTTTCTCCATCAATGGTTATTGATAGTTTTGCTGGGTAAAGTAGTCTGGCCTGGCATCTGTGGTCTCTCAGGGTTTGCAGGATCTCTGTCCAGGCTCTTCTGGCTTTTATGGTCTCTGCTGAGATGTCTGGTGTCATTCTGATAGGTTTGCCATTGAATGTTATTTGGCCCTTTTCCCTTGCAGCTTTTAATATTTTTTCTTTGTTCTGTATGTTTTGTGTTTTGATTATTATGTGACGGGCAGTTTTCCTTTTCTCGTCAATTCTATTTGGTGTTCTGTAGGCCTCTTGTATGTTTATAGGTATCTCATTCTTTAGGTTGGGGAAATTTTCTTCTATGATTTTGTTGAGAATAGTTTCTGGGCCTTGGAGTCTGATATCTTCTCTTTCTTCAATGCCTATTATCCTCAGATTTCTTCTTTTCATGGTGTCCTTAATTTCTTGGATGTTTTGTGTCAGGAGTTTTCTAGATTTTGCATTTTCTTTAATGGTTGCTTCAAGATCTGTGATTGTATCTTCTAGACCTGAGATTCGTTCTTCTGTCTCTTGGATTCTGTTAGAAAAGCTTACCTCTGTGTTGCTCGCCTTCTTCTCTGAGGTCTCACGTTCTCGTTTTTCTTCTGTCTGTGTGTTTATCATTGAATCCATTTTCGTCTTCAGATCTTGATCTGATTTTTTTATTTCTTTCATATGATTGTTTGTATATTCCTGAGTTTCTTCCATTGCTTCTTTATAGGTCTTCAGAGCTTGAACCGTTTTATTTATTTCTTTCATCTGGTCGTTTGCATTTTCCTGAAAATTTTCCAGTTCCACTCTATGTGCTTCTTTTATGTCTCTCACCTGTTTGGCTGTGTCTTCCTGTATTTGAGTACGAATTTTATTTGTTTCCTCCATTAATATGCTCATTATTAAGGATTTGAGGCCATTTTTTTGTATTTCCGTTGTATTTGAGCTCTCTGGGTTGTTTTCTTTGGTATAGCTGGAAACTGGAGACGCCATGTTGTTTTGGGTTTTTTTGCATATGCTTTTATGCTATCCTTTAGACATCTTGCTGGCTTTGTTTTGGTTGGGTAGCTTCCCGAGTTGGATGGAGGGAGTCTGATGATAGATTCACTTGTTTTCTCACGATTTCCGTAGGTTGGAAGCGCTGATGTTTCACTGTTATGGATGGCAGGAGGTTAGCCCTGGCGTTTTGGGCTCTCACAGCCAGTGATCTTCAGCTCCCCTGTGCCGTGGGTCCTGTAATCGTTCTGGGTCTTTGAATGAGCGTTGGGTCAGGCCAAGGTATCCACAGCCTTCTGGGTTCCCTGCCAAGTCCAGCCAGGGACAGTTGGCCTGAACTACCCTCTGAGCTCAGCTAAAATCTCAGGACCTGAACCGTCTGCCGAGCTCAGGTAGGAATTATGGGCTCAAAATGCACACAGGGTCCAGCCAGAATTTTTGGGCTGGGACTGCGCACCAAGCTCAGCTAGGGGCGTTTGGCCAAACTGCGTGCTGTGGTCAGTTATTGACTCATGCCTGAACCATCTGCACAGCTCATCCTGGAATTCTGGATTCAAACTGCACACTGTGTCCAACCAGAGTCTTAGAGCCGGGACTGTGCCAAAAGCTCTACTGGAGTCTCTGGGTCCAATCTGTCCGCCAAGCATAGTTAGGGACTGTGGCCCTAAACTGCACACCGAGTGCCACCCGAGTCTCCGGGGCAGAATTGTGCACCGAGCTCAGCCAGGAACTATGGACCCACACAGCACGCTGAATTCAGGCCAGGATTCCGGGCCTATAGTGCGTGCATAGTCCAGCCAGAGTCTTGGGGCCGCCGAGCCTGTGTGCACAGCTCAGGAAGAATCTCTGGGCCTAATCTGCCCGGCAAGTCCAGCTAGGGCCACTGGGCTGAATCTGCGTGCTGACCTCAGCCTGCGTCAGTGCCCCAAAACTGCCCTCTGAGGAGAGCTAGTATCTTGAGCAGAACTGCTCATTGATATGCGCTAGCGCCTCCGGTGGGACTGAGCACTCCACCCAGCCTGCGCCACAGCAGGTGTACTGTGGCTGCGCTGAGATGGCGCCCTCGGTGGGACTGAGCACTCCGCCCAGCCTGCGTCACAGCAGGTGAACTGCGGCTGCGCTAAGCTGTTGCCTTGGGCAGAATTGCATGCTGCGCTGAGCCAGCTTCTCCACAGCACTGTACACTGAGCTGTACCCGGGACTCTGGAGCTGAACTGTCTGCCAAGTCCAGTTTGGGTCACAAGGCACCACGCGACCCAAATCCTGTCCAGTGTCCCCTCTCCTGCAGCAACTCCCACCAGCCTCCACACTAACCGCCTCCACTGGAAGGCTCTGAGCTGCAAACCTCAGTCACTGCTGCTGGTGTCGCTGATGCCGCTTGTGCCACCGCTGCTCTGATCCAAGAAAATCCGCACTCCTCCCGTGTGTAGGGGCACGCAGGTCCTCCGCACCCTGGTCCTTCCGAACCGTGGAGCACTCCTGCTGCCGTGGTGTCGGGACCTTGGTGTTCCGGGCTCAGAAATCTGTGCAATTCCCTGAATTGTTCACTGGAGCTTCCAAACACGGTCTACACTGCTCGCTGCCATCTTGGATTCCACGAATTATTCAATTTTTATGTTTAAAATAGCATGAAGAAAAAAAGGACAGTAAGTACACATTTGTTTCTGTTGCCACAAAAGCTCCCGATCTGCCATGTTTGGATCTTTCCAGTTGCTCCTAAAGGTATGAGTTGTCAGCTGAGAGTAGTTCTTATCTCTGCAAAATGAAATGCTGTAAATAATACCTGGTGTATTATTTCTTCCCCGTTGCTATGATAAAACACTGTGACCAAGCAACTCAGAGAAGGGATGGTTTGTTTGGGCTTACAGTAACAGAGTGTTAGAGTCCACTATGGGGAAATGGAGGCATGGTGGCTGGCAGGTCAGGCTGAAGGAGGAGCAGACTAAAGCATGGAGCAGAGATCATGGACCTGAAGTGGGATCTGGCTGTAGAACCCCAAAGCCTGCCCCTACTAATGTGTTTCCTTCAACCTCTTAAGCCTCCCCAAACAGCACCACCATTTGGGGAGGTTTTTGAAACACTCCCTTGTTGTTTCTGTTGTTTTTCTCTCAATAATTTTTGCCAATCTTTTTACTTTTTAAAATTTTCATGTGTGGGGGGAGAAGGGAAATAAGGGACTGCCTCTGACATGAACTCTGCTGCCTGTGACTTGGTCACTAGCCCTCGGCAGGGCATCCTTGTGGGCACACAGAGGATGGGGATACAGGGTACACTGAGGAGACCTGATAGAATGTGATCAGATAGTGGGGCAGGAGCCCTCCCCTTTCAGGGAAGGTTGGGAGCTGGATAAGAGCTAGGAGATAACAATTTAGATGTAATACAAATAAATTATAATAAACAAACAAACAAACCTCCTGTTCGTTGTTCAAACATTTTTTTTCTGCTCCTTCATCTCTAGTCACAGAATGTGCCTGGTGGTGTGTTTAATGATGCCCCACATTTTTCTAAGCCCCCCTTTCCTTTTGGATGGATGATCACCCTTGATCTTTTTACGAATTCACCTATGTTTTCTTCAGAGAACCTAGATCTATTGTTGATTTTTTTAGCATATTTTAAAGCATTCACTTGAAATGTTAGACTTTATTTAATCTGAGAGTTTTTGTGTTCCCCTTTAAGCCCTCTGTGCTTGAACTCTCTGCCTTTTCACTCTGGGATCTGGGCATCCTGAAGGTCTGTTTATTTTGTCTACACTTGCAATTTTTCAATGTCTGGAGCATCATTTTCTGGTATTTTGCATGACATGTAATTCAGATAAAACATCCAGCAAGTATGCTACTGGTCCCACTCCTAACCTCAAGTTTTGTTTTTGTTATTTTTTTTACAAAGTAATTACATTTATTATTTTAATGAAGTCTGTTTCCCTTTTGCAAGATGAAACACGCCATAGTACTTTTAAGGGACACTCACTGGCATGCATGTGTGTATATTGACCCCGGGATTATGGCATTATTGGTGTGGTTGACTGTGGATGTCTCTTGCATTCAGCACCATACACTATTTATTCCACTACTGTGAGCAAACCCTCTTCTTTTCAGCTATACTGCCAGAGACTGGTCCATCCAATGTGATATCCTAGAGAGGATTCTTCAGGTCACTTAAGTTTGTTCCTACCCTGAACAAGTTCCTCTGAACTCTTTTCAGAAAATATATTCATTTTATAGCTTATTTTACATCTCTGTGGGAATCAGGCAATGCCTACAGGGTTACTTTGTATCACAAAGCACAACAATTTTACCCTAAGTGACTCCATTTCTTAAAGGAGCAGTTGGCCACTTTGGAACAGAAACACAAAGGCAAAATGACTGTGCATCTTCTTTATGCAAGTCAACAATCAGCACACACCCCAGGGCACAAGCTGTTAAGCAATTTGTTCACGCAAATAAAATATTGTTACTTAGAACTTCACAATGAAGCAAAGAACATGTGGATCTGGAGAGTACCAAAACTGAATAGAAAAACCAGGCCTGGAAAAGACCAAGGGCTGATGGGATTCCTGCAAAGGACACCCATGAGGACCCTGCCCCCAAGCTTTATAGTGTGTGCACTACAGGATTGACAGGTGACCAGCTCCTGTTCTTGTTCTGTATTTTTCCCATTATTCTGATGCCCCCCACCCCCCTTGGTAGCTTGAGCCAACTCTGCAGTCTGATAGCACTACAGGAGACCAGGCTCCTCCCAATATTATCCAACCACCTGGGGTGACTCTGCTTGCCTCAGTGTGGCCTCTCTTTTCCTTCAGGGTAGTCCCCAGGATTACTGCCACAGCTTTAACCCTTTCATTGCCATTCTGTAACATGACTATGAAGTAATTAAGATGTAAAGAAAGTCCATGGGAATGTATCAAAGTTAAACTTATTTTGTATCAATATACAAAATTCTGTACCAATGAATTAAAAATAACCTTGTGAGCAATAATTAAGGCCTTAAATTGAGGAATGGACTCAATAATCTACGTTTTGTCCCATCATCCTCATATATTTCTATATTCCTCCTTCCTTATTTTCAAGCCCTATCTCCAAACCTAAACAAGAAAGACAAAGGAAAAGAGAGATATCCTTGAATCCAACCTTGTTTTCTCTCTCAATAAGACCAATAGCAACTTATAACCAATTCCCAATGAAAATAAACATCTAGAGCCCAAGAAAGCAACCTTAAACCTACTCAACCTGCTTAAGAGAAATGGGGTGTCGTTCTCTTAAGGTTTCTTCTGGTTGATTTGGGATGAATAATACCTTTGTAGGGGCCTTTCAAAAACTCCAGAGTCTTACAAAATATGACACTTAAAGATATTTTTATTGTTTTAAGGATTCTTTGACAATAAGATGGGTTAACTCCTGGCAACACCAGCCTACCTCAAAGAAGATGATGAGCATTAAAGAATCTCCTTATGGAGATGGCTTAAAATGTGGCAACCCAGCATCTGGGGAAAATGTACTCCTTTTAGCCACAGACAGAATTCTGCCTAAAACTGGGCAAGCTTGGATGCAGGCAGAGTTGATGGCCAAACTCTGCCAAGACAAGGTAAGCAAGTCCTCAATAGTTCATGTCTCACAAACATATCTGTCAGATATACTGGGTCAGGAGGCTGAAGATGATGCTCCAATGTTATAGAGAGTTTTGGGTGACTATTCGGACAGCAAATTGTCTCTGTCATTTTTTTTTTTCACTTTGGAAGCTGCTAACCTGAACTTCCTGTTTACTCAGGTAATTCATTTTATTTCTTCTCAAGTCTCTGATGGTATTGAAGACCAGATAGTTCAGTTTCACAATTAAGCTTAGTCATTTAGGGGTTAAGATGTTTTTATGTCTAGATAGGTGTTTTAAGTTGATAGAGATGACATATGGTAGATATTGATTTACATTCAGAATTTTAGACTCATCAAGAAAGGAAATATGTTTTCTTCAAGGCTGCCAAATACAAATAGCCAAAACACTATGAGTATAACATTAATATGATTCCTGATTGTTTCTTGGTTCTTCTTGCTGTATGTAGTTTATTTTATATATGTCTAATAATATAATGTATATGTAAAGAAATAAAAATATTTAAAAAGAGAAAAAAAAAGATTTAAAGAAATCAGTCTTTAATGAATAGCAAGTGGAATAAAGAGCATCCAGCTGGTGAGATGGCTCACCAGGTAAATGCCCTTGCCACCAACCTTGATGACCTGAGTTTAGCCCCGGAACCCACATAGTAGGCTAGAATACAGTCCTATAAGTTGTCCTCTACTCTTCACACTGAAGCAAACACACACACACACATACACACACACACACACACACACACACACACACATTGTGGAAAGGCACAAATGTACCCATTAATGTTTCTAGCTCAGCTCACTTATCAACACCTCCTTAGTCCTCATTACAGCCTCCATTGTTTTCACAAGTACCTCCCAGCCTTGCTCTTCTCTACACAGAGATCTTTGGGGAAAGGATTTGCACCTCTTAATTTTGTGCCTATTTCTTGTTTTCCGAGTCAAGTCCAGTGCTCTGCATCTCTAGAGTTGTGTATAGGGACAATGGTAGGGCTCTTTCCTACTGACCTTAAAACAGCATTCTGTGTGGGTGTCACTGGTAGTTTGGAGGCTTTGCCTCCACTCACATGAGGCTCCACTTCCCAAGGGATCTGAGGTCCGATTAGAAGCAAGAATGGTATTTTGTGTTCTCTCCATCCCCCGCTTTGTCCTCCCCCCACAATCTCCAGTATCGGGGATTGATCCTAGGGCCTCAACAATGCTAGGTAAGCTCTCTACCATGGAGCTATAGGCCCAGTCCCTATGCTTCTCTGTAATCAAAGTCATGGGGGCCGAGTCAGACATGCTGGACCTCTTGTGAAGATGGGCCTCGGGCTAGCATGGAAGACACCCTGTGTTTTGGCTAAGACTATCTGGAGTTCAGTGGGCTATGTGGGGGAGGGTCTAGTTCAGATGCCAATGACTGTGGCTGTTCTTGCTGAATTGTTGTTTTTATTACAGTTAATTTACCTCCATTTAGTACCCATTTGCCGTCCCCTCAAGAGATGCTGCTATTGCTCTCTGAAAGTGGCTTTTACCAGTTTCCCAGAGGAGAGAGCACAGATTCCCCCAGTCTCCTGGGTTTTGGTGGATGCAGATCTCTCTGACAAGTTACAAAATTACTCCTTTTGTTTCTGAGCCCATAGAACCCTGGGCCCTGTCAAACTTTCTATGTTCCTCTCCTCACATTTGTTACCGAGATTAAGCAAGACGGTGCATAAAAATTGTAAATTATAAAGTATAATGCATGTTAAAAATTTTCCCCTAATCAGTTACATGAACTAAATATCATCCAATTTTCAAGCTAATGACATTGCTGGACTGTCTCTGACTTTTCTAAACAATTTAGTCTGGGGATGTCTAGAGGTCACAAGCAGTGGGTGGTACAGGTCTGTCTGGGACATTTCACATCTTTATTTGCTGCAGCAAGCCAGGCTTTATGAGTTCTGATGTAGTCACCAAGAGGAAAGCTGGGAAAATGGAGATGCCTTTTCTGATATTTGTTCTGAATAGGATCTGGGGTGAGGACAATAGAGAAATGGGGAAACCAAAAGAACCCTGCTCCTTGGTCCAGACCCATCCTCCACGGTGGAGCTGTTTGTACACATTCAACAGCGTGAGCATTTTGGGACTCCCTGTGCTACCAGCAAGAGAATTTGGGGACCTGTCATAGATGAAATTACAGATTCCAGTGGGCCAGGAAGGGAAAATGAGGATCTGGGACTCAAAGTACAGCTGCTAAAATGGTGCCTGGGACGAAACAGAGGCTTATCAGAGCTAGACAGCTGGGCACAGCCCCTCTGCCCCCACCCCCAAGAAACAATGCCAGACTTCATGGAAAAGGTAAGCAATGCAAAGGAGGCAAGCCTGCTATCCATGCTGAAGAAGAGCAGGTACCTTAAACATGGTTCAGATGAATGGCAAGCTTAAGCATCCTGAGATGCACACCTTGGGGAGGTCACCCACAATTTTGAACCTGTCATCCTGAAATGCAAATGGGAATGTTGTGTTATGAGGTAATTATGAAGATGGATGTTACAAAGCAGGAGTGCCTATGAAAGATCAAGTTATTGTTACTTTAATACCTATGATAAATCTGTTTCAGGTTTCTAAAAGGTTATTCCCGGTGCCCATTCCTTTACAATCTTCTAATTCCTACCTGACGGTGCTCTAGCTTCTGTTTTAATGATGTGGCATGCACAATAGGTTAGGGAAGGTGGTTAACATAGAGGGAACAAAATGGATGAAAGCAACGAGTAATGGTCTTTTGATAATGAGATAATGTGAAAACCAGAATGTGATGTTTGAGGTTCTGCTTTAAACACATTCCAACATGAATTATAAGGAAGGGAAAGAGTGGTGTGACAGGCGCCTCTAACAAGTCCAGCCATGTCACACACACAAACCCACACACACACAACTGCTCTAACACACTTTGCATTCCTAAAAGAGAAAGGTATAAACAAGAACCGTAGGTTTAAATTCAGGCTGATAAAAATTTCTAGAACAAGCAGGTTCTGCTCTGCAGCTGAGCAGGCTTGAATGGATCTGTGTGGTGTGCCTGAGTTCTGCCACTGGGTGCCCTGAGGGGAGCTCAGGAGAGCTCTGAAGTGGCAACATGGTGAGCTACATGATGGAAAAGCCCAGATATTACTGTGTCTGAGTAGAAGATTAGAGACTGCAGACCAAGCGAGTGACTTGGCTGCTGACTCCAAAATGCCAATGCCTGTGTTTCCTGTACAAGAGAAGGCATCCAGGGAGCTAGGGAAGCAGAGTCCAGGCATCCCTCATGTGACTCCCGGGTCCAATAGTCAAACATTGTCCTGGGATTGCAGCACTCAGCACCTTCCACCTACACAAACACGATCCTGAATTCCAGAAATGCACAGGTCCAACATCTGGAACTCAGATTCCTCCCACCTCCCAGAGGTCACTTCCTGGATACCAGGGACAGGGTCTCAGCCATAGTCCATGGTCCTCATGGTCCCCATGTGGAGATCAGCTGGACAATAGGAGCATACAGGTTCCTCGTTCCAAGATGGCAGAGCCCAGTGGAGTCTGAGGACTAGCTCCAAACACCAGAGTGCCCGTTTGTGTTCCCACAGAGAGGGAAGATGATCCTGCTTGCCAGACACCCATACCCTTGCTACCACCTCAGACAAGACAAGATTGCCTACTCTCTCCATATCTCTTCAATATAGTACTAGAAGTTCTAGATAGAGCAATAAGACAACTAAAGGATAGCAAGGGAGATACAAATTGGAAAGGAAGAAGTCAAAATATTGCTATTCACAAATGATATGAAAGTATATATAAGTGACCCCAAAAACTCTATGAGAGAACTTCTACAGCTGATAAATACCTTCAGCAAAGTGGCTGGATACAATATTAATTCAAAATATTAGTAGCTACCCTGTGTACAAATGACAGGTTGACTGAGAAAGAAATTAGGGAAACAACATCCTTCACAGTAGCCACCAAAATTATAAGGTGTCTTGGTGTAACTCTAACCAAGCAAGTCAAAGATCTGTATGACAAGAACTTCAGGTCTCTGAAGAAAAGAATAGAAGAATATGGAAAGATGTCCCATGCTCATGGATCGGTAGGATTAACATAGTAAAAATGACCATCTTACTAAAAGCAATATACAGATTCAATGCAATCCTCGTCAAAATACCAACACATTTTTCTACAGATCTTGAAAGAACAATTCTAAACTTCATATGGGAAAATAAAAAACAAAGAAGAGCTAAAACAAAACAAACCTATACAATAAAAGAACTTCTGGACGTATGTCCATCCCTCACTTCAAGCTGTGCTACAAAGCAATAGCAATAAAAACTGCATGGTACTGGCATAGAAACAGACAAGTGGATCAATGGAATCAAATCAAAGACCCAGCTATAATTCCACACACCTAAAGACACTTGATTTTTGATAAAAGAGCCAAAATCATACAAGGAGAAAAAGAGGACAGCATCTTCAACAAATGATGCTGGTCTAACTAGATGTCTACATGTAGAAAAATACAAACAGATCCATATTTATCACCCTGCACAAAACTCAAGTCCAAGTGGATCAAAGACCTCAACATAACACAGGATACACTAAATCTATTAGAAGAGAAAGAGAGTGGGAAAGGACCTTGAACTCATTGACACAGGAGACAATTTCCTGAACAGAACACCAACAACTCAGGCTCTAAGATCAACAATTAATAAATGGGACCTCTTGAAACTGAAAGGCTTCTGTAAGGCAAAGGACACTGTCAATAGACTGAACCAGTAGTCTGTAAATTGGAATAAGATCTTTGCCAATCCTAAATCTGAGACATGTAGCTACTATCCAAAATATATAAAGAACTCAAAACAAAACACAACCAAACACCAACAAACATGTAGCTGCTATCCAAAATATATAAAGAACTCCAAAAAATAAAAAACAAAATAACCCAATTGAAAAATGGGACACAGAGCTAAACAGAGAATTCCCAACTTAGAAATCTTGAATAGGCCAAGAGTCACTTAAAGAAATGTTCAATGTCCTTTGTCATCAGGGAAATGGAAATAAAAACGACTCTGAGATTCCATCTTACACCCATCAGAATGGCTGAGATAAAAAACTCAAGTGACAGCACATTGTTGAGGAGGATGCTGGGGAGGACTTCTCCATTGCTGGTGGGAGTGCAAACTTGTACAACCACTTTGGAAATCAATCTGGTGTTTTCTCAGAAAATTAGGAATAGCTCTATCTCAAGATCCAGCTATACCACTCCTGGGCATACAACCAAAAGATGTTCCACCATACAACAAGGTCATTTGCTCAACTATGTTCATAGCAGCTTTATTTGTAATAGCATGAGTCTTGAAACAACCTAGATGCCCCTCCATCAAAAAAATGGGTTTAAAAGTGTGGGACATTTGCACAATGGAATAATACTCAGCTATTAAAAGCAAGGAAATCATGAAATTTGTAGGCAAATGGACGAAACTAGAAAAGATAATTCCAAGTGAGGTAACCCACACCTAGAAAGACACACATGGTATGTACTCACTTATAAGTGGATTTTAGACATATAACACAGACGCAAGGAAGATAAGTAATAAGGAGGACCCAGGGAAGATGCTTAAATTTCAATCAGAAGGGGAAATAGATTAGACAATGGGGAGGGTGGAGACAGGAGGACATAAAGCCTGCCAAGAAAGATAAACTGTGGGTAGGGGCATTTCTGTGACAAACTGGAAACCTAAGTCAGGATAGGCCTCTGGGAGGATATGAGGGGGATTCTAGCTCAGACATCTGAGACTACCCTCTAACTAGACAAGACTCCTCATAGAGGGAGGAAAACACCAACCCACCTACAAAAACATCAACCCAAAATTTATCCTACCTACAAGACATGAAGATATTGAGGGAATGTCCAAAGAATGCCTGGCCCAACCCAAGACCCACCCCATGGGAGAGAGCCAACCCCTGACGCTAGTAATGATACTCTGCTTTGCTTGCATTGAAAAGCCTAGCATAGTTATCTTCTGAGAGATTCCACCCAGCAGTGGTTCAAAACAGATGTTGAGACTCACAGCCAATTGGGTGAAGTGTAGGGAGTCTTATGGAAAAAGGGGAGAGGACAAAATGACCTAGAGGTGACAGGAGCTCCACAAGAAGACCCACAGAGCCAACTAACCAGGGCCCAGAGGGGCTTGTGGAGACTGAAGCACCAACCAAGGACCATGCATGGACTGGATCTAGGCCTTCCACACAGATGTAGCCAATGGGCAACTCAGGCTTCATGTGGGTCCTCTAGTGGATAAGGAGCTGCCTCTGATATGTACTCTGTTGCCTGTGTTTTGATCACTTCTCCCTGATGCAACTTGGTGAGCTGGGGTAGGTGAGTAGAGGGGCTCCCCTTTTCTGAGGAATAAGAAGGGGAAGAAGGGAAGAGGGAGGGAGGGTGGAATTGGGAGGAGAGAAGGGAGGGGCTACAATTGGGATGTAAATTAAATTAATTAATTAATTAATTTTAAAAATGAAAAAAATGTCTAGAACATTGCAGGGGCTCCGCAGATATTCAAGACTTTTGCTTCCTCTCTACTCCTAAGTCTTCTGTGGTTAAAGATGGTGGTAGTGTTAAGCCATCAGAATGGATTTTTAAAAGTTAATTTTAATTATGTATATATGTGTGAGTCTGTGTGAGTGTATGTACACAGGATTCCTGGTGCCCACAGAGTTCAGAAGAGGACACCACACTGATGCCCTGGAGCTAGATTTACAGGTGCTTATGAGCCACTCAACATAGGTACCAGGAACAATTTAAGTGCTCTGTAAGAGTAACAAGCACTCTTACTGGCTGAGCCATCACTCCAGCCCAGGGTGGTTTTGTAAGTAACTGCATGGGTCAGGGTCCCAGCATACAAATATTTTCCATATGTTCAAATGTGAAAAAATGTATTTCACATGTTTTTCCATGTTTCATATACTTTGTGTTAAAATCTGGACATTTTGGATGTGCTTAGCTGTTGGGGTCGATCTGAAGCTGCTGTATATTCAAGTGTTAATTGCTTGCCCCCCAAGATCTTCACTGTCCTATGAGCAAATTCTTACATATCCAAAATGATGTTGTGTGAACTTCCCAAGTTATCCCTGATTGGCTAATAAAGTTGCTTACAGCCTGGGCTGGGCAGAAGAGAAGGAGGTGGAGTGAAGTTTCCTTGGTTTGAGGGGGTCACAGAAGGACACAAGGACACAGGAAGGAGGAGGAAGAAAGAAGCAGGTCGTCATGGGTTAGTATAACCAGGAGCTCGTGGCTGAGAGCAGCTTCTTCTGCAGACTAACCTGATGAGACAGAGGCAGCCTAAGTGGAACATACACAAGTATTAATGGGGATTTTGGATGGGAAGTATACAAGTTAGCTTAGAGGGCTAAAATCTGCCCAGCTCCAGAGTTTTAAGGCTTATAATATATCTAACAAGTTCCTGTGTCTTTTATTTGGAAAATAGCTTTGTTTATGAATAACTGCTGACATAATAATTTCCCATATTAATTAATATATATAGGATAATTCATTCTTTTTACATATGCCTTAATAGTTATATGAATCAACGTTAAATATTAATAATTCCACAATATTTAGTTATCAGTGCTGGTTACTGGATTCCTCCCTGTCTCCATGTCTTCTGTTGGCTCATTATTTTTGCAGTAATCTGAAAGAACAGTACATCAAAGCCTGAGTCCTTCTTAGGCTAAACCTTGGGGCTCTGTGGCCCTACTTGCCCATCTTTCTGTGTTTTTTCATCTTCTTTTTGGTGTCTTTTCCTTCTGCTATGATAAAGTACTTGAAAAAAAATAGCGAAAGGAGGCAGGATTGATTTGGCCTCACATGTTCCAGGTCTGTCATGGGAGGGAAGTCAAGGTAACATGAGCTTGAGGCAGCTTGTGACTCTGTATCTTGCAATCAGGAAGCAGAGAGTAAAAACTGCCTCTGCTTAACTCATTCTTCATTTGTACATCTATGACCAAAGCCCAGGGATTGGTGTCATCTGTATTTACAGTATTCCTACCTCAAATGGCCTAATGAAAATTAGGAATGCCCTAATCTAAACAGTCCCTCAACATCTATGCCGGGAAGCACATCTAGGTAATCCTAAATCTTGCAAAGTAGGCTATTCTCTCCAACATCTTTCAGTTACTGGCTTATACTTCTAGTACCGTAGCCAATGGATAGCTTCTGTTAATTGTTGATTGTTTCCTGTTTTCAGCAACCAGAACACAAATTCCTCTAATTATCTAGTTAAACCTGGCTCGCTTTGCCTGGCTACTTTTGAGGCAAGTACTTGTTTGTTTGTTTTTGTTTTATTTTGTTTTGTTTTATTTTTGACTTTAGGAGGACCCTTACCAGCCTCCATGACATTATCTGCTTCTCTTTGGTAAACTATTTGGCCCTAGCCAGTGGTTCTCATAGACTTTCCTGATGCTAGGATGCTTTAATATAGATCCTCATGTTGTGGTGACCCCCAACCATAAAATTAGTTTTGTTTATGTTTTATAACTGTAACTTTTCTACTCTTAGGAATTGTAATGTAGCTATCTGTGTTTTCTGATGATCTTAGGTGACCCCTATGAAAGGGTCACGATCCACAGGTTGAGAACCACTGCTCTAAGCTTAACATTCTGCTCTCTTTTGGTTAGCAGCCTCTTTGTAATGGTTCAACACCAAAAAATCCAAAGCTTTCTCAGGGAGCCTGAAAGTTTGAATTTCATTAAGTGCTCTGAATTAAAGCTATCCTTTTGGGGGAATATTCTGAATCTTTTATTCTGCCAATTTGTCACTCCCCAGGCAAGAACTCTAGGCCACCGTCTTTGGCTGGTAGTGGGAATGCTGGCATGTTCCTCTGAGAGACACATCATGCTTTCTAAGCAACATCTCTCTGTCTGGGATCCTCAGTCAGGACTCTTGCTGCCTCAACTTGCCTCTTTTCTCTGTGGTGAGCTGCAGCAATGATTCTTGGAGCTATAGTATTCTCAGTGTGATGTGGCTGGTGAGCTCCTGTGGCATGTAGCACAAGAGGTCAGTCCCCAGCCATTTGTACCCCCTCAAGTACGCCGAGGAAAGAGGAAGAGCCATAGGGTGCTTCTCCCAATGAGGAATTATTCCTCTGGATTGGAATCTGAGGCATGACAGAGGCTTTCTTTTTTCTTGGTTATATGTGTCCTAAAGTGGAGCTTCTACCACAAGCTGGAGAAGGTGGAGAGGGCAGGTATAAATTATACAAGTAGACTTTTTATTTTGTTAATAATCATTTATGAGGGCCAGGCATGGTGGTACATGCCTTTAATCCCAGTACTCGAGAGACAAGTGGATCGCAATGAGTTGGAGGCCGGCCCCTAGATCTCTGATAGGTGGGGTCCTCTTCCCCACACCACCTGACTACACCCTATCAAGTCTCAAGTGGATAACCTGAACCTCCTTCCTCTGTGTTCCCACAGGGCCTCTCCATCAAGGGGAAGTGATCAAATCACAGGCACCAGAGTCCCTGCCAGAGGCAGTCCCCCACCCCGCCGCTCTCCCCCACCCTCTGTTCCCCGTGAGGAGAATGAGCTGTCCATCAACTACATCTGAACAAGGCAATGTCGTTGGTTGGTGCCTCAGTTTGTGCGGGGCCCCTCTGGGTCCAGATCCACCCCTTTGGACTTTGCCTTAGTGATTTGGTCCTAACCAGAAACTTATAAACTCAGGTTGGGGTCTGAACGGGCCCAGTGTTCATCTAGAGTGGAGGGTGCTTTGAGCTTCTCCTCCAGCCCTCCTTTACCTCCTCTGTTTAGACGAGTGTGGACGTTATCCAGGGAGCAGAAGGAAGTACACTCCAGGCAGCTTTCCTTTGGGATTTCTCCTCTTCACTTTTTGTTACCTCCTATCACTATTACCCCCTGAGTTGAAGTACAACTCTACCAGCAGCCTTCTGCTTTATTTGGCTTATTTTTCCATGGGTGGATATTAGAAAATGATCCAGAGATAAAAGAAAACGATCTTGTTGCTCACCCACTTAATTCTCTTCTATCTGGGACCGCAACGCAAGACCATTTATCTCTAATGCTTCCAAACTGTTGTTTTCCTCACTAGTCAAATGCCATTCACTGTACACAGTGTCGGGATGTGTATAGCTACATGTGCAAAGATCTTAACTGATATAGAAATCCAGGAGATTGGAAGAGGTTCTCGAAAGCGTTAGCAGAGGGGCACGCGACAGGGCCTCGGGGTTTGCTTTTTGGAAGATCCCAAAGGGGCGAGGAAACTGAAGAAAGTGAGAAAGGATAAGCAGGGGGAGAAAGGAAAAGAGAGATGTTCTAGAAGACAGAAGAAGGGTGTCCAGACAAAGACATCACCTGCAGCCTCAAATGCTGCTGCTCGGTCCAGGACACATGGGAATTGAGAACTAAGGTTGTTTTTCAGCAAAAGCCTTTTTTTTTTTTTTTTTTTTTTTTTTTTTTTTTTTTTTTACATTATTTGAAGTCTAGAAAATGGATAGTGCTCACGACTACTCATAAATGACTAAATTGCATTGAGGTCAGCAAAACTTGAATCCGTTGGGAAGCTGAGATGCTGATTCCCGAGCTGCTGTGGTCACTCCTTTCCTCACTTTTCTCCAGCTTTGTTTCCTACCGATTCCCAAGTCAAATTTTAATTAAGCACATGGAACTTGGCCATATTTTTCTTTTCTGGAAGTTTTGGACTCTTCCATTTTGTGTGTGATTGGTACCTACAACAACTGGTCCACGGAAGGCAGTGAGAGCCACCTGAGTGTGTTGTCATAAGGTCACTGCTGTATACTTTTGATATATATTTCCAGGTGGGCCAGTGTAGCTAGATAGTTTATGAATTAGTGATCTGTCTTTATTCTTTCTTCAGGACCAGTAAGCCTTAAGCATCCTGTCTGAGATGTCTTTACCATCAAAGAGAGCAAATTTACAGAAATAGAAGAAGCTGGTCTGGTCTTCATTTTATTTAGCTCATCAAGTCTTTGGCATTGTTTTATCAATTAAATCCTTGCCTGTGTGAGACAGTTCCCTCTTGCTATCTGTCAAACAGATGAACAAAAATATAAGCCATAATTATGCTCGTAGCTTCAGTACTGGCATTCAGATTCATTTTCCTGGGTGATGTTATGTAACCAGAAGCTTAATTCAGCCAGGGCTCACTGGTAAGTTTTGTTCTACTTAAGTCTCAGCCATGTGTTACTTGACAGATAGATTTGGCACTTTGCTTTGCCCTGTGATCTATGACCCTGGGGCTCCTGGGATGCTGTTGCTGGCAAACAACACTGTCTTCAGGTCTCCACTCATAATGCCAAGGTTCAGTTGCAGGTGTCACTATTGAGGTTCTATCTCATCTTTCCTTTTTGTCCTTTTGTGTGCCTTTGTGTGTTTGTCTTCATGTCTGTGTGTGTGTGTGTGTGTGTGTGTGTACACGCTTGCACACAGGTAAATGTGGGAGGTCAAAGGATAACCTCAGACATTTTCAGGAACTTTCCCACCTTTTTATTTTTTGGTTATATATATGTGTTTAATGTGCATGTATGTAGTGATGTTCACACATAGTGGGCATGTGTCTGTGCGTGTGTGCATGCGTGCACAAGCACATATGGGTATATGTCAGGTGTCTTCCTCAATTGCACTCCATCTTATAAATTGAGGAAGGGTCTCTCGCTTGCTTGAGCCCACAGCTAGCTGATTTGGCTAGCCTAGCTAACCAGCTTGCTCTAGGGATGCCATGCCTCTGTCTTCTGAGTACTGGGACTCAGGGGCGTCACTGTGATTACTTGATTTTTAAATGAGTGCTGAGGATCTGAATATTTTTGTGCTTGCACAGGAAGAATTTTACCCACTGAGCCATCTCCAATTCATCACTATTTTTTAAAAGGCAAAGCCTGGGGCTCACTAATTTGGCAAAGCTGGCAGCCAGTGGTTCCCTGGCACCCACCTCTCTCTGTTTCCCTCAATGTTAAGATTTCAAGCCTGTGCTACTACATCCACTTTAATGACTGGCACACCATCCAATCTCCTGTTTCAGCAGAGAATAGTCCCATAGATCAAGGATGTATAGGTAGCAATGTATCTTATACTGCTGCATTTGGG
>OU015742.1:124848913-124866126 GCA_907169655.1 Acomys percivali
ACACACCAATACTATCCTGTATCCACTCAACCAGTGACTTAATAAGACTGTGTTGATGTCCAGCATATGTCAGAAAAGGGGGAGAAATAGAGACACTCCCTGCCAGGGATATACAAGTAGAGCATGGTATTGTAGTTTGTCATGTGATCGACTAGACCTACAGGAAATATGGGAATAAGTGACCTGGGTTAACACTGAACTCAACCACTTGTCGTGAGTGCAACCTTTAGGTTACTGCCTAAGTCTCAGTGGTGGCTGATGGGACCACCTTCGCCTTTGGAACAAGTCTGGCTTCAGAGCGGGTGCTCATCTCTCTTCTTCTACTGAAGAGAGTCTGCTTTATCACAAATGCTGTGACATCCTTTGTCCTTCTTGGAAATGTATAAAGGAATGTTCTTGCACTCAGGGGCCCACCTTGTTTATCCTGGTACTTATTCACTGGAACTAAAGACTATGTTTTTAAGTGATTTCTTTAAAGCTGCTTGCAAATGTTGACTTTTGTTGTTGTTGTTGTTGTTGTTGACGAGAGAACTGCTCTACTCACTGTTTCTCTAGGTCTCTTGTGTGGAGTATCCCTGAGCAGGCCAGACATCAGATACAAAGCCCCCTCTTTCTCCGAATATCCATATCTTGCCTGTCCTCTTGGGTTTCCGTTTCTTATCCTGTCTCTTTCTATCCCCATGACCTTGTTGTCCATGAAGGTGCGCATCTGCACTCTTCCAGTTAGAATAGGGGCCTCTCTTTGAAGAAGGGAGCCAGGCCATACATTCAGTGTTTTCTCTCTCTCCTGTTTCCATTTCTTATACACAAAAGATGCTTGGTTAATGAGACATTTCTTGGCTTCCTGTGGTGTCCACAGGAGAAAACCCTTATCCAACACGGAACACCCGGCACTGAATTCTGGCTCTGCTCTTTATATCCTGAGGTAATCGGATTCACAACCCCTTAAAGCATGTGGGGAGCTGGTGAGACCTTTTAGGTAAGAAATGGCCATGTTTGAGCCCCAGTTGTGGGAGATTTTTGCTGCAGCCTTTCTTGCTTTGCTCTCTGCTTTTCTTCTCTGGTCACTGCAAAATACACATTTGATTTATGCCAGTGTTGAACTGTCTTTTAAAGTATAGAGGTAAATCTGAATCTTTGGCGAGGGTAGTTGTGGGTTTGTCTTTTTTTTTTTTATTTTTTTTATTGGTGTTGTTTTGGTGGTTTTTTTTTTTTTTTTAAATTTTTTATTTATTTGAAACAGAGTTTCACTGTGTAGTCCTGTTGGCTGGAACTCATTTTATAGACCAGAACAGGCTGGCCTTGAATTCACAAAGGTCCCCCTGCCTCTACCTTCCAAGTGCTGGGATTAAAGGCATACATTATGACCCTTGGCTGCAAGCTCTTTTTGGAATGTGACTTTCCTCATTGCAAAATGGAGCATACCGAATTCTTTTAGACAGCATTCTCCCAAACATGCTACTATAGACCTAATTGAATTGTAAGCCTTAGGGAGGAAGAAGGGGAGAAGAGGAGGTGGTAGAAGAAAAGAAAGAACCAGAGGAGGAGAAGGAGGAGGAGAAGGAGAAGGAGAAGGAGGAGGAGGAGGAGAAGGAGGAGGAGGAGGAGGAGGAGGAGGAGGAGGAGGAGAAGAAAGAAGAGGAGGAGGAGGAGCTACAAAGCCAAATGATTGTTTGACCAAGAAAGTGATTTTTTTTCCCCTCTAGGTAATATCTGTCAATATGAGAGCTGATTAAAAAAAAAATACTCTTTTATAAAGCAATCATTTTCTGCCATATAAAATGATTCTTGCTGTTTTCTTGAAGAATTTTTATAAACTGAGTAAATTTAAATGTGAATGTTCCAGTTATAGGAGAACCTCTTGATACCCTTCTTTGATGGCTGGGCTTCTCCTGTGAAAGGGACAAGCTTCCGCGGTGCTCTGGCTGGAAATGTCAATGGATCCTAACCCTCTGATCTGTCACCTCTTCCCACCTCCCTGTAGGGCTGCCTAGGTGACACAGTCCCAGATGCCTTTAAAATCTGTAATGAGTGAATCACTTTTGCAGAGGTATTCTTTAGCGTATATTCAAATTCAGAAAAAAAAAATCAGTGAGCGACTAATGAGGGTTTATTTCTCAGTGTATAACCATAACACTGCCCCTCTGCTCTTGGCAATTTATACCCAGGAAGGGATTTCTGTGTGTGTGAGTGGAATGCATTTTGTTAGAAAAAATTAATGGCCATCTGTAAACATGAGGATGGCTGGAAATTCTGTTATGCATGGTGTAATAAAAATGGTTTATTGGGCTCTCAAATACAGGCGTGGGAGCCAGAGCTGCAGCCTCTACTGGGTCATCTCCCATAAGGACTTACCTGTTTCTGTATTCTTTCAGACCACTCTGGACGCCTTTTACTTTATAGTGAAATGAGTGCCTTTTGAAATGAGGATCCTTGAATTGTAGAGTCTGTGTCTGGGCCCCGGATTCCTAGTCTGAAAAAGCAAAGTTGTTCCACACACTGATTTTTTGAGAAATTTTCCCCCTCCAAATAAGAGAAAGCTCATAATTCTTTTTTTTTTTTTTTGGTTGGGTGGGGGGCTGGAGATGACTTTTGAAACCTTGGTACACACCTTGACCTTCTTGCTGTGTAGGAACAAAGGGCATGTACATTCTGAACCTCCTGTGCCAGAAAAGAAGGGACTGTCCGGGAAATGAGCACCTGTCAGAAGGTTCAAGGTTAGCCCTAAGGAGACACCAGGGGAGGGCTGAGTAAATACAGAGAGAGTTTGTCAGTCCGTGCTGGCGTCAGGGCATGGGGTGCTGCCCGTGCTGTCTTGATTCAGATGGTGGCTGCTGAGCTTCTCAGTGCACAGTGAACCATTGTTAGTTCCTTCGTGGCATACTGCAAGGAGAGGCAGCGGGAACACGTGCCTCTTCTGTTCCCCATCAAACCTGTACTAATAACCAATACCAAGATTCCTTCCTGCAGCTGGTTGTTATGGTGGTGGCTGCTGCATAGTGACTCTGTCCCTCTGTTCTTGGTCCTGCACTTGTGAGTTGACATTCTGCTCCGAGTCATAAACTGGGATGAGAACAACTCAGGAGGTCCCTTACTTGTCATTCTATTTTACCCTATGTGTGGAACTACGTTTTTTTTTCCCCCGTCAGGAGCTTATATGCATATGCATACATGTATGTACTCACAAGTATGTAACATGCACACATACACACATATGTATACAGGTGCACATGTGTGTACACGTACACCTATGTGTGCATGTGGAGGCCAAAGGATAACCACAGATGTTTCTCTTCTGGTACCATCTTCTCTTTTCCACCTCTTAAACAGACTTCTTTTTTTTTTTTTTTAGTTTTTCGTGACATTTATATGTTTGTCTCCTGGTGGGAATATGCGCATGACCCCTGGTACCCGAGGCAGGGTTGTTGGATCCCTTGCAGCTGGATTTATAGGCAGTTCTGAGCAGTCTGATGCTAATGTGGGGATCTTGTAAAGAAACTTGAGTCCTCTAAAAAAAAATGTGGTGGCAGCTTTTAATAACTGAGGCATCTCTCCAACCCTCCATACTTAAAAACATTTCTTTTTTAAAAAATTGAGACATTAATCTCAATGACCTGGAGCTTGTCAGGAGGGCCAGCTTGGCTGCTCAGCATAACCTTGGGGGATCTTTACATTTTTCTGCCTCTCCAGCTCTGATATTACAAATATCTCCCACCATTTTCTTTTTAAATGTGGGCTCTGGGAATCAAACTCAGTCCTCTGTACTTTCAAAGTAAGTACTTCACTGCTTGAGATATTTTTCCCAGTCCCTATTTAGAATTATTTAAAAACAAAATGTTTAAAGAAGCCATACACCTATTTCCTGGCAAGCTAGCATACATCTGCCATCAGCTAGTCTCCTGACCCAAACAGCCCTAGGTGGCCGCTGCTGTTTCTATTACACACAAACGTAAGGTCTCCTTATGACTCACACCCTGAGAGGGGATTTTGGTCCCACTACAAGAGAACTGTAGCATTTCCCAGCTATGGCTACCAACTGCACAGCTGTTAAAAGTACATAGTTCCTTTTGGTACTTGGGTCAAGGTCAAACAGTCCCCAGAGGGTATGTTAGGAGTGAGGGCTTACAACCCAGAGTCCCGTAGGGTGTGATATTTAGGCCATGCTGAGTCTGCTTATAGTCAGGCACAGTCTTTGCTCCCACAAGTGCCTCCTATATGCTCAGGGTAGCCATATCCTTGATGGTCCTGTGTCTCTTGCTAAATGAGCCCAAGGTAGGTTATTTCATACCCTAAGGTCTAGGTGCTAATGTCCTCTCAAATTCATGTGCTGGCATTGGAAGGTGACTCCTCAGGCAGTGATTCCACATGAAGGGAGAACTTTCCTGAATGAGGCTCTGCTTAGTAGGAAGATCCGAGAGGTTCCTCCTCCCTGGGGCCTCTGAAAATACAGTGGGAAAATGGAGTCTGTTGATCAGGAATTTCTCATCGGGCATCAAATCTGAAGGTGCTGTGATCCTGGTCTCCAAATGCGAGAGATCCTGTTGTTCACAGACACTAATGTGTGGCACTTTGTGAAAACAGCCCAAATAATCTAAACCATATGTTTAGCTTTAAAAGACTTTCTAGTCTAACTGTGCCTCTGTGCCCTGACCTAGAGCACCAGTAGGATGTAGGAGGGAATGGCCATCAAAACTCTGAGGGCAATCTGAGTAATCCAGAACTCTCAGCCCTCAAATGGGGCCTATGGGTCACGTGTGTTCACTAAGATTCTTATGGCCTACCATCCTCCGTCATTGCTGATTTTAAGTTCCTTGGAAAACTGATACAGGTTTGTCTGAGACTAGATTTCATAAGACTGTACATTCTTTTTTAAAAAGTAATAGTTTATGCCTGTTGTTCCATTAATATTAATACCAACTTTTTATGCTCACAGAAATGTCTATTTAGGTGATATATTCATGCTTTCGTAAAATAGCAAAGGACATTTGCTTTCAACAGTATACTTTGACTCATCAGGTTTTTCTGTTTACTCCATGGCAGCTGGCTGCTGGGGACTAAGACTTGGGAACATACTGAGGGCTGGGATGTTTGTGTGCAAGGGCAGGGTACCATGCCCCATACATTCTTTCAGTGTTCTGCCAGAGGACAAATTAATGGAGTGAAGTGGAAAGGTGAAGGAGAAAGCTAAATGAAGGATGCTCACAGCAAGATTTTTCTGCGGCAGTCAGGGCCTTGGGATCTTAGGAAAGGAACATCATGGGGTGATGTTCAACGTAGTCCTCTACAGCTTTTCTGTGATCAGGGCTCTGTATAGGCCACAGAAGCTTGCTGTGTGCTTGTCTGGGAAAAGGAGAGGAAATCTTAGAGTGTCTTTCTAGTACATTTCAAAATAAGACTTATAGGGGGCTGGGGAGGGTCTAGAGGAAGCATCAGCTTAAGGGGTCAGAGAGCCAATGGTCTGTGCACTTTCACTCAGGAGGAGATTAGCTTGCTTCTTGGAAGGGATTTGGTGTGGGAGGCAGCTTGGTTTGGTTGACTAGAATCACTGAACTCAAAAATCTGGCCGAGGGACCTGAGGAGATTGACATGTTGCTAGAATACTTGCTGTGCAAGCATGCAGTCCTGAGTTTGAGTCCCAGCACCCTTATAAAAAGCTAGGTGTGATAGGTGTGCTTGTAAACCCACCGCTGGAGAAGCAGACACAAGGGGATTCTTAGTGTTTGCTGGCCAAGAAGGCTAGCATAACTGGTGAGTCCTGGGCCAGATAAACGCTAAAAAAAAAAATTAAGGTGCATGCATTTGAGGAGGAGTAACACCCAGGGTGGTCCTCTGCACCCCCACATGCATGTAAATACACGTGCATTCATACATGCAAAGAAAACACAGGGCCAGGGACAGGGCTAGGTATGACTGGGCATGTGACAGCAATGTAGAACTTAGTCCTGAAAAGCTGAAGCATGAATTACTAAAGGGCAGACATCTATTCCAGTGAGGCTCACTCCTGCTTTGAGGGGCCCCACTGTTGCTTGAGGCCTGGGATTTGAGATTGAGCAGGCTTGCTGGGCCCCAAGTGTGCACCTGGAGTAGATTAACCCTGCTGAGGTGGCAGGTTTGCCCCGCAGGACTCTCTCCTGCAATGCTGGGGTTGGAGCAGGGAAAGTGGTCTCCAGTGTTCTCTCTTCTGTCAGCTTAGTGGGAAGCAGGACTCAGGTTTAATCTCCCCTCTGTGAGATGCTGGCTGGATCCTGAGATGTCCCTCTACTTCTAACCCATCCATCCATTCATCATGGAACAGCGACCTGGACATGCTGGGTTTCAGATTGTGACTTCAACTCAGGGACCTGGAGGTGTCACTTAACGACGAGAAGGCAAACTCACACTTTTCAGTGCTTACTATATGTCAGTTGTGACATCACATCCATGATTCATCCTGTGTGCATTCATTAACTTCTACTCTGAACCTGGTGCTAAGCTGTATATTGGCTGCAAGGAGGTCAGCAAGAGGTACACAAAACTCCTGATTCCCATGAAATCACCATGAGTGCATTTTTTGTCTCTATTAATTGGAAACATAAACAAAGAAAGCATTGTATTATACTATAGTGTGTATGTGTGTGTGGTGTATCTATGTGCTTGTGTGTGTGTGTGGTGTATCTATGTGCTTGTGTGTGTGTGTTTGTGTGTATATACTGTGTCCTCATATGTATGTTTGTTGGATGATCATATGTATGTGTGGTGTGTGTGGTATATGTATGTGCTTGTGTGTGTTTGTGTGTATGTGCTGTATCCTCATATGTATGTTTGTGGGATGATCATATATATATGTTTGTGTATATGCATGCATATTCTATGTTAGTGAGCATAGTGTAATTGTGTGTTTGTGGTATGTGAGTTTATGTATGTGTGTATGTGATGTGTTTCTATGTAGTGTGTGCTTGTGTATATGTGTGAGTGTATGTATGTGTGAATGGTGTGTATGTGTGTGTGTGCCCATGCATTGTGCACATTGCTTTCAGTTCTCTGAAGCTACGGCTGGATGTAGATTTTCCTGTTCTTATTCTATTACACACTATAGCAATGGCTGGCTAAAGCACAGAGCATTATAAAGTCCCTGTAAGACACATTGAGGACGTCTCTCATCCCTGTAAAGATGGAAGGATGGAAGCTTGTTCATCATAAATGCTCGGTGTCTAGGGGGTTCACGGAAGAATTCTAAGGATGAGAATCTTGGCATTTCTCAGCATGTTAAGTTGAACTTGGACTAGTTTGTCATGGATACAAACTTGAATGTGCCTGTAGCAAGCAGAGAGGATGAGGCTCACAGGTGGGAAGGCTGTTAGTGACTCTCACACCAGCATGGTCCAGTGGAGACCTGGCAGAGTGTGGAGACTGTGCTCTCTGAGGGACTGAGCATTAAACCCAGTAAGTTTTAAGATTGGAGACCTGCTAGCCCAAGTACAGTTCAGACTAAACTGTCTTTAGACAGGATCTCTCCTAACTGCCAGGGAGCTTGCTCCTCCATGCAGCCTTGTAGCCACCTGCTTGGACTCTGTCTGGCCCATGAGAGTCATTTGTTATCCCTGGTGTAGCACATGGGGTGGAGTGCTAGAGCAAAAGCACACAATGTGAAAAGAAGACATTTCATCTGTGGCACCGGACACAAGGCTCTCTCAGGCTTGTGACCTTGGCTGATTTTGTAACTCTGAACTGTTTCATATGAAAAGCTGACAATGGCTTCTCCGTGAGGCTTCTTTTATTTATGTGTGATTAAATACATTAAGAGAAAAGTCCTAGCTTAAGAAGAACAGAGAATTATAGTCATTTTGTTCTCAGTAAAGAGATCACTTAGTGTAATATTCTTTTGAAAAAATGTAATTAGCGTGCAAGGTATTAAATATTATGGAAACAAAGTGTGTTGTGTTAACTATTTTCCCCAATCATCTCCCAGCTAGTCCCTCTTGAGTCTACCTTGTGCCCCCTCAGTCCCCATGTGTCACATGTATCCTTTGACCCATCCTCCTTCCTCAGTGCCCCTCTTGGTCTCATTCTAAGCCATATAATCTCTCTTATACACAGGTCCTAGCTTGTTATTCATACATGTGAGTATACAAATGAGTGCAAGTATATTTAAAGTCTAGATGAAACTCTTTCAGCAACATCTGTCACTAGGTCCCTTATGTCTTAGACTATTCAGTCACTATAATAAAATACCACAGGCTGGACTATTTAAACAATAGGCCTTTCCCGCCACCCTCACACTCGTGGACAGAAAGGCACATCTGGAATCTGAGGAGGGGCTGCTTCCTCGCAGAGGTCACCTTTTCCTGTGTCCTTATAGGAGATACCTGAGCTAGTCTGAATGAGAAATGATGGCTCCTAGGCTCACACATTTGAATGATGGTTCCCACTTGGTGATGCTGTTTAGGAAGGTTATGGAAACCTTTAGGAGGTGGAGCTTAGCTGGAGGAGGAATGCTGCAGGGTGAGCTGTGAGGGTTTACAGCTTCATTCTATTCTTCCTCTTTGCTTCCTGTGTATGTACGAAACATGATTTCTCTGCTCCATACTTCTGCTGCCATCCATGCCACACTTTCCTCGCCATGACGGATCCAATCCCTCTGGAACCATATGGCAGAATGGATGTTTTCTTCCCTCACTTTCTTTGGTCATCACAGCAACAGAACCATCACTGATACAGACTTTCAGCTTCCTCAGTTCTGGTTAGTCGGGACATTGATCCCGTTCACCAGGGTTCCACCTTTGTGACCCAACTAACTGCTAAAGACGCGGTCCCTGAGACCATCATCTGAGGGGTCAAGCTTCCAATGTAGTTATTTGGTGTGGACCACAGCGTCAGATCAGGAGGCTGATACATCCATTTGTTCACTTCGGCACTTATCAAAGCACTTAACATATGTTTGTCACTGTGCTTCACAGTGCCGACACTAGCCCCTCACTCTGGTACCCGGAACAGAGTGGTGCCGGATGAGACCCTCTGGCGGCCATGCACTCCCAATGTTATGCATGGAAGGGAGGAACTGCCTAGCCTGTGAGGAGTGGGCATCTCTGTTCACACCCTGCTCCAGTCTGGACAGCGTGCGTAATTAGTCCATTTTCTTCCCAGTCTCTTTGTTTAAGAGGATTTGGGTAGATCTGCTAATTCAGTTGCTTGTGTGTAGCTCTTGTCACACAGTCAATTATGGACGTCTTTGAATAGCATAACTGAAAAACGTGTTTGGCTTAATCACTTCTGACAGCCGCGGGGTTGCGGTGGAGTGCCAGTACACGTTACATGGGAATGTCATTAGCAGGCTGGTCTCAGGGCACACACCGGTCCTTCTGTGTGTTATCAGACTGGTAAGCGTCACTTCTGTATGAACTGCTGGACCACTTCAGCCAGTAAGTTAAAAAACTGGCCTAACAGAAACTAGAGGAACCTCAGGAACTTCCTCCATTTAGGAACTTCCTCCATTCAGAATAATAGCAGCTGCCACAGACACTGCCAAAAAGCTCCACGTGTATTGAGGGTTACTCAAGACTTTGAACCTAGGGCACCTGGATGTGGTTCAGACAACCATGATGTCATCTTCTGGCTGTGGGGCCTGAGCTAGGATGCTTAACCTCTCTGGGCCTCCACTTTCTGCTGTAGAAAATAATGTCTGTGAAAGAAAGAAGTCATGTCAGAGGTGGAGGGTGGGTTACTTCATGATATGTGTGAAGTATTTGGTCTAACACCTGGTTCATAGTCAGCACTTAGTAAATTTGACCAGTCACTGTCTCTCCTTGGTCTAGGCACAGAGACCATTGCTCCATTCATGTTCACAATAGCATGGTCATTAAAAGTACTAAGGAGCCCATTCACAGTGGATGACCCTCAACTCTTGTATATGTATTAAGTCAATGTGATCTTCAGGCATACTGTAGGAAGGGAAAGCATATTTCTCTTGGATAACAAAGGAATCTAAGTGGTAGCAGAGTCTGGACTTGAGCCTCCTGTTTAACTGACTAGGCCTGAGGCTGTGATGTTGACAACAGTGGCCCAGATCACATATACTGCTGACTTGCCAGCATGCTCTAGACCAGTGACCCTGAAATGGAAGTCTGGCTGCTCTTCCAGACACTGGAGACAGGAAGGGGAGAGCTATCACTAAGGTCTTCTACAGCAGAGACTAAGGCAGAGTTTTATGATTCTGAATGGCAAGCTCAGAACACATAAGCTACTACTTAGCCATGTTTGATCCTCTGCAGTTGGGACATAAACATTATTACGCCACCTCCTCCTTCTCCTCCTCCTCCTCCTTTTTCATTGATTAGCCATTTGACTTCTGTTGATAGTAAAGTTAGAGTTTGTTTGGACCAATACCCATCCATTACTTAGAGCAATGTGCTTGATAAGAACACAGAATGTTCTAGAAACTCATTACTAATGGTGCTCAGCAGTCTGGCAGTGTTGGTGTCCTGTGAACACTTATTAAGACTGCTAACTGTTAAACTTCTGAATAACAATCTATGTCTTACCCCGATTCTCAAATGATTTATGTGCACACAGAAGATGAAGGGATGCTGGGAAAGAAGGAACATGGGCTTTGGCATCTGAAATAAATAGATTTGACACCCATATCTTCCATTTATTATCTGCACTGCCTCAGAAAAAAATTGCATAACCTTTGTGAAATTGTTTTCTAATCTATAAATTGAACTGAATACTATCTTGTGGGATTGTTGTAAGAATTGGTGATAATAAAGTTAACTACATTTATTTCTCTGCACCTGGCACAGTCTAAAATGCTTAACATCTATACTGTTTCTCATTTCAGTTTCCCAGCAGAGCTATTAAATAGGTTCTGGGTTATCTACAGACGCAAACACAGGAGCTCCACTTGAGAGTGGGAAGCCTTAGGCAGAGAATGGCCAGCCAGTCAGTAGCAACATTGGTACATCTCAGGGCTTTGATTTTCCAAAGAGTAGGAAGAAGTGTTGCTCTCGCTATTGCACACATTTCACACACAGCCTACGTATTCTCAGTGTGTGTGTGTGTGTGTGTGTGTGTGTGTGTGTGTGTGTGTATGCACATGTGTTACCAGTGGTTGGCATCTGAGCTGGATTTTTCCAGGTTCTTGTTTCTTTTCCAAAGAATTGGAAATAAGGACTCAGACATTTGCAAAAGAATCGAGGTAGTTTTATTTGGAGCAAAGCAACAATAACAAAACCAATAATTAAAATGGACCACACTGGTAAAATGGACAACTGTCTACATACATGAGCAAGGATACTTCTGGCTCTGGGATATAGCCTTAGCTCTCTTTGAATGGGGGTGTAAGAGAATAATGGTTAGTTACTAGGGTGAGTGGTTTGAGTGGTTCTCTATTTTGATTAATATATTAGATCAATAAATCATTTCTCTACTGTGCATGTTCCTTCCCATAATGTATCTGATTTTAATCACATGCACACCAATATACATTAAGAAACATAAGAAAATAAACAAGGAATTCTCCCTAGAGCAGTGGTTCTCAACCTTTCCAATGCCATGGTCCTTTAATATAGTCCCTCATGTTGTACTGACCCCCCAACCATAAAGTTATTTTGTTGCTACTTCATAATTGTAATTTTGCTACTATTATGAATCATAATGTACATATCTGATATGCAGGATATCTGATATGTGACACCACCCCCCAAAAGGGATTGAAACCCACAGGTTGAGAAGTGCTTCCCTAAAGGGTTATTAGAGAAAACAATGTTGTCTTAAGGTATGTGCACATAAAACATGGATCAACCTTTATACCCAGTTCCTCTGGGGATACAGCCAGACAGAAACTCTAAGTGTGACTGTTGCAAGGGGATGGGAAACACATGCTTTGTTCAGAGGTGGGAATACATAGGTCATTGCAGGTGGCGGGTTGAGGGGTTCTGAGGTTGCTAGGTACATCATTTGGAGTGGTGTGTGTGTATGTGTGTGTTACATCCAGGTATAGGAAGCAGTCTGCGAAGTGCATTGCAAGGGGCAGGTATGTATAGCCCCTAACCAAATGGGGTCCCAGAGTACTAAACTGTCTCCTGGGCCTGCCTGACTCACACGTATGTATGTGTGTGTATGTGTGCACTTGTGGACCTGTGGAGTCCAGAAGAAAACCTTAAATAGGGCTCCTCAGGTGTTGTCCACTGCCTTTTGAGACAGGGTCTGTCATTCACCTGAACTCGCTAAGTAGGCTAGCCTGACAGGCGGTGAGCCTCTGGGATCCACCTGTCTCCACCTCCCCAGCACTTAGGTCTCCACCTCCTCAGCACTTTTAGATGATTCTGGATCTGGTCAAGTTGACAATCAGTCTTTTCACTACAGTGGCTTTCCTAGAAGTTGCCTTAGAAATTCTGTCGGTATCACCTGGGCCAGGACACTTCAGGGCTTGGTACAGTTAAGCAGGTTGAAACCCTGGAAAGGGCGAACTTGTTTTTCAGAAGCAGATGTGGTACACATAGGATATCATGGATAAAAATCTGTGGCCCAAAAATAAAAAAATAAAAAAGAAATCTGTGGTCCATTTAGAGCAGCTGATGGGGAGGAGGCCACGGGAAAGTGTTCCTTTGAAGGGACACCCTATACAGGTGGAGCAGGGTCAGGATACCCTCCACATAAGGGCGTGATGAAACACAACCTACACATTTGTCTTCATTTCCCAGAGGAGCTCACCTTTCACAAGCCTACATCTCTGTCTCTTCAGAGTCTTCTGTCTGAAGACCAAGAGCGAAGGACCAGGATGATGACGCCTGTGCTCCGAGTTGTATGTAAGGAAGGAAGAAGATGTAGAGACAAGGCTGGGAGTGGGTAGACTGCTGGCAGCATTGGGATGTGGGCTACATCTGCACCTACATGATGGGAGCATCCTGAGGGATACCTGCTGTAAAGAACTGTCTGTCTCATTCTAGAGATCCAGAGTCCTCTGCTTTAACTCATGACCAGGTGTGTGCTACCTCAAATGGCTTCTATGTATCAAGTTTAATTTAGTTTCAAATTTTAAGAACAGAAAAAAAGTTAAGAGTAGAAAATGCTGGAAAGAAGGGAAAATGTATCAGATATTTATGCATTGGGAATTTTCAAAACTCCCTTTATTAAAACAGTTAGGAAAGCTGGGGTGATGGTGGTGCATTCCTTTTGTCCCAGCACTCAGGAAGGCAGGGGCAGGTGTATCTTTGTGAGTTTGAGGCTGGCCTGGTCTACAGAGTGAGTTCTAGGACAGCCAAGGCTACACAGAGAAACACTGTCTCAAAAACAAACAAACAAACACCAACCAACCAACCAACCAACCAGTTAGGAGTTCTCTCTCAGGTGTGTCTGTGTAGACCCAGGGCAGCAGTTGCAGCATCTGTTTTTCTCCAGTTTTACTGGGCTTGCATAATGCTGCTGTGTCCTGTTCCACAAGTCTGGGTTGATCTTCTTGCCACAAAGGGGAGGGAGGCAAAGCTCACACTCCTGAAACTCCCAAGAGCCAGAGCCTGGTGTGACTGCTTCCCTCTCCTGGCCCCAGGGGACCCCACTGTAGCTTCAAAAACAGAGTGGACATTTCTCTCTTGCTATGCGACTTCACATGTTTAGAAATATGTTTTTCATCACATTTTCCCAAATTAGAAGAGAAAAGACATCTCAGATAGTGCAATATTTTCTCTTTAGTGTGACACATGCTAGATTACTCTAGGGGTTGGCAGAATGGAGATGGCTCAACATTGGATGGAGCGACCACCCTACTCTATGACCTCATCATAGCTCACTCCATCTGCATGGAGACCCTTTCCAAATAAGGTCACTGTCAGAGGCCCTGGGATACTTCAACTTATGAAGAAGACATCAATGTGTCAATCTGTGGGGTGCACAGCAAACCACGCAGTAGGCTTTGCCACCTACACTTTGAAGATGACCATGAGGAGGCCCTGATACTGTCAAGGTCACCCAGCCCTATGTCTGACCCCACGTCTGAGCTTCAGCTGGTAAGTCTTGGTCTTTCGGAAAGGGTGTGCTCTGGGGTGCTAGTTTCTGAGTCATCTATGAGGGCAATCGGTGGATATAGCCTGCTGGAGCCCACTGTGGGTAAGTTCTTGGGATACCCTGCCCATCCTCTTCACAGCCTGCCTCTTATCTGAGCAAGGCACAGGCTGCTTTCCCCCAGTGAAGACAGAGCTAGAATTTATATCAGAAAAAGCTAATTCTCAGGGCTTTTTCGGTTTCTGCCAAGTTAAATTCTGGTGAAATCTCTCCTGCGTTTTTGTAGCGGGGAGGTAAAGGGCCCACTGAGACGCTTTTGTGGGTTTCACTTTTAAATGAATGCAGCTGGGTATTTTGATTAAACACATATTGAAATCCACTTATAACAAGTGAACCAAGACAATGAGAGGGGCCCCACTGCACCGGGAAGATTGTTTTCTGAAATTGTTCGAGTTACACAGTTTGGTGGGATATTGCTGTACTCTAGTGTCTACAAGTAAGAATCACTGTGCCCTATGACCACTGACATGTGCTAACCTGCAGGGTACAGGCCCTGCCCAAGGCAGGAGGGCTGGGCCAGCAGTATCATTTCTTCCTGGATATGAATGCCTGCTGGAGTTGATGTCAGCCTATATTTCCTCAGTGAATTGTAATGGGGTGGTCAGAATGGTTTTACACATACACACACACATATGCACACACACACACACACACAGAGAGAGAGAGAGAGAGAGAGAGAGAGAGAGAGGGAGGAAGGGAGGGAGAGAGAGGCTTTTTAGTTAGCTCTGTAGCACATGTACAGTGGCCATATTTACCAATACTGGCATGTTGCTGCGGGATTCTCAAAGCTGCCCTTTGCCTTGAGGAATGTTATCACTCAATCTGGCTTCTTCAGATGACATTACTGGGGACACAAACATATTCCAGGATGTCAGGGAGGGGCAACAGTCTGGAAGAGGAATAGTGAGCTGAGGTTTAAATGCTTTTAAGCACAGCTATGGTAAATCAAGAGACAATGGCCAGAGACTCTTTGAGCAGAATAAAGAGCAAAAGCAAACAAGCCAGCAAGCAAACAAACAAAACAAAACAAAACAAAAACCAACGTGTTGAACAGACCAGGCCACATGCTCAGAGAACAACCATGAGATCTGTACAGAGCAAATCTTGACTATTCTGGACTGTCAGCTACAAGGCTTGCACAACCACTGTGGTCCAGACAGGAGGCAGAGGATTAGACTTGCAAGCTCAGTGGCTCCTTGCTTATCTAGCAGCAGCAGAATGTCTTCTTTTCTTGTGTCCACCTGAGATTGGAGCAGTCGGGGGTGGGGGGCAGTGTGGCTGCCTGACAGATGGCTATTTGTGCAAGAACGATCTTTAGGACTCTTGCCTTTCCTCTTTCTGAAAGTGCCATATGTAGGATGGCTAAAGTGATGAACTTCAAGCTTCGAAGATTATTAAAACAGTATATAAATTTGGAATCTAGAGTGATCTTGGTGGCCATATCTGTTCCAAAAAAAAATCATTAAACCCTTGCATAATGGATACTCAGTTTGTCTTTGTCTGAATCCATTTGAACCCATACAACACATTTGCTATTCATTATGTGCAAACAGATGTAGAACCAGCCATCTGCTGGTTAAAATCTTTAGCTAAACTGTTTCTGTATTATTATCTCTCTGAATTGATAATAACACCTAGTACCCAGTTGTTCATGAAAATCCCTTTGGAAGTGTGCTGCCACTTAATCTTTGTTTTCTTGGCATGGAAGAAAGAGCAAGGCCATGTGGGGATAAAAACAAAACAAAACAACAGGTTGAGCTCAATGGCTGAAAGCATTTGTTGCTCTTCCAAAGGATGCCCAAGTTCAATTCTTAGCACCTGGAGGTTCAAGACTCTCTTTAACTCCAATTTGGTGTAGCTGGTGCCCTCTTTCATCTTCCATAGGCACCACATATGGCTATAGCACATATATGGCACAGACATACATACAGGCAAAACATTCATACACATAAAGTAATAGAATAAAATAAAATGAATAAATCTCTTTAAAAGGAAGATGATTAGGCTAAAATAATTATGATTTTGCATGTTATTTATCCCTGAAGTCTATAGGTTAAGTTGGTGATCCTTGTAAATGTTATTATCTGATAACCACATCTAGACTAAACCAACCCTTTTAAGTTGATCTTGCTCCTGAAAGCACTTGTTGTTTATTTGTGTGTATGTGATGTCTGCCATGTGATATATGCATGTATGTACACATGTGTGTCCATGTGCATGTGAGTGTATGTGTGTGTGGTGTCTGTCATGTGATGTACGCATGTGAATGAGTGTGTGTGTGTGTGTGTGTGCTTGCATACATGCCTGAGTGCACATGTGTGCAGTGGCCTGTCATGTATTCGATATATGCATGTGTGTATGCTGGTAAAGCTCATCCTACAAGACAATTAGAAGACAGGTTGATGTCGGAGCCATTCCTCAATGGCTAGAGAGCAATCTCATCTGAAGGCTACCTGTTTCTGCATCCACAGTACTCAGATTACAAATAACCACCATTCAGGGCTTTTAAATATCTTTTCTGAGGCTCACATTCATGTTCTCACATTTGTGTGGTATGAACTTTACCTATGGAGCCATCTCCCTGCCCCCTCCCCCAACTCCCTGCTAAACATCTCTGCATCTGTTCTCTGACTCTCCCATCCTAGGCTGGGTACATGTCTCTTCCTATCTGGCAATCAAAATTCAATTTGGATCCTAGAATCACTTTGGTTTGGATGAAGGAAAATGGCCCCGTCTCTTTATGAATAAAACCAACAGGATAGGATGGTTGGGTTTTTTTTTTTTCCTCATCTTTTTCCGGTCTTAATTATATAACTGAATTATGGAAAACTTAACTGTTTTCCAAGCATAGCAATAAAATCTGGACCCTTTTTTCTTAGGATAAAAAAACTCACTGATCTCCTTTCACGAGAGCTTGACAGTCTGGGGTATTTTAGGCACAAGGACATGAAGGGGGTGGAAGGCAGGCACATGAATTTTGTGCATTTACACCAAAGCCAGGCTTTTTCTCGTCTTACTAATGGATGGTGATTATAGAACATTTTAATGTCAGAAAGGTTTGAAAGCCATTATGCTTCTCAACAGATCTTAAAGCTCTCTGACTTAATGACTAGCACCTTGGAAAAGTGTTCTCTCTCTCTCTCTCTCTCTCTCTCTCTCTCTCTCTCTCTCTCTCT
>OU015742.1:124869827-124882860 GCA_907169655.1 Acomys percivali
TGTGTGTGTGTGTGTGTGTGTGTGTGTGTGTGTGTGTGTGTGTGTGTATGTGATATTTCTTCACTGGAGGTGACCAACACACTGAGGGTATCAGCAGCAAATATGGCCTGAGTTCTCTCATTCCAACACAACAGGCCTTTGAGACATGAGAATGGCTGAGATCAAGGGAACAGAATGGAAAGAGTGCCAGTCCTGGCCCTGAGATGGGCTCATGTCTCCTCTTTTAGACTCCTGGCTTCTCACGTAATAGTCATGTCTCCCAGCCTTTGCCAGACTCATCAAACCAAGACAGCATAAAACATTAACCTAATTTGACCACCGAACTCTAACCTAACCTGACCACCAAATTTGGGATATGTCAGGCATGTCCTAAGGCACATCTCAGTTTGTTTTTCCTCTCAACCAGTATGTGAGTCATTGTACTGGTCATTGTGTCTGTTTGAGTGTAGACAGATGAGTGAGTCTCTCAAGGTCCTAAATTTCTCTTTGACATCATAAGTGTGTAGAGAAGGTGAAGAATGCCAGGACCTGACACATGTTCATCTCCTCTGCCCTCCTGTCTTTATAGCACTCATTGCTCTCTTGTCACAGCAGTATGTCTCACTGAGTTCAGACTGAGCTTAGAATCTTATGAAACACAAAACATATATAAACTCTTTGATACTGTCTGGACTATCCTTAATCTCATGGCATCTATGATTCTAATTCCAATATTTTTGCCGTGATGATAAGCTGGAAGTGCCAGGAGAAACATATTATTCCTGTAGCTCTCCAACTCCAGAGTTACATCTCTCTCTCTCTCTGCCCCTAGGCTGCTCTGTGCAGTCCTCCAAGTTTTGGCTTGTACAGGATGCAGATTAGAAAAGCCTAGCTTTGTCCTGTCTGATATTACACTCAGAGCACTATTCCATTTACATTCTAACAACCAGCCTTCTAGGAAGGCTAGACTCTAAAGGTTTCTACTCAGAATGAGGCAGGAAGAGAAGGAAGAATGAGAGGAGGGAGAAGCCCAGGACCTGTGGCAGCCCCAGCCTTCCAGGACAACATTGTGTTGTTGTGACCTCCGTTAGAATTAAACACGGGCCATGGTTTCTTTCTTGCCATCTTTTTTTTTTTTTTTTCACTGCAGCTCAGCTAAAGCCAGACAGTGGTAGAATCAGCACTTCCTAAGAATAAGTCTTTGCAAACTGGCCATGGAGATTTGATAAAAGTCATAGGTTTTAATTGAATTTTTGCTAATGGCCTCCCTGGGATAGGAATGTGATGGATGCCGGCAGAAGTTTCCTTAGCCTTTGGCAAAGCCATATTGCTTCACACCAAATAGACCATTCTTTATGCCTTAACTGGCTCTTTCTAGCTCCACTGGAGGGATGAATGAACTGCAAACTTGGCAAGGAATCCTTTCTTCAACATAGACACCTCTGTGCTGCATCCTGTTTTCCATGAGTCTCATAGGCTAGCATCATTCTTGATTAGAAAACACATTGGCACTTCTGTACAACCTGACTAGCTGCTAATTTCATAGAAATGTCTCCTTGCAAACAGTCAGTGATCTTGCTGAAGCAGTGGCCTGGCAAGGGCTGGTAAAGGGAGTTGGACTCTTCCATGATGAAGTTTGGTCCTCTGTGACCTTCCTTTCTTTATCAATATGGACCTTCCTTGGCAATGATTGCCATTCCCATTTCCTTTCTGTGATTAAAATATCCTGTTAAAATTATATGAGGGAGAAAAAGGCTTATTCGATCCACAATTTCAGGTTACAGTCCATTTTTATGGGGGCGTCAAGTCAATAGGAACTTGAAATGTCTAGTAATATCATATCCACAGTCAAGGGCAGAGAAAGAATAAATGCATGCCTGATTGTGTTTATCTTGCTTTCTCTACTCTTACACTGCCTAGGGAATGGTGCCACTCACATGGGTCTAATCTTTTCCACCTCAATTAACAGCATCATGACAACCTCCTAGAGACCAACATGGTCTAGATGATGCCTCACTGAAACACTCTCCTCAGGTGATTCTAAATTGGGTCAAGTTGACAATTAAAACCAACCATCAACAATCCTTAAACACAGTCTCAAGTTCTTCCTCCCTCAGACAGAGTTTCTTTCCACTTTCATCCCCTGTTCTGATCTTCCTGTTTGCCTGTGACATCTTGTCCATGCCCTATTCTTCAGCATTCTAGCTGTTCCTCTGCAATGTGAGCTGACACGGGGTGTGAGGTTGTTTTTGCGTATAGATTCCAACAACTCCTTCTTCTTCTGTCCTCTTTGGCTCACATCTGGAACACTGAGCAATTGGCAAGCATCTCTTGAGAAGACCATTGCCAGTCTTCCCGATATATCACTGATGCTGTCAGCTCTGGGTTGGAGAACATAAGGTTAAAGAGGTGGCATATATCAGAACCAGGCTTAAAGCCCCATGTCTACCCTCCCAACACAGCAGTTGAAGCACAACTGTCCCTCTGTGTCAAATCCCCCCATGTTTATTTTTTCCTTGTGAGCATCCACAGTTCCCACCTTTTATGAGATGCTCTTTTCTGCCAATGTGGAGTAGATTTACTGGGCTTGCGGAAGAGTGCCTTTACTTGTTTTCCTAGCTTCTTCATGATGAGGTGCATGGGGCCAGCCAACAATGGGGCTTTTATGATCAATTACCACCAAGATGAATGGCTAACAGACATGCCATTAGAAACCAGAAAAGGATATTTCACAGTAACCATTTTTCCTCGTTGCTTTTCTTCTTTTTTGAGCTTGACATAGGCCACCTGAGAGCTGACTTGCATAGCATGCCAATGGGGTCAAAGAGAAGCATCTGTCCAGCTGCTGAGGAAGGTTAGGAGTCAGTGATGGCCCATCAGGGACACCGGTCATTTGAGGTGGACTGCATTTCTCTTTTGCAGGCAGGCTATCACCTGGGGGGAAGTTCCTTTTGATTCAAACTCTGCTTCTGTCCTTAAAGGCTTTGTGATCTTAGGCAAGCTCCTTTTCTCTCCCAAACTCTCAGTTTCTGCATCTCTACAATGGAAGTATGCTATCCATGCCCACAATTGTCAGGAAATTATTATATTGCCTGTTGTATGTGATGAAGACATGTGGTTTTCAAACTGAAACTCCGAAAGGAGGTTTTACATGGGGCCAGGTATAGTCCCCAGAGCAGAGTCTGTCCAGTCAACTGTTAGCAAGTGAAGAAGGGAGAAAGAAATAAACTAGCCAAGCCAGCTGTGTTCAAGAAGGCCAGCTTCAGAAGACGGTGACTTATGCTAAAGGCTGGAAGACTAGTAAGAGCCATTTTTCACACAGCATTGAGGAAGAAGGGTCCTTTAAAGAACAAGTGTCATGAAGAGGGGTGGAGCTGTCTCAAAGGGCTGCCTGGTAGATCCTATCAGCACTGCAACCCACTCAAGAGACTGACAATGACATGCACAATTGGAGCCACCCCTGCTGTGCTTGCAGATGGGTGATAGTAGTGAGCATGCCAGCTACCAAGCACTCTTTCAAGCCAAACAGTTGCTCAGTATTCTGACTGCTTTTTCTCAACTCTGTTCTCTACTGAATGATCTGCATCACGGCCTCTTTTATTGATAAGGGAGCTACAACTCAAGCAGACTACTTAACACACTCAGGGGATATAATGGCGATATTCTCCCCCCTCCCTAACACATTCAGACTCCATGGTGGTGAGACCCTCATGGCTAACATCTGGCACATCCCTAACACACTCACGATCATGATCAGACCTTTACACCACGCTGGTCTTCATTCCTGGCACTAACCCCCACTATAAGTCCAGCAACTGGCCGAGTAAGTGGACTCATTCCAGAAGCTATGGAATGGTGCAGCCACATCCACCTTCAGTACCTATGCTGAGGGCCCCCATGTCTTTTGGCACTTCTCTACATATGAAACCCTCTGGGGACACTGACACTGGGGCCTGAGAACACCCTACAGCAGCCTTCCTAAACTTTGACAGCTCTCTTACTCCTTACATCCTACTAGATAAAACAAGAAATTGGTTGTTGTTTTAATGAACCGTGGCTTTTAGAAAAGTGTTATGTTCTTGTCATTACTAAGTAGAGGACACACAAAAAAATCTCCTTCTTCCCTGTCTCTGCCCTGGCATATGTACAGTCTCTTTCAGCCACCAAGCTATATCAACACAGAACAAGCATCCAAAGCCCATTGTTTCATTTGCTTATGAAACTGTGCCTTTGGTGGCATATCTAAAATGATACTACCATTACCAAGGACATCTAAACTTTTCCTATTTTAACTTTTCCTATTTTAAATTTTATGGTGGTGTATGTGTGTGTTGATACACACGTGTGCACATGTGTGTAGAGACCAAAAGGCAACCTAAGGTTGTCGTGGGGACTGTTTTTCACTTCCTTTTAGGCAATGACTCTCACTGGTCTGGTACACACTAATTATACCAGGCTGGTTGACCAGCAAGCCCCATAGATTCTCCACTCTCTGCATGGGATTACAAATGTTTATCAGCATGCCTGGCACTTTTATGTTGGGTTTTGGGGTCAAACTCAGCTTGTTATGCTTGTGACTGACTGAGAAATGAACTCAGACCTAAATCTATGGGTTTTTTTTTAGGCCTGTGGTTCATTTTGCATTAATCAGTATGGAAAATATAGAGTGTATATGTGTGGATGCACAATGTATCATCTGAGGTAGTTTATTCATCTCTTGTTGAAAACTCCCTTTGCCCCACTGTAGCGTGTTTGTTCCTCTGCCAGAGACTAGCCGCCTCTTATAGTTGTTTTCTGGGCCCTATTCTGTTCTACTAATCTTTCTCTGTGCATTGACCAGTGCTCTAGCATTCTAACCACTGTAGCTTTACCATAAGTTTTAATATCCAGGTGATGTCAACTTGTGATCTCCTGAAATGCTGAGTTGGCCTTTCTGGATCTTTCCCTCTCTCTGTAACCTTTGAAGTCATTGTGTATCTATCCACAAAGTTCCTGAGACTCTGAGGAAGGTTGCAGTGGGCCCATAGCTCTTGTAACAAACCGATTCTTGACAATATTGGGCCTTCCTATCTACCATATCTCTTAATTTGTTTAATTCTTCTTGTATTTCCCCATCAGAGTTTTATACTTTCATTACATAAGCATCTCTGGTCTGGATGTTTTTCTCTCCCTAAAATTGACGTGTTTATGTCTCATGAGGTAATACCTTTGCTAAGTGACTAGAACATTGACCTTGGATGCCCATATAAAAGAGACACTAGAGAGTTCTCTCACTTACTTCTGCCATGTGACATCAGGATGATGTCCTGAGAAACTGAACATGCTTCGACCTGAGTGTTAGACCTGAAAACTTCCAGAACTGAGAACAGAATTGCCCAGTTTCCTCCTTGTTGTTGTTGTGGTGGTGGTGGTTTGTTTGCTTTTAAACATAGCAACCAAGGCTAAGATACATATCTTCTACATTTTCAGGTAGATTTATACATAAGTGTTTGCTTTTCACTTGTTCGATGTTGATATAGGAGAGTTGACTCTGCATATTAACCTTGCATTCTGAAACCATCTTAAAACTGCTTATTAATTCCAGGAGGATTTGTTAATGAGGATTTTCTACACAATCTTTCTGTCTTGAAACAAAGACAATTTTACTCCTTCCCTTCCTGTCAGTATACCTTTGGTCTCTTTTTCTTGTCTTATCACATTAGCTATGGTTTCTAACATTGTATTAAAAAGCGGCAAGAGTGGACATTTTTGTCTTCTAATCTTAGATGCATTTCTAGGTTTTCAGAGTGGTGGTACCAGCTGTAGGGATATGTAGATACTCCACTTCAGCTTTACTTTTCCCATGAGTGCCTCCTCTTACCAACCTTGCCACTTTACAGAAGCAGATAGCCCTACTCTCTGAGGCTGTCCTACAACCTGCAATAATTCAGTGCTCTCTCACTTCCTTTCCTTACATTGGTGCAAGGAACTTTGAGCATTCATCAGACTACTTTGTTCTTTAAGCAGTCCTTGCTGGATTGATGAGCTTGAAGTCAGTTCTGAGCCGCATTATGAGGCCTGAGCTTGTGTTCCCTTAGCCTATTCACAGTGTATTTATTCATGATGTGCCTCTTTTTTTTTTTCAAGTAGGAATCTAGTGTGGATAAGTGAAGCCTTACTGCTTATAAGACTATTTTATTAATTCAATCACCCCATTCCCAATTTCTGGGGAATGAATGGAAGGTTTCCTTGTACTTAAACCAAACTCTTATTCATATGGCCATCTGTTCTAGTAACAGAGTGGCCTGTGAAGCCTGCATGATTTTGGCAAGGTCACTTATTTCATTCATCTCTGGTACGCTTTTCAAAATAGGATGAACAGAAACGTGGGCTGACTGGTTGGTGTGGTCTTGGCTGGTTTGTTTGTTTATCACAAAAGAAAAATGATGCTAAGATTTCCAGCAAAGTGCAAATTTAAAGCACAAAAGTAACTTGAAATTAATCTTAGTACTTTTTGAATAGAAGATGTTAACATTTAAACTGACTGTATTGACTGACATGAATTCACCTACCGTGATCAGTTTACTATTAAGCTTACCAGAAATTTTCAGGGTTCTGGAAGAATCTTTAGGTGGTCTCTGTGCACTGGATCTCTGTTCCTTAGCTCAGTTCCCTTGAATATTTTTTCTGATTTCGCCATAGTTTTCTTCCCTTGTTGCTTTAATGTGGAACATGGAGTAGGTTACACCTAGGAGGATCTTACTTCCCCCAGGGTCACCAAGGTTGCTCTGGTGTACTTCAGACTTTACACAGTCATCAATTTCTGTCTCTTTGTCTCTCTCTTAAATGATCCATCACACTTATGCCTCTGTATAAAAGTTGTCTTTTAGTCAAATGGGTATGTTTTCTTGATATGACCAAAGAACTTAGCCATGCTGTATGTTTACCTCCACCCCCACCCCAAACCTGCACAGCTCATGGGACTTTGTGGCCTCCAAAATTGGTTGGTTAATAGCCTAGCAATTTTCATGAATTGCTTCCATGGAAAAACTCTGGAAAAGGTCAAAAAAATTTTCCCCATTAGCACTTCAAAAAACCCAATTAATGACTCAGAGTGCCTCAGGGACAGAGCATCCTTATCCCAATTATAACAAGCTCTGTTTTGAATAGAAATTCAAATTCTTTCTAGGGAAACTCCAAGGTGAGATAGCTCTCTTACAGATTCTTGGTTTCTTTCATGTGGCTAAAAATAGGATGGGCCCAGTGAAAGTCATGTCACGTGTATAATCTAGAGCCTTCTGGTTCAGGGCCACTGGAAACTAACCAGGGACTAACCAGAGAAGGCGGCATCCCAAAGGGCAGAAGGATAGTGTGTGTGTGTGTGTGTGTGTGTGTGTGTGTGGTGGTGGTGGGGCAGACTACCATCTGCCATTCACACCATCGCCCATTCCTAGGATAACCTTCCCTGATCACTGGTAAACCAATAACCATGACATATGGATTTGAGGCCTCCAACAAACACTGACCGGGAGTTGGAGGCGCCTGCCACCAGCATTTACTGTGCAGGGAAAGGGAAAGCAAGAGTGAATGGCAATTCATTTTTGGCTTTGTCTGCTTTTGTGCACCCAATAAGAAGTATCTCATTTGAGACTCTAACAGTGACCAATAAATGCCTAATAAGGCTTCTTACTAGGAGCCCAGCATTTTGTTTTTCTTTTCATTTTTATGTTGGAAATCAGAGGAAAACCACGGGGTCAGGCAGCCCCCCTTCCATGCTGTGCTTTTGTGCTCAGGGATTGGCTGGGGGTGACTTGCCTGGGAGATCATCACACAGTGTGGGGGTGGAGCTGGATGCTGGCTGTTAACCCCGTGAGTGCTGGAAGCCTTTGGGTACAGAGCAGACATGGATCTAGCAGTCTACTCAGGATTCAGACAAAAGGGACAGAGTGAGGAGGAAAAACAAGACTTTCTATTCCCAATCATGTCTGTGAATAAAATTAATAAAATTTCTGTTACCCAATATAATATTGGGTTGTTCTGTAAAACTCTAATGGGAAGAACAACAGAACAAGTAATTGGAGATAAAGTATAGATTTCTAGCCACAATCAGAACTGTTAATTATGGTGGGTAATGGAGTTATCAGCCTGTCTTAGTGCTATGCGCTGATCTTTCTTTGCCAAAGGTTTACATAGCTGCCTTGGGCTCCCCACAAACTGCCATAGAATGTAGCTTTGATTTTCCCCAGTTAACTCCCAAGCAAACACTCTGGATACCTATTTCCAGTTTCCATTGTCTATGAATGTTGCACACGCTTGTATCACATCTGTGCAATCTGTGTTCCTGCTTCTCCCCATAATGATGCTGGAAGCTCTATGGTACAGGGCGACACACAGGTGCCCTCTTGTGATAGCCCAGATGTTTCTCTAGGTTTGAGTATTTATGCATTTGTAAGGGGTTCCTCTTGTAAGTAAGAGAGCCTTTTGGCTAACTTTTGTGTCTACAAGTAATTAGTCCCCTAGGTCTGGTTGCCGGAAGCTTCCCAGGTGCTGCAAATCCTTGAGGTTCATGATACATATGCCAAATAATTACAGGGAATCACAACAGCTATTGAATAGGGGACAACATAGGCAGTCCTTGTCTGTACCGGAACGGAAACTCAGGTGATAGTGGCAAATTCAAGCATATGGCATTTGTTCTCTCACCAACAGACCCAAGGAGCATAAAACACCTTTAGTTAATCCCCATAGCATTGCTGGTTGACTGGCTATCATTTCCAGTCAAGTGTTCTGCCAGCAGTCTGGATATGCCATTTGTGTAAAATTACATGTTCAAGTCTTACAAGCACTTTAAAAAGTTTTGTGCCCTTTAAGATGAGCAGTAAGTGTGTTTTTATTCTCCAAAAGGATGCAGTGGCTTAGCCATCCCTTGTTGTCCACTGAGGAGACATTCTAAGGCTCAGAGTTAATGCCTGGGAATGTAGATCCCACTGCAGTACATACTGTGCAATGCTTTGCCAAGGGCAGCAATGGATGACAACTGACAATAAGGACAATTACAATAACATGCTATAATGAAAGCTATATTAACATTTTGTTTCTTAAAATATCTAATGGAGCATGATTTTCACTCACATTGGGGTTTGGAGAACAGCTCTGGAGAGGTTCCAGGCTCCTGTGTCCCAGATCAAACAATAGGACAGAGACATATGTTAGCAAGAAAGTGAGTTTATTAACGATCCATTTCCAAGGAAGGAGGCAGGCTGGAGCAGGTTCAGTAGCTCCAAAATGCAATGCTGTGCACAGGATGAGGCTTTTAGGTCACACAGTGAGTGCTTTGTGGCTCATTTGCATAGCCTTCTGGCTGGTTTGCATAACATGGGCTGAACACAGTTCTATATACAATTGCATACATTGCATATCTCATTGGTATCTTGAATCTGCAGCTAAGGGTATTTTAGTATTATAATGGTGCATACACCATTGTAAGATACTCTGAAGTGCTCCAAGCTTTCACCAGTGTCACAAGCAGATTTTAGTTGGCTTCCTCTAGGGTTTTGCTTTTGACCAACTTGGCTTTTACAAAGCCAGTTTTATAAAGTTGTGTGAAGCCCTTCTGGACTTTACCTTCTTTTTTTTTTTTTTTCTTTGAAACGAAGATTCTCTTTTATTTTATTTTGACTTTATTCTTTCCTATGACACCATATTTCTTTTTACTACATTCATTCTAATTAAGTACAATGTTATTCCCTTAAGGAAAGTCAGAATGGGCCTAACTTAGAACAGATGAATGAAGATTAAATTACCTAAATATGAAGAATAAACTACCTATAGCAAGAAGAACCATGGCACGATCAGAAATTATATAGACGTTATATTCTTAGTGTTTTGGCTATCTAGGCATACACATATGGAGATCTTAACATTTGAAACTTGTGAGTATATCAAACCATACTTTCAAAAGGGGCAAAATTCAAAGGCTTAACTATTTCAAAGTGTCTACGGACTTCACCTTCTTTATCCATTCTTCTGCCTCCCCTGTAATCTCTTCTTGAGTTGACATGATAATGCCTACATTATGAAAGTATGGTGGGTGTCATGGGCTTAGTAGTACAGCCCTAGAATTCTTTGATCTTCTGATGGTTTATCAGGAGGATCACAGTTGACAGCAGGACTCTAGAAAGATGGGACTCTGGGTCTGGGATATTTCACCTATGCTCCGACTTCTCATAACTGTACACATTCATCTTTAAGGAATATGAAGTTTAACTACAAACTTCTGAGAGATCCATGTTCCTCTGGGTATCCTTATGTATCCTTAGAAGCACAGTAACATCAGGAGCTTGAAAGAGCCCATGGAGGATGCTGCTGCCTCACTTTCAGGATTATGTTGAGCTGGCTTTCTTATACAGCTCAGGACACCTGCTCCCAGTGAGCCAGACCTCCTGTATCAATGACCAATTAAGACAATCTCCCACAGACATGCCCACATGACATTCAGATCTGGGCACATCCTCAGCTGAGGCTCCCTTCTTGATGGACTTGGTTGACTCCCTTCTAGGCTGTGTCAATTGGAAAAAGCTAACCAGGACAGATATTAGAAAATAAAGAAAAGAGAAAAAAAAAAAAAAAGGCCCCAGGCTTTCTCCATCTTAGGCAGATTCTCCATGGGGTAACTCATGGCTAATGCTGTGTTCTTTGCTTTGTTTCCTGGCAGTGGGCTGGGCACTGCTCTGTTGTGAGACCTGCCTGGATAATTCTGACAATCTTTGGCAGTTCTGAATAATCCATTTCTATGAAGCATTTTCTGGATCTTCTGTGACGTGTTCTGGATTGTTCTCTGATCTCCATTCTGATCATTTCATTTCCATGAGCTATACTTTACAGCCTCTGCTTAGGAATCTGTGTTTGAGTCCGAGCATCAGCACTTACTTTTGCTTTGGGGGGGTCTCAGTTTCCCAGACAGTTATACACACCGCCCCATCCCCACCCTGGCTTTCTAGGACAACCTGTCTCATCCTTCTTGGGAAGTTATTTTAGAACAGAGGAATGTAGTAAACAGCAGAACAACTAGTCCAGCTTGTCCACTGCTTAATGTGTGGGCTGGGCTTCCAATGGGAGCTATTCTAGCACTAGAGCCCCAGCAGGTCTGCAGTGCATGGGACACTGAGAATATCTAAAACTTTTTGAGGCTCAAAAACAGCCCTGTGGAAGCTTCCTTCTATGCCCCGGTGCATTTACTAGATCTCTTCTTTGCTTCCTCTTTTCTCCGATATGCCGAGGAAAAATATCTCTGATACGCAAAGCAGACTTCTGCTTGCGTTGTGTGCATTTCCAACATCTCTGCTAGAAGCTTCCTTTAGAGGATGATGGGACTCAAGGAGTTAAATGCAAAACACATTATCACAGGACAGCTGCCGAGGCACCACATTCTGAAATCTGATAAGTGAAAAATGGGCATGGTATCAAATTTAATCACATTTGTATTCAGATGTTGCCGAGAGCAGACACTGATTTATGAACTAGCAACAGACACCAGATTTCCTGCCTGGGTTATATACATATGAATGAGTGGACCGATGGATAGATAAACAGACAGTGGAATTACGCTGCAAATTACACAGCACCGGACCTGTTTATAACCGAGATCTCATCAAAGTGATATTAAAAAATACTACAGTTATAATTTTTTTTTGTCTGGGCCGTAGCTGCTTTTCTTTTATATATAGACTTTTCCAAAGATTCTTTTTGCTTTGTCGATGCATTGTTGACACTGCTCCTGCTACATCTTTATTATAGTGTTTGTTTAGAGAGATTATTTTTTAAGAGCCATAGCAGGGAAAAGCCATGGTTGGACCATGGCTGCGTACCCTCCTTGCCTCCCACATCTTCCTGAGATCCTTAACAAGGTAAAGTGCTGCTGTATGCACTGGGGGCTTGCCATAAGCCAAGCTTCCCTGTGAGCTGTGGGGTGCTGAGGAAGAGAAAGGATCCAGAAGGGATTAGCAATCAGACAGGCGGCTTGACTTTTCAGAGCAGGGAGGACTAGAGTAACTGTTTCTTACTTATGATTAATTGACTTATTCAGACAGAGCCTCACTATGTGGCTCCATCTGGTCTCGAACTAGTGAGCTCAAGTTGTCTTCTACCTCAGCTGCTGGATAGTTGGGGCTGTGGGTGTGAGCTGATGGTAAGTCACTTGGCAGATGGAGCTGTTTTCACATAGTCATGGTTCTAGCACCAAGGATACCTAGATATCCCAGAAATAGGCTTTTTTTTTTTTTGTCAAGTCTCTACTTTTCTTTCCATTCTTTCCAAAGCTCACCCCCCCCCAAATTGGCTAATCCAGTCTAATTTTATTCACCTGTCAATGTTCACTCTTTTTATTTTTTTCTTTCCATATTTCAAAGCAGGGTCTCACATAGTCCAAGCTGGCTTTGAACTCTCTATGTAGTTAAAGATGACCTTGAACTCCTGATTCTCCTGCCCCTACCTCTTGAAAGCTGGAATGAGAGCTATGTGTCATCACGCCTGGTTTATGAGGTACCAGGGATTAAGCCCAGGGGTCTGGGGCTGCTGGGTAAAAACTCTATCAATTGAGCTACTTCCTTAGTCCATGAGGTTATTTTAAATAAACATTTAGATCTCTTATTAGTGAGGTCCTAGTGGAACTAAACATAGAAGACAAGAAATGGACAACTCATGGCTTGATTCCTGCACAGACACATTTAATGCACATTAAGGGAGAAGACCCAAGTTGTGCTCTTGGGGTTAAAGCCCCTCTAAGAACTCAGACAACGTGACCATCAGTTGCCCAGCCTTGTGTACTGATGCTCAGGATCAAACAGAAGAGCAGATGTGGCTTGTACTTGTCCCAGTTTACATCACCTGGGAAGACAATCTCAGCTGGGGGATTATTAAGCTCAGACAGGCCTGTGGGCACATCTGTGGGGGGTTGTATTGATTGGCAGTTGCTGTAGGCAGATGCAGCTCGAATGGCAGCATTTCCTGAGCTGGGCCCTGAACTGTGGAAGAGAGAAGACAGCCTACAGCTGAGAATAAGAGGCAGCCACCTGGC
>OU015742.1:124895626-124921914 GCA_907169655.1 Acomys percivali
CGCACACACACAAGCACACCATAAACACTAAATAAATATCAAAATCAAATTCTTTGTTTATATTTTTCCATATTTGGATGTAATTTAGTCTGGGGTGCCTTTCCAACTGCTAGTTTCCTCCATGTTAACTGATATTTATGCTCCCAGATATATCTCAATATATAACAGTACAATTTACAGTGAAATTGCACACTGAAGAATTTGTAGCATAATAATAAAAAGAAAGTGTAGAAATGGTGCTGGGCCTACGGAACCTAGTTTTCCAAAGTGCTCAGCAAGAAAGCTTCACCCAGGTGCCTGCTGGGTGGCTCTACCCAGAGAGCAGTGCGGCCTCCATAGCCTTCCAGTGGGAGGTGGGAATTGCTGGACTATGGCTGCCTGTAGAAAAAGGCATTTATCATGTGACTCAGGAGGTGAAGTTCATCACTACATTTCCCTCTTTCTTCCTCCCAGACCCTCTTGGGCTTCGTTTAATGTTACAGACAGATGGTGCTGAGGAATTTCAGGTGTTTGCTGATGGCATTTGATTTGCCTTGATTTTTTTTTTTTCCTGAGCACATTAAATCCAGTAGTAAATCACTCCTGTTTCCTAGTATCAGAGTCTTGCTGGCTCCCCAATGCCCGCACCACATATCTGATCCTTCAACTTTAATCGCACTTCCTGCTCTGCCTCCAAGCGCTGTCCTTCATGATGGCACCATCTGTTAAACCGATGTGGGGAGGAAATGAGGACCAGTTCCATGAATGCTGCAACTGATTGGTTATCAAGTGGTATCTAATTAGTTCGTTTCTGATTGTCATATAATTAAAGATATCTATCATATCCCAAGCTCCGCACTAGTACAGGGAAAAATTATTCTTTGTCAAAAGTCAGGAAGGACAGAGATTCATGTCGGCAGCCCTTCCTGGGAGAAGCCAGCTGGGCTCGCAGGGCTGTGACGATTGGAGGAGGCTCCCTCTTCAGAGCGCTGCATAAAATTGCTCCTCACAATTTGCTCCAAAGCAAGGTGGAGAGTGAGTGAAGACTGCTGTGCGTTGTTTTTCTACCTTCCTGGCTTGTGCCCTCTGTATCATAGTAAACCTCTGTGGAGATGGTTCTGAGAGATGAGCTGTTCCCCCAGCCTTCTGGGAAGACAACGGAGGGTGAAGACTGCAAACAGGAGGCTCCTTCATCATTCCTTTATATTCTTCTCAAAGCTAAGAGGACAGAGATGCTGGGGACAATGACTGCTGTGAATCTGAAAAAAAAAAAGCTCACCACCATTGTAGTCCCCATAGTCAGGCACTAGCTAACTGGCTTGAACAAACCATAATACAGGCTATGTATTATATATGATAATATAATTGTGGTGGTTTGAAAGAAAATGGCCCCTATAGGTCCATAGGGGGTGGCACTATCAGGAGGTGTGGCCTTGGAGTGGGTGTGGCTTTGTGGGAGCAGGTCTCAGAATCTCAAGCCAGTTCACCTCCTGCTGCCTGAGGATCAAGAACTCTCAGCTCCGGACTCCAGTACCATGTCTGCCTGAGTGATGCTATGATTCCAGCCGTGACAATAGTGGACTAAACCTCTGAAACTGTAAGCCGGCCCCAGTTAAATGGTTTCCTTTATAAGAGTAACTGTGATCATGGTGTCTCTTCACAGCAATAAAATCCTAAGACAATAATACAACATCGTGACCGTTACAGTGGTTCTTCAAGGTGCTAGCACAACTCTACTGTACAGAGAAACTAAGACTGAGGGTCACAGACTTTGAGCAATGTGGTGACTAATGTGCACAACAAAGATTACCCATCATACACACAGATGCACACATAGACACACAGACACACAGACACACACACACACACACACACACACACACACACACACACACAGGAAGGGGCTCTCCTGAAAAAAAAAGGATAGATAGAGTAAAGTTAAGAAATTATGCCCAACTTGAAAATTATTTTCAGGTTCTCTGGGAATTAAAACTCAGAATTTTATCTCCTATCCAAAGACTTTATTGAAACAAGGCATATTTATATCAAATAAGCTTAATTACTTCTCTACATATGACTAACAAGGAGCAAGTTGCCTGACAAGTGTGCGTACAGCATATCGGATGATTTGTCTATGTACATTTACACACATCTGGTCTTGGGAGGGTTCTGAGCACACCACTACTGTCTACCTGGCTCAGACCGAAGGAGCTTAGCATTTGTGAGTCTGTTCTGCTCTCTGTTTTCCAGGTAAGGTAGGGTGGTTTGGACAACTCATGGATAAGCTTTTGTCAGGGTAGGGAGGGCAGGCTGGCTTCAGAGTCACTGTCAGGACACCAAGGCTCCAACATGCTGACAGGGACTGGGTTTTTTTTGAGACACAAAGCAGCATAGCCCTAGGATAATTCTCCGGCTCTTGGAAATGACAAAACCTCTGAAAAGTATTTGGAGTTCCACTCCGCACAGTCAGAGACACCGGAGGAGATTAGGTTCTTGACACTGGACAGTGCTTTGGTGAAGGCTTCTACCTCAAAACTAAAGCTACCACCATTGTAAGTGGTAAAAGAGAAAGTATGTGTCCCTCTAGGACAACTTTCTGGCTGCTTTTCTGCGCTGCTTAGGATCCTAGATAGAAACAGAGAGTAGTTTGTCTCCTCTCTACCACAGGGAAAGACAGAAGTAACTCTTATGTGGCCAAAGCAGGCACACTTACACACTGCAGCAGCAACGGCCCTCTGCTGGGTCTGCACTGACCTAGTTTGGGAGACTTGCCTGTTTGCAGAGAGGAGGCCCACAGGGAGAGCTACCCCCACTCTGGTTGCACTTGGCTATGCCTGGAATTATGTTTGATGATGAGAGCAGAGCTGTCACACCCTAGAGGCTGTCTGGGGACCTGGAGATGCTGTCTGCATTTTCTTTTACCCAGCAGAATTTTCAGCCTACACATTCTAAGAGCAGCATAGCCCTGCTCAGTGGCAGGGAAATGCCTTGCAGAAATAGGCCTCGGATAAAGATCTTCATGAGGTGATTTGCTCAAGCACTTAGCAGCACAGTAGAGTGCCACAGACTTCCAGAACTACGCAAGACTGGGCTTTGAGGAGACCAACCAAGCCACCATCTCTGCAGTGTCACCTTTTGCTGTCTACTCCAGCAGCCAGCCTCAGGAATGAAAGATCTTTCAGGTTGACCTGGCTTTGGAGCCAGAGAGGTTTGCTCCTGAGCAAGGCTGGCAACCCCGAGCAGACGACTGTGCTTCTGGGCACCTGTCTTTTGCCATGGTACCCTTGGCTTTAATAAGGACATCGTTGGATGGAAAAGATGTAAGGGCAACAGAATGCTGGGCCATTGTCATTCCATTTTTGGGTTCTGTGTCCAGCTAGTCGGTCCATGTTCTGTCCAGATGGCAACAGAGGGACTTTGAGATCAAACGTCCCGTTTTTCACTCAGGGTTGGCTTAGAGAGCTCAGAGCAAGGTCTGCGTGCTAGGCAAGGCTTCCAATCTCACTGGCAGAGGTGGAAATGAGATTTCCACTGGATGTTACAGTTAGATCTTTTTAAATGAGATTGCTGGTATCAGATGTCAGCGGAAACTAGGGAGTTCCTAAAGCCTGTGGTGATACCACAAATGTTCCAGCCCCTTGTTAAACTGCCATGCTAAGCACAGCAGACAGAGGATGCAGGTGGATGCTGGAAACTGGCCAGCTGGCAGGTCCAGTGAGAGGCAGGCCCAGCGGGTGCTTCCCCAGTGGTTAGCACTGAGTTCTCTGTGCCAGCGTAGTTTCTCCATCACTTCCTGACTGGCAGCTAAGCTTTGGGCGACCAGTGTCAATTCTTTCCCAGAATAAATGATGAGGTTCAGATGGTCATGGTGGAGGAGCGCAGTGAAAGAGAAAGCTTTTATTTTTGTGAATCAAGGACATTATAAACCTCGGGCAGTGGGAGGAGTTTCGAGCATGAATGTATCTCATTTGACAGGGCTAGAGGTACCAGGGATACTTAATCTACATGTAACAAAACAGCCCCTTCGTAAGAGGGAAAAGCAGTACTTAATTATTCTATGAGTCGGAGAGAATCTCCAGATACAGTTAAATGGTCATTGGTCAAAAGCCAAGGCATCAAGACATGTCCAGGTGCTTGCTGAACAGGTTTCTTATCAGGAAAGGGGCTTCCCAGATGGCTAAATGATGCTCCTTAAAGGCTCTGGGTCTCCCCAGATCAGGTGAAAAGGAAACCCCAGTGAGAAAGGGAGTCCATCAATTTTATACCAAGCCAAGAGGCTATCTGGAAACGCCAGACTTTGACCTTAGTAGTGGGTCCTACAGGCTTTGGCAGCCGGGTGCCAGTTCATTAACTCTTAGAGCTCCATCTTCTGTAGGCTGTGGTGACTCCTTTATGTTCATGTGTTGTTTCTCCTGCTTTCTTGAGAATGCTCGTACTTCAGGCTCTTGCAAGGCATACTTGCATTAAAGCACTGGCTCTGCTCCCAACTGGACCTTCCTTTGTGACTTAGCATATAGAGCCTTGGTGGCTTCTGCTTCAAATATGCTGGGTTCAGTGCTATGGCTCCCACAACCTCATATGCAGGAGGATGTGACAGACATGAAGGAAGTATGGAATACCCACACGGGTCTCAGAGATGCATGGAACTTTGGTCCTACACATAAACATTCCCATGCACGTGGAAAGTCTAAAAGTTACACACACCACAGATGTCAGGGGCTCAGGATCTAAAAATGGAGCTTAATGCTTCAAAATAAGCAGATCATCATCACAGGAGTCCATCAGGGGAGGGAAGTCAGGGAGCTGTAGGTAACTCCTCTGCATCCCCTGCTGTGGAAGAAGGTATTTCAGGGTGCCACAGTCTCTCTCCAGATGGGACAGGCTAGGTTACCTACAGGTGATAGCCATCTGCGGTAACCAAAGGCTCAATGTTGAGGTCCAGATTTATTGGTTTATCAACATCTTGAATTAGTTTTTAAAAAATTATATTTCATGGTTGATACAAAATCGCAACATTTCCTCAGAGCAAGCACACAGAAGCTATGGTCCAGAGGAGGTCAAGGTAGGACCTTCTGTTGGAAGCCGAGCTTAGTAGTATAAAAGTCACTCAAGTGCTACTGGTTTTGACTGCATGAAGGAGTCATAGAGGGCAGCCGAGTCTTGGCATTGTGTGGCAGTGGTGGAGTCCCTGAAGAGAGTCCAGAAGAGGCTGGCTTTTGGTGAAAGTGCAGCCCACTCACAGCAGAAGACCTAAGAGTTTTGGGGATGCCAGTACCATGGATGACCACCCAAACCAGCAGTGGCTGTCGAGTGGAGTGAGCTGGAGCCTAGGTGACAAGCTGTGTGTGCTGCGGAGGGCAGATCTGGAGAAGTGACCCAAGCCCGTTGGAGGAGCCCAGAAGATGGTGAGTGAAACCCAGATATTGGATATTGAATTAGTTACATTGTTGGAGTTTGGGTTTGCTTGTTCAGATTGGGACTGTGCCTGTGCCCTAGTTTTCCCCTCTTGAAGTAATAAATTATTTAGCTTATTTTTTATTTTATAGGAGCCCACAGTTGAGAGACTTCAAAATTTCAAAGAGAGTTTTGACTTCAAAATAGATTGATGTTTTAAAGTGTTTCAATTGGTAAAAACTGTGGGATTTTTAAGTTTGCAATATGTTTTATATCTGTGATGTTTATTAATCTGAGATTTTGAAGATAAATAAAAAAAGAAAAAGATATGTTTTAAGAAGTGTTGTGTGTCAGTTAACATGGTGTCGGTTATGGTGGCTAATTTAGTATCGACATGATACAGGCTAGAGTGTGTGAGAGGAGGGATTCCCCAAATGAGAAAATGTCTACACAGGATCTGGCTGCAGGCAAGCCTGTAGGGTATTTTCTTAATTAGTAATTGATACTGGAGGGCCCAGCCCATGGTGGATAGTGCAATCCTTGATCTGGTGGTCCTGGGTTCTATAAGAAAGCAGGTTGAGCAAGTCATGAGAAGTAGGCTTGTAATCAGCACCCCTCCATAGCTTCTGCATCAGCTCCTGCCACCAGGTTCCTGCCCTGTTTGAGCTCCTGCCCTGATTTCCTTAGATGATGAACTATCATGTGGAAGAATAAGCTGAATAAACCCTTTTCTCCCAAAGCTGCTTTTGTCATGGTGTTTCAGCACAGCAATAGTAACACTGGCTAAGCCAATCACATTGGGGAAATTCCCCTCTATACGTATTTGAGATTTGCCACCATTTTTGTCATGAGTGGATGCCAAACTCTCCTTGGGATTTTCTTCTGATTTCTTGAGATGATCATGTGGTTTTTACAGTTCATTCTGTTAGTGTGTTCAGTCACATTTATTCTTCTGGATATGCAAAACCTAATCTTATTTCCCATGAATGAACCCCATTTAATCACCTTTGAATGTGTGTCTGAATTTGGTTGGCTAATATTTTTGTCAAGCCTTCTTACACCTATGTTCATAGAAACGTCGGCCTGAGTGTTCACCATTCTATACCATCTCTCGTTTTCCTAACAGAGCCTGGGAGCTTTCTTTCTAAAGTTTTTTTTTCCTTAGAAGAATTTCAGAAGTATAGTGTTAGCCCTTCTCTGAAAGTTTGATAAGTCAGTTGTGAATCCATCTGGTCCTGGACTTTTCTTTGCTGTAAGATTTTGGCTTGCTTCCATTTGCTTACTTGTCATTTGTCCTGCTCAGACTCTAATCCTTTTTGATTTGGTCTTGGTAAGTTGTGCATTTCTAGGGGTTTCTCCATTTATCTTGTATCGTCTATCTGCTTCTGCATAGTTGTTCATGACTTCTTATGATCCTTTTTATTAGTGAGGTGTCTGTCAGAATCCCCTCTCACCTTTGACTTCATTTATCTGAGACTTATCTTCATGTTTCTTAATTTATTCGGTTAGTTTTTTAACCTCTTTTTTTTTTCTCCAATGCTCAGGAACTTTATGCAGTTGGTGTGGAAGGCCTCACTTTCCACAGGCTGCTTCTAAATATCTCTATTCCCCCATAACTCCCACCCCATCAATGTGACACCAAGAAGGAGGACACAGAAACACAAGGCAGCAGCAGTGACAGAACAAGAGGAGCAGAACATTTGTTCAACTGATCTTAGTAGCCTCAGAAAGTCACAGAAGGAATGCCACTTTCCATCAAAATACACTCCCAAGCAGCCACACAATTCCCCAGTGAGCAGCATGTTAGGTCCTGTGTTTCCACAGCAACAGGAGACACCACCTCTCTCCTTTCCATCCCCCCTCGCCCCATTCCTTCCTTTCCTCCCTCCTTCCTACCGTCTTTTCCTCTCTCCTTTATATCATTCTGACTTCCTCCACCTTTTCATCCCTCAATCCACTCCCTCCTCTTGGGTGTACAGTGCATACAGTTAGTAATTTCTAAAGCACAGATTTGTAAATAAATGCCTCATGCCTGCATGCAATTACTGAAGTTGCAATTAGCTACAAATGGGGCCTGTGCTGTTGGCCTTTACCACAAAACCCACTTCTGCACGGTGCCCCGGCTTCAGGTCCCCACATCACCACCAGGCATCCTTTTTGTCCTGGGGCAGGGTGGCCAAGAATCACATTCTCCTTGTGTTGTCCTTGAGAGATGATTCAATCAGGTGTCCCCTGGATGGTGGAGTGCCAGTATTTTGACATTATTTGTGGCATGAAATTAATGACAAAAACTTATTGTAGACCATGCAGGCTTCAAAACAAAAATCAGTGTTGTGCCTCTAGCAGCAAACTGGACTTCCCTCTGTGTCAACTTAGTTTCTGTGCTTGGAATTAAGGAAGAATTATAGACTCTTTGTTAGTTTCCTGCGTGTGTTCCCATTTATAAAAACACACAGAGAGAATTCATTATGGAGACATTTGTCCTACAGTAGGATTTGAACACACATCTTTGTCTAGAGCTAGTGTTGTGTGTAATTTTGCCTTCTGAGCTGAAAGACCTGCCTTGACCATGGGTGAAGCATCCAGGAACTATAAAATCTATTATGATGGACAGACAACAAAATTAAAAAGTTAATTTATTTTGATCTTTGATTAGAGACCAGAGGACTATGTTAGTAAAACCAGCTAATCATGGGTTTATTTTGAAGTATTTCTAGATGAATTTAATATTTCAAACTATCTTTTTTATGTATTTGGTCATTGAAGGATTATGCTGTATATGGTCATTGGGATGGAGTACAAAGAAGCATCAATATTTTGGACTCAAAGAATTCATGATAGGAAAGCAAATAAGGCTGCAATAGACAGAGCCAGTATCGCAGTTAAGTGGGTGAGATATTCCAGGGCACCAGGCACCTGTCAATCCAGGATGCTCACAATGTATAGCTTCATCCACCAATGTCTAAGCCAGCATTTATTGATACAAGCTCCTGGTTTTCCTCACCTGATGGTTTGGTGGGCATGTGGGAAGCCAGGGTCAGTGTAATGAGTGGGCCTAAAGCCTCTGCCAGGAAGATGCGCTCTCGTTTCCCCTGATGGTTTCCCATTTGAAAAAAAAAAATTTTTTTTTAACCTACTCAACTGCATCTTAAAAGTAATAACACTTTTATTATCTCATGTTTTATTCATCAAAACCTATATAACTGTCAATCAGGGCTTCTGATCAACACAAAATCCCCACTGCTGTCAACATAAGCTTGGGCAGCAATAAGGCGAGGAGGAGGGGGGCTTTTTTGTGGGTTGATAGGCTTCGGTTTGATGCCAGTCATTTGTCTGATGCGGTCGGCAAGTCATTAAACTCTGTGTTTCTTGTTTCTGAGTCTCTGAGTCCCCCATCCATTTCTAAGCTGTGAGTGTTATTACATTGGCCTTGTGTCATTATGACAAGGGTTGTGGAGCTCCTCAGATCAGGGACATTCTTTGCTCAGGATGTTCTTTGAAACAGGACAAGAAAATGTAACCTGTCTCTGGACTCTTACTGAAGAGGTATGTGACACACACTAATGCAAAGAATATACGATGGAGGTCAGAACACTTAGTGTGTAAATATCTGATACGCAGGATATCTGGGACCCCTGCGAAGAGTGTGTGTGTAGTGAAGGACATGTGAGAATCTGTCCTTCATCAACACCTCATTCTGAAATTGCTTGGTCAGCTCAGCATTTCCTGGGGGAGAAGGAAGCATCAGTGATGGCTCAGGGCAGAACAATGATGTACACAGTGAGAACAGAACTCCTGCAGTGGTGGCTCATGGGAGAGTTGTGGGCTACACAGTGGAAACAGAGCACCTGTGGTAGTGGCAGCCTCAACAGCCAGGACTATGTTCTATGTTCTTTACTAAAAACGTATTCTATACTTCTCACTAAAAACTTGCTATTCTTACAGGACAGTCTTGCATTTGCTTTCATGCAAAAGTACGTCGTCAGTGATCCCAGATTAAAATGGCCGCCACTCCATTTCACTGCGGGAGTCTCCAGGGCAGTGGACCGGCCCGCTCCTACTTATACGCCCACATTTTCTCCCCCACCCTCATGTGTAGCCCAGTAGTGATATGGAATCGTAGGTCTTTCCATAGAAAATTAAGAAGTTGTGTTTTTCTTTGGTAGTGTACAAAACAGGAAGCCTTCCCATTAAAGGGCAGTAGAAGGGACCATCAGACACATGTCAGGAGTTTTCACTTGCTCTAGCCTGCTGCTTCTAATTGCAGTTTTCCAGGATGTACGACAAGTCTTCTAAAGAGTATCAGCTCTTCCCAGATTTTGATCTGTGACCCATATTCAGACCTGGGCACCAATGTGATTCCTCTCAGCTCTCTCCCTATCTTAGGAAATGGACCTCTGGAGAGCCATCCATGGCTCACTCTGCTTGCCTGGAGACCTCCTCCTGGCTTCTCACAGAGAATGGAAGCATACCACACATAGTCCTTTAAACAGCAAACCAGGCACAGGTCTCTCTAGATGAATGGTCCTCAACCTTCCTAATGCTGTGACCCTTTAATACAGTGCCTCATGTTTTGGTGACACCCCTCCTCCCAACCATAAAAGTATTTTTGTTGCTACTTCATAACTGTAATTTTGCTACTGTTATGAATCATAATGTGAATATCTGATATGCAGGATATCTGATAACGTGACCCCTGTGAAGAGGTTGTTTGTCACTCAAAGAGGTTGCAACCTATAGGTTGAAAACCACTGCTCTTGATGATGAAACACTGCAGGAAAGATGCTGGGGCAACCGCAAGCCTCTGAGTGCTACAGGGCTCACACAACAGCAGAAAACTACACGCATCTGTCCCAGAAAATCAAGTTCAGACCAGTTGGTCACTTTGTGGCTTTGTAGGGAATATTGGTGCCCATGGACCTGAAGTTAAATCACATCATTATCATTCTTGGGGTTGGGCTCCTCCTCCTGCTCCATCTGTGCACTGCCTGTACCTCTAAGCACTGCCACTTTTACAGTCCCAAAGCCATTGGATTTGGTGGGTACACCTTAGACATTCAACAGGGAGCTCCATGGCCTTTTATTTGCTCCTGGTTATTATTGCCATTGTTATTACTACTGGAAGTTTCTTGTTTTCTTTTTCAGTGTGATATCTGACTGTGATCTGCTTTTACAAACATTTTTGCTTTTGGCAAAATGCTCTCTTCCTCTCTTTGTCATGTGTGTGTGTGTGTGTGTGTGTGTGTGTGTGTGTGTGTGTGTGTGTATTAGCAGGTACTGAATAAAGTCTAGCTCAAGAGTTTGAAGCCTTTTGGCTCTGCCATTAATTATTCCTTTGGTTTTGACAAACTTACATTCCTCTCCAACAGAGTGATAGGATAGTTGAATGCTGAATAATACCCTTACAACACTTAGCCCTAGGACCCAATAAGGTATCTCTTTCAATACTTAGTCCCATAAGGCAAGAAACACCACCACCAGATTTTGAGTGCCTGAGTGCTATGCCTGAGAGTGTGTGTCTGCTCTCTGCACATGATGATGTTCTTCTCCTCAACCTCCAAGGTCAAATGCAACCCAGGCTGACCTCAAATTCCCTCATAGACAATGATGACCTAGAATGTCATAGCCTCCTCGTGTGGTTTTGGGGATGGGACTCAGGAAGTCTAGGATGCTAGGCAAACACGCCACCAACTGCACATAGAGCCCCACTCTACCCCTACATATAGTTCCTACAGAATGACCTTGCTCAGCTAGTTTGGATGTCGGTGGTACATCCTCTTAGTGGTGTGTTACGTCCCTGCAGTCTTTGCTGCAGCCCCACAGAGTACATGCTGGATTAAAAAAAAAGGGGGAGGGCTGACATGAATGTGTCAATCTTCTCTACATTGGGCATATTTGAGTCTTTTGATCTAGCTGTTCTGGAAGTCTGTGCATTCTAAGCGCTTAATTCTATTAGAGAATTAATTTCCATTCATTAATTGGTTTGAGTTGGATACCAATGACAGCTGAACTATTCTGGCTGTCACCATAAGAAACACACTCCATTTCTGGGAGCCCTCCATGCCCTGTGTCTACCCAGGAATAGGGGAAAGTGTAGAAAGTTCTTTAATCTCTTATTTGGATTGCCTAGCCCCCCCCCCTTCTCTCTGCATCTTCTGCCTATAGCTGAATGTACATGTACTTATATAACCCATGTCTTCTGTAATTTCTCTCAGATATTTGAGCACCTTGCATGCTTTTTCAAAGCCTGCTTTTTACAGCCTAGAAATCATCAGGCTTTTAGAAAGCAACAGTGACATGAGTTTATGTGTTTAATGTAGCGTCTAAGAGTGTGTTTCCAAGACTTTGAGCTGCCTAATAAGAGAGACCAGTTTCTTTTTACTTACTTCTATAGACATTTCAACATCTTTGTCCTACTGCCTGGCAAAGACACCTTTTGCCTGAGACATGGCTGCAGTTAGGTAAGTCCTATCCTTGTGAGAATACCTCTTTATTCCAAGGCAGCCTAGCTGTAGCAAACTGTGATGGCCATTTTTAGGATGGGTTTTGCCACTTCAAGAATCTAATCAACAAAACTCTCCTGGGAAAGACCAGAGGTTAAATAATCCCTTATGAGGAAACTTGAAGGCTATTTATTTATTTATTTATTTATTTATTTTTGGCAATTTCAGATTCTGTCAACCTGTCAAATAACACTGTTAACACTTAGGGAGAGGTTTCCTGTGAGATTATTGCTAAAGATAGTTTGTGGACTAACGGTGACATGTTATTTTACTGCCCCCACTCCACACATCTGTTACCTAAACTGGAGTATTCCACACATTAACTGACAGGAATCTCATTGAGTCTGAAGTCTTCATACATGATATGTCTTTTGGGTGTAATTGTGTGTAAGTTACATAGGCATGTTTTGTAGGTGCACATGTGTGCATACCTGTGCATGTACAAGTAGGTCAGAGGAGGATTGTAGATGCCTAGCTTTTGTACCTTCCAGTATATTCCCTTGAGACAAGGTCTCTAACTGAACTGGAGCTAAGATGGCCGCCTGCAAGCCCCACCTACCTTCCTGTCTCCACACAATGCAGGGCTGCGAGCATGTTTAGCTTTAACACAAGTGCTGGGATGCGAACTCAGATCTTCATGTTTGGGCAGAAAGCGTTCGCATCCACAGAGCTATCTCCCCACACCAGCTGGTGTGAATGTATCTACATCCTCATTCAGACAAAACTACTAACAAACATGATCACGGCAATGAGAAAAATAGCTGATCTTAGTATAAGGACTCATCACGTGGTGGGCAGCATGCCAAGCATGTTACAGGCATCGTTTAATTTAATAATTTTTATGTCCCCATGGGAAGCTTAGTTTCCTCAATGTACAGAAGAGAAAAGGGAGGATTCCAGAGCTAAGTCAGAAATATGAATCTGAGCTGATGAGTGGAGGAGCCAATGTTCTGATCCAAGTTTTTCACTTACCCACGCTGTGCCTGCTTAGCTTACATTTTATTTCACGGGGATTTAATTTTACAATCATAGTTCATAATGGTTTGGTTCTGAGTGGCATTAAAAGTCTCCCCTGATTTTTTGGTCCCACTTTGTATATCTTTACAAACTGATTTAAAGGATATCAGCAGTCACTTAAAATCACTCGATTACACTTCTACCTACTGCCCCATCATATCTGCCCATAATAAAGTCATAAATAATTTCATTATGTTCTTTTTTTTTTTCTGCCTATGGTTGACTTCAAACTTAGTATATAGCTGAAAATGACCTTGAACTTTTTATTCTCTTGCCTCTGCTTCCTGGATTTACAAGCACTTGCCCACCCCTCTTCTTGTATGTGGCACTGAGGAGGGCTTCATGCATGCTAAGTGACCAGGCTATGAACTGAGCTACAGGTACAGCACCCTGATAGTCTTAAGCTTTGCCCATGGATATCTTGACACATCTTGGCTTGGACCCCAAGAAGAAGAGCTTTAATGTTTTCCCCTTTGTATTAAAATATAGCATAGGGCATTTTCTGAGAGGATGACAGAAAATGAGGTACATTTATGATTATTGAGTTTTGGAGAGTAGATGTCAAACCTGAAGAGCAGATTCAGCCTGCATTGGCTCAACAAACTGTTGAAGAACTTTCCTGCTGCCTCCTCTAGCATCAACAAATGTCTTCACGTCTTTCCTCTGATGGTGTGGCCTTCCCATGGCCATCTGCGCCTCTTTCTGAACACTCCTTTGCCTGCTCCTTATAGAACATGTGTAATGTGTTTGGAACCCACCCAAACAGCACAAGATAAATGCCTCTAGCTCCTAAACTAATCCTAATCCCATGCCATATGGAGTAATAGTTACAAGTTTTAGTGATTAAGCCGTGGATATATATTTTTTGGAGAGTATCCCTAATCATGTCTTCTGATCTTTTTATAATCATTCCAGTTTTTAAAAATAATATCCACAGCCTCAAGTGTCAAAGCTCATAACTATGTTACACACACACAGAGACAGAGAGAGAGAGAGAGAGAGAGAGAGGAGAGAGAGAGGGGAGAGAGAGAGAGAGAGAGTCACATGTCACATGCAGGTTTATAGCAACGGGAAGGTCTTTGGCCATCCTAGGGCTGCCCTTGCTTTTCAGTGGGATCAAGGTTATGCTTGTGTTCATTGACTGTTAGTCAGCTTTCTGTTGCTATGGTAAAAATGCCCGAGATAAGAAACATGTTAACGTTTTACTCGTTGACAGTTCTGAAGGTTCTAGTCCACTGGAGGCTGGTTCTTGATGTTTGGCTTCATGGTGAGGCAGAGCATCAGTGTAGGACTGAATAGTGGGTCAAAACTACTCCCTTGAGAGATTCAGGTCTCCTAATTTTTTTCACAGACACATCTCCAAGTTCCCTAAGGGCCATCTGATTGTTCTTATCTCCCAGAGACGTCACCCTAGTGGCCAAGCCTTTTGGAGGCCATGCAGGATGGCAACAATAGCAGCTTCCCCATATACTGGTGAGGGTTTTCCTCTCCTACACCATTTCCTTAACCGAATGCCTTTATCAAACCCATAGTTACCATAATATTTTATCTAGAAACACCACTGGCGGCCTTGATAGTATTTTTTTTCCCCTTCTTACAAGATAGTTTCCCTTCCTTGGAAGTCTATAATACTCTCATTTATTGAGTTAGATCTTTTGCTTAGATTTTTTGGCAGCCATTATTTAATTTACCTACAAATTCAGTCCCTGGAAAGTAATTTCCCTCTTATTTTGTACAAATGTATCAAAGGAACCATTTGTCTCATTAGGCCACAGCAGCTCTCCATAGCATAGAACGGCCAGATCTAAAGGCCCCTCATTTTTCCTCCAGGTTTCCAACATGTCCTCTATGCTGTATCTACACTTCCTAGTCCTCTTGGCTTTCTTGGTTTATTCTCTCATTTGGATGAGTATATTAGCATAATGTATACACTCTTGAGAAAATGTGGATCTGAAAAGGTCTCCATTTGTCTCAACTTCTTTTTGTGTTGCTGTGACAAAATACCTAAACAAAAGCGACTTAAGGGGAAAAGGGTTTATTCTGACTCACATTTCAAGAGTACAGTTCACCATGTTGGGACAGTCAGTGTGGCAGGAGCTTGCAACAGTAGCTCACATCACATACACCGTCAGGGAGCAGAGGGAGATGAAGACTGCTACCAATGCTGATGTCTTCATTTTATATAATCCGGAATCTTCAGCCAGGGAACGGTCCCTCCTTCATGAAAATGGATCTTCACACAGCAACTGACATAATCAAGACAGTCCTCACAGACATTGTCAAAGGCTAATGTTAATCTAGGTGCTCTCCCACAGGCCTACACAAGCACTTGTCTCCTAGGTGACTGATTCTAGAGTCTGTCATGTTGATTATTAACACCAACCATGAGCCCATTTTAATTCTAATGTAGACTATTCTGGATGAACATGAAGACATAAATCTTCAATTATATCCTTTCATGCTTTTTGAAGCAAGGCCTGGCTTTCAGGGTTGGTGTTGGAGAAGCCCGCGGTCACTGAGCTCTAAGTACTCTCGGTGTATCCCAGCTTTTAATCCAGAAGACTTTATGGCTTTTAAGTTTTCCTTCTGGTGTTTTAAAGCAATTTAACGATGTTCCTCCTTGGTGTATGGTTCTTTGCCTTCCTCAGAGAGGTGAAGTCGCTCATTGGAGAAGTTAAACTCCATAGATATCTTCATTATGTTTCACATATTTCTGCTCCTGCTTGATCATCTTTTTAATTCTCTGATAGTTTAGTTTAATATGATTACGTTTTCCTACTATAGCTAGTGGCATATGGCCACAAGAAGATGTTGTTAATTATCTCATCTTTCCATGAAAGTTTCCATTTCCTGACTCAGTCTTTAATGTTTGAGAGAAGCATCCCATTACTCTTGGAGGAAAAGGCTTCCATTCCTTCTCCACAGAGGCAATATAGGAGTGATATCTCTGAGTGGGCGTGAACAAATGTGCACAGAGAGAAACTCTCACCCAGTAAATGATATGACCAGACTCTGGGCTCTATGCCTTATCCTCAAGAAATGAGGACTCCATGATGCTACCTTACCTCTAACACTCCCTCTAGAATCAGATGGGAGGCCAGCTTCCTGAGTGTGCTAGCTGAACAGTCTCTATCCATGGTATGGATCCCCAGAACCTCGTGATAAACTTCTCCTGTCTTGGGCTTCTCTTGGTATGTGTATATCTGGGTGAACCATCCTGTACCTTGAGAAGCAGCATTGCCTGTTGGCTTTTATACTCTTTAGCCATCCAGGAGCGAGGGATCTCTTACTGCAACAGCTAGTATATATGATTTAATGTGTCCTTTTCTTTATGTCAGGTGACCGTCTGCCACTCATTTCTCATGAAGTCTGAACCTGACCACACTGTTTGCATTTTGTTGTGGTGCTAAGAACCATGATCCAAAGACATTTGGATAGAAAATGGTTTGTTTGGCTTACATTTCTAGGTCACACCATCACTAGGGAAGTCAGAGCAGGAACTCAAAGAGGAATCTGAAACAGAAATCAGGGAGAAGCAGTGTTTGCTGGCTCACTCACAGGCTTTTGCTCAGCTGGCTTCCTTATATGGGTCAGGACCAGCTGCCTATGGATGATGCCACCCACAGAGAAGGGCCCTTTCATATCAATCATCAATCAAGACATCTCTCATAGATATGGTCACAGGCCAATGTGATGAAGGCAAATTCACAACTGAGGTTCTCTCTTCCGGGTTGACTCTGGGTTGTGCCTAGGTGACAATAAAACTAACCAAGATACCCACTTACTCTTGTGATAATGGCTCCTGTGTTTTATTTCTTTCTCTATGATCATCTGTCTGCCATTATAGTTCTCTGTAAACTTGTGTCACTACATTTTTTCTGTATCCTCTACCTCGCATCACTTGGATGTGATAAAACCAAATTAAGTTTAAAAAACATGACAATTTAGGTATTTATTTATTTAGCCTTTCTAGGATTATTCTTTGGGGTTGTTTAATTTTTAAAAAATATTTATTTATTTATTATTATGTATACAGTGCTCTGCCTGCATGTATACCTACAGGCCAGAAGGGCATCAGATCATATTATAGATGGTTGTGAGTCACAATGTGGTTGCTGGGAATTGAACTCAGGACGTTTGGATGAACAGTCAGTGCTCTTATCCTCTGAGTCATCTCTCCAGCCCTAGTATTTATTTTAAAATGCAGAATTGCCACTTATAGCTTGGCTCAAGGACAGGTCTTTCTCCTCTTCCTCTGCTTTCAAGACTCCTTCCTCTGGAGTGTTTAGTTTCTTTCCCTGACTCTGAATCCATCCTGGTGTAGGTATGGCATTTTCTAGTCACATTTCCCTCCTACAGAACAAGCCCCACTGGACTCTTGGGTATCAGTATCCACCTAGCTTTTTTACTTGATGTCGACATTTGTAAATGAAGGCATTTCTTCTCTATGTAACTCCATCCAGAATGAGATGATGGGAGTAGAGTCAGTGACCAATAAATACTAAAGATAAAGGTATCAATGTGCAACCAAATGCTCTGCTTGTTAACTTGAATCTGCTTAATTGAGCAATAATTAAAATAGTTTTATTGCTATTTGTACATTTAATAAAAACAGTCAGAGTCCAAGCTCTGCTATGTGTTCCTGAACATGTGAGAGAAGGCTCAGTTTTTATGAACAAGCATGCATTTAATTACTATTAAGAAGGATGGATGCGAACAGATAAATTGCTTCATCTATCTATTATCGGTGCCATTTTTGTACTGCCTCAGCAAAGCCCCTGATATCTGTCCTGATCATGTGGATCTAGTTATTTTTTACACCATGTATTATTTCGTTGGCTACAGCGTAAGGTCCTAGACAAATAGTCTTTAAAGTGGAACATTTACTATGACCTATCACTTGAAGGAAATTTTTGTGCTTTGACTTTCCTTCACATAACTAATGGCTTTAAGGGAGTATTATAGCATATATATTCATATTAACAAGGTACATTAATAATTTCACGCTCCTAGTCGTTCCAGCCAAGGTGAATACCTGAAGAGCACCCGCACATGAGAGGCTTCCACACACTCGACCCACAGTTTCCTTTGTGAATACAGACCAGACACGGCCTGCTCTTAGCTATTCCTTGTCTTATATATCCTTATTTTATTTAGTAATATCTTATACTACACTATTTTAGAACATTATCAAATTGTATTGCATGAACTATTCCTCAGCTTGTTTTTCCATCCAGTATTAGGACTCAAAAGTCAGTATTTTGTTGTATATACCTATAGTTGTTTGTTTTAACCTTTGTTCCAGGCTTTGTCTTAGAAAACACCACAATTTATTTATTAAGTACCTTTATTTTAGATATGTGAGTGGTGTCTTTTTAAAAATTTTTTTATATCACTGCTCATGTGTAGATGCATAATAACACCTGTCTGAGAAACATGGCTTCCAGGAGCCTAATTCTTGCAATAACTAAGGGGATTTGAACAAGTTTTGAGTCTCAACATAACCAAACTTAATTATGTAAGTTGACTTTTTATTTGCCAGGAGACAGTCACAACATCAAGTTATAATTTAAAAATAGTATCTATAATATATAAAACAAACAAAAATCTACAATTTTGCCAAAATCTCTGTATTAAAGGTTTAAAGAAGTCAAAGTAGGAGATGGCTGAAATTCTTCTTTATTGTCAGCTCTGTGAAGTACATACATTGCTGCTTAAATGCAAAGCCACCGTCCATACTTACACAACACAGGCATCACGCTGGCTGCTTACCCTAAGGTGTCACATGACATCACTTCCTCCTGTGTTTTTTCTTTCCACGTGACCCCAGATCTTTCTTCAAGAGTGTGGACTACAGAGCCCAATCAATAGGGTTAATACCTCTGTGTACCCCAAACTAGCTTTGGACTTCACCTTACTAACTTTCAGTTTGATGGTCACAGTATGTACTTCCAAGGACTATTCTGCATGTTAAATGAGTTTCTGTACTTTAGAGCAACACAGCAGTTCTTGTCCCATGTACTTAGGATGGTGCTAGTCCCTGGTGCTGGCTGAGATGTCCCCTCTGTGACAACCGATAGTCAAGACCATGGGAACTAACAGCCTACAGGGTGCTTGCATATAAGGTGATCTTTGAAGGTACTTAGGCATGTTTCTTATGTTTTTAGATTATCATGAGCTAAAAGTCTGTTTTCTTAGGCAGGTGTGATGCACATCTGCAATGCCAACACTCTGAGGCCTGAGGCAAGAGAGTTACACGTTTGAGGCCAGCTTGGGCGACATTCAGGATGTTGTTACAAACAAGTAAACAATAAAACTATGTGTTTTTTTGAAAGCTTCTTAGATCACTGATATCAGATTGTTTGTAAAATTCTGGCTTAGAGGTCATAGGTCAGCATTGTACTCTGTGCAGAAGCCTCTGTTAAAGCTTACATGGAATGAAGGTGCACACCCAGCCCTAGGTTAGATTCCGAATGTATTCTCACCGGACAAACTGTGACCCTCTTTAGTGCCTCATAATTCCTTGCATCCTACTTTTCTAATTCTCATAATCTTTGGTTTTGAGATGATTTGATAGAAAAGTATCTAAAATAAAAATATGGTTGAACAATTCTTTAAGAATATTAAACACAGGACTGGGGAATGGCTTAGTGGGTAAGTTGCTTGCTATACAACATGAATAACTGAATTTTGATCCCTGGTACCCATGTAAAAGATAGGCATGGTCATATGCACCTAGAAGGCTATCTCTGAGGAATGTCAAGACAGGGAAATTTCTGGGGTTTGCTCAATTACAAAAGGAAGCTCCAGGATCAGAGAGCAGTCCATTTTCAGAACAATAAGCTTGAGAGAGAGAGAGAGAGAGAGAGAGAGAGAGAGAGAGAGAGAGAGAGAGAGAGAAGGAAGGACATGTGTTGAGAGCATGCACCTGCATGCACACCAGCACTAATTAAAATAAGCATATCAAATATGTATTATATATTTTAATATACTATATTTTTACAGTCAATGTTCTACCTAAGAATCCCAAGGTCACTAGCTTACAACCCAAGAGTTTGCAAATGTACTTGACGTTTATCTACCTGCCTACATGGAAGAATAATCACATCACACTGGATGGTGCTTGGCACATAGTTGGTCCTTAGAAAATGCTTGCATGCAGACAAGGATGGGACAACTGCTTTATGTAATGTCTTCCATCTGGCTTAGTCACTAGACGTAAACACATTCCAACTCTAAACTGAATAGATATGGAGTCACCATAAAGTATCAATGCAGAGCTGCTTACTAATGATTGGATGTTGAACAAGCTGCTCAACTAAGTGTTGCTCTCTCCTCCTAACTGATAGGGAATTAAGGCGTGTGCCACTCATGCACACCTTTGCATTGCATTGCTCTTTTTGCCTGTGGGAAGTAGTTGGTGATCAATACGTATGCAATTCTTTCTTAATCCCACCTGTGAGGAGCAATAATTAGGCTCTTTTTCTTTGTGTCTCTAATTCTCCTACTGTTTTCTTGTTTTCTAACAACAGAGCCTTTGTCTTCTATAAGGTTAGGCGATAACACCACCTTCTAGTTCAGATTTAGATATTAAGGTAGCAGTGGCTCACTGCCAATTAGTTCAGCTAGGATACAATCCAAATTGACTCATACACTTAGTGAATTTGAAATCTGCCATCCTACATGGAAAGAGTTGTATGGGCACTGGGTACTCTCCGTGGGCCAAAAGAACTGGGAAAGCAGCAAGCTGTGCCTCAGGTCCCCCAAAACAAAGAACCCCAAGGAGTGTGTGAGCTACTGTTGGCTGAGTATGCTCAGTCAAAACAGCACTGAGATTTTGTTAGCTTCTGCGTTTGTGCTTTCCTGAGTGATTTTCCTGTCCAATGCGATAAGCACATTACAGTTGCTAGGAATCACCTGTTTGTTCATTATCCTCAGCTTAACCAATTCACCGCAAAGACGCAAAGGGTTCCTACGTATGAGGTCAGGGTGGAACACTTGACCTGTGATTTTGCTTCAATAGAGCTAAGACTCAGAGCACAGAAGGCTTTCCCAGCAGAGATAGCAAGCCAGCCTGTGATGCATCCAAGCAACCCACAGACAAGCTGGCTGGGCTGCGAGACGCAGTTCTGTCCCCTGCACATGTGTTTATTTGCATGTGAGAGGATTTAGTCACATGTGTCTCAAATCACAGGTTTTAGTCTCAGAAGTGTGCTCACTAGATTATACTCCTAAATTAGTATGGAAAGCAGAGCTTTGTGAAGATGCCAGGCGAGGCTCAGAAATCCCTAACTCTTTCATTCCCGCTGTTATCTCTTTAATTGCCATATGCCGTGTGTTCCTCGTGGTGGTGGCTGTCCACTTCATCAAGGGATTCTCAGAGAACTTCGTAAAAAAATGTCACTTCAATAAAGAACACAACTGAATGCTGGTTTTAGTGGCTACAGCTCACTCCTTTATACCTCATTGGCAGTGCATGACTAAAGCGTTTCCTCTAGTCCCAAGGGGGAAAAAATCAATTGCTAAAAGATGACCCACTGAGGGCAATGATAGTCATAATGGTGATGAGCACCAAGCAGGTACAGTACTGCTGAGTCAGCAGAAGCCCTCCTGTGTTTGACTTTAGAAGAAAAATGGAAGTGACCTTGAGGGGTATGGATACCCGCAGGACAAACCCTTTGGAAACTCCATATTGAAAGATCTATAGGAGCTTTGAGACTTGAAGGGCAAAAGAGCTAAGTTTATATATTTAGTTTATTCTTCAATTTTGTCTGCCTGGGTCTCAGTGATCTTGATATGGACTTAACTCTAACCCCACCAAGGTGAGCAAAAAGCCATTGATGATAAGGATTGGCGGCTAAGAATAGCTAATGGTTGGCCTCGTTAATTCTTTATAAGCCTGTGAGTAAGTTATGAGAGCTTGCTGGCTTCCATGTTGCAGGAGACATGGCAAAGAAAAGCTGTGGTCACTAGGTCACACAGCTAGTAAGAGACAGAAACAGTGGAGGAAAAGCTCTCTAGACTCCAGTCTTCCCATAGTCTCCCTCCATTTCCACCTGGGACTACAAAGGGTGTAAGACGTCAGCAGTGCCAGACGGAAGGCTTCATTCCAGCCTCTCCACCGCTAGGAGACTGATGGACAGTCATGAAGCCTGGCTGTCACTAGCCTGTTTCCACAGCAGCCTGGTAGGAGATTCTAGGATAAGTATCAGTGAGCTGGGATTTAGGAAAAGGGCTTGATGAAAATGTTTTTATACAAGAAGCAGAACCAAAAGCTTGTGTCCCAAGGGGAACACAAACAAGAACCAAAGTGCTGGGCTCCATCTCTCATACATCACACAGGTTTATGGGCAAAGGGATCTATCAAATGTCATACCTTCTTCATAGTTTCCCAGCATTAGGCTTGTGAGAGCATCAGTGTCATCCTGCCCATGGCTCGCTTTTCCTGGGCCTCCTTATTGGCTGACAGTTGCTTGCTTACATAGGAGTATTTTCTTTCAAGAGTTTTTATTCCTCTTCCTGAGGCTATCAGCTAGATCCACACTCAGAAATAGGACCATAATTCTGAGTGGGGATTACATACCGGAAAGAGGAGTTTGGAGCTCTGAGGGTCAAAGAGCCTTCACATGGCTTCATTTTACAGAAGTGGATGACCACAAAGAGAAAATCATTTGTGTCTCTCTATCAAAGCTGAACCAGCAGGAGACGTTCTTTCCCTTACCTTCCTTTCTCCTTTCTATGGACACTTGTTGCCAGGGTCCTCAGAAATGGGACTGAGAGTTATCCAGTCCTATTCCTTTCTTGTCCAGGACTGATGAGAACTAAATCTGTATGACATCTCCCCAGAAGCCATGCCATAAGCCTGTCCCCATCCTCCATTCCAAGTGTGACACATAGTTATACCACTCTGCGTGATTGATGCTGGGACAGCGTGTCTGTTCCTCATGAGTAGTTTATGCTGTTTCTTTCTCCGAAATGACTCATGACCATGCTACACCCAAGGTCTTCAGACACTGAACCCAAATAATCAATCATCTTCTCCCCAGTGTATGCCCCCCCTCGTCTGCAGAGGTCTTATTTAGCAAAAGTCTTTGTGACACTCTCCTTACCCCACAGCGTATATCTCAGTTCATCTCTCTTCTAATCTACTATCAATATTAAGAGGTTCATATGGTACGACTGTCTGCATAGCCAGATGAGCAATTCTTGTGCTGCCTTTGAGATGTGCATTTACAAATATTCCACATGCATTCTTTGAAATAAAATCTCCTTCTTCTGTAACCCATATATCTTTTTTTAAAAAAGGAATCCATGTCCCCTTAGCTGCTAATAGAGTTTGATCTGATAAAGTTTGAATTATTGGTTCTCCTGTAAGTGTAAGTATAAGAGTTTATTTGGTCTTAATTTATCTTTAGATAGAAGGAGAAATCAGGGAGTGACTCTGTCTCCTTAGAGTTCAAGAATAGCTGGGTTCCTACTTATATAATAACCTATATACATCTCTCCATTAACAATAGTACTAATTAGTGCTTCAATAGCATAATTCAAAACAAAGGTGTGTCTGATTTTGATGACTTATGAAGTATCTCTCTGTTACATCCACGCTCGCTCCCATCGTAATGTCATCATGACCTCCAAAACACCTAAACACATCAGCCAGAACAACATAGGCAGAGCAAGGCATCGTGTAAAACAACCAATTGGAAGTGTTTCTAAATATGTGTTCATGTAAGGACATGGCACTTGGTCCTTCTACATAGGGAAGGGAATCATGTAACTCTCCCATACATTGTCAAGTGGCATTTTATTCAAGCCCTCTAAAATAAATGGTTATGAATTGAATACAGACAAGAAATTCTGAATTCTAGAGCCCTAATAAATAAATTATATACAGACACTTCTTAATCATTGGGCAGACCTTACATTTATATATAATTCATATATAATATATGGTATGCTAAAATTTATTTACATGAAATTTCAATTTAATTGAGTGCATAGTGTGTTTTTATTGGCTATATCTAATAACTAAAAGTAGCTCAGAAATCAGAGAGTGTCTCCACAAAAGAAAATATGCCTTTTAGACAGTCTGTTTTCTCTCTCTCCCTCTCTCTCTCTTTCTCTCTGTCCACTGCTTGTTAATATAATAGACGTGTCATGATTGCTTTTTAATACTAAAAACCTAGGCAAACTTAACTGTTCCTTTTTGTGGATGAGGAAACTGATATTTAGAAATGTGGAGAGATGTGCTTTAGTTAAAGCAGACCTGGGAGGCACTGTCAGGACCAATATTTGTACCTCTTGATTCTCCATTTGTGTTTGGTGACTGACATCAAAAATAATTAATTGCATTATAAATAATCTAACCCATCTTGGTCACAATCACAGGCCCAGAGCAGTAATTATATTTCTTGGCAATGGCCACTCTGCTTTGAATTGAAAAATGGCTGTAGAGGCTCTCATCCAACTGTGTCTAGGAAGCAGACCTGCCTCCATGGCCCCGGGTTGGAGGCCTGGCATTAAGATGCAGAACATGATGAAGCTGCTGGGGTGCGGGGCGGCGGTTCTCCACCATTCCCAGAAAACCCTCAGCTTTTCCTATGGTTCATGAGTTTCCATTTTCTATACAAATGGTAGGAAAATGTGGTGTCAAGTAACGACTTGGTTGTTAAGAATAATTGTCATGAGCTATTGGCTCTCTAGCAGTGGGAGGATGGAAGTAATTTCCTGACACGTCCGTTTACACATCTGAAGAGTAAAGGAGCAGGGTCTTGCATCTGACTCCACTTGCAGGGCTGGCATTCTCAGCAACATAGATTTTTTTCCATTTAAAATTCAGTCCTTCTGGGAGATGCTGGGAGATGTGCTTAGAAGCAGACAGAATCGACCAGCATTTGTGAGAAGGTAATCAGAGTTACTCCTTGCCTCCTGAAATCGGCGCGTGTGTACATTCTGCTCGGGGAATCTGTTCTTTTTGTTACAGAGCAGATGTCTGCGAGGGGCTTGGCAGGCCCCACTCTGTCAAACAGTCCGGTTTTGACAGTTACTTGCTTGAGGGATGGCTGAAATGCAAAGTGTTTCTGATCAGAATATCATATTCATCTGGATGTTAATTACTGTGTCTGCCTTGGTATAAATAATTAATTATGTAAAACCCACACAGCTGCTGCTGGACAGGGTTAAGTGACTTGCTGTCAAAATCTCACAGTTCTCCAAAGGGAAGTAGGTGTGGTCAAGCCCCTGGAAGAGGGGTTGCTTATCAAAGTGCCCCTGTGGTCAGAAGAGAACCCTATCACTGAGTGTGGGGTATGAAGTGTTTCTGTGGTTGGAGTGCTACTCAGTCACTTGCCTCATAAGTAGGAGCACTGGTATTTAGATCTCTAGAATCTATGCATGGGGCCAGGGGCATTGGCAGACACCAGAAATCCCAGCATTAAGAGACGAGAGGGAGAAAGAGAGAGAGAGAGAGAGAGAGAGAGAGAGAGAGAGAGAGAGAGAGAGAGAGAGAGGGAGGAGGTGAATTCCCAGAAGCTGTTGGCCAGAGAGACTGAAAAAAGTTTCAGGCTAAAGGCAGAGCCTGTCTCTGACAACAGCAACAAAGACACAACAAACATTATGGTACCTGATGAGTGACCATTTGCCCTCTGACCACATATGAGCTGTGCATGCATGCGGTACGAATGCATAACGGCACCTACACATGCACCACCGATTTTCCATAGGAAGTATGTCTGAATTTATAAAAATTGATCCTCAAAGCAATTCCTTTATCAAGTGCTTTGGTAGTACTCTCGGAATTCAGATAGCTCCTTGAGGGTCATCACAGACCCTCACCCTCCATCACATCTATGGGTCTCCACCGTTACCCTGGGGGACATTACAGCCCCAGATGTGCAGCCTTTCACCCTCTATGACACACATGGGTCTCCATAGCCCACACTGTTGAGTAGATGAGCATTTTTCTTTGTTCTTAGGTCAGCTGTGAGACCTCCAGTTGGCTTCCCCACTTCTGTGGATTTATAGGAGATCATTGCTCCAGCCAGGAATGCCTGTGAGGATGTCTGGTCTACTGAGGGATGATAATGAATCCATTTAAAACATTTTATCTCTAATTGATCTAGGCATGAATGACTCATGTTTAAATATAGCTCAGTGTTTGATTGATATAGAATAAATGCTAATTCCAAGTAATGCTTTTTTTTTTTGGTCGAATATCACCATATACAGCAAGTCATTGGAAAGGGGAGGAGAAATCACCTAAAAAATGAGTCGCTATTAGATTTGTCAGATGGTTTTGAATAAATATTGATATTTCTGTAAACAAAGCAAGCTGCCTGCATCAGTTATTTTTCTCATTACTGTGATAAAATACCCGGCAGGAACAACTTTAGGAAT
>OU015742.1:124931914-124959811 GCA_907169655.1 Acomys percivali
AAGAAGTCAGGGTCAAATTATCATATAGTCTTCCCATCCATCCATTACTTTAGTGAAAAAAAAATCGAGAACTATGTGAATGCTCTACCAAATAGATCCAGAGTCAAATCCCAATTTAGTTTAGTCACATTCGAGTTTGCTTTTCTGTCACTGTAATAAACACCACTATGAAAGCAATTTGTGGAGAAAAGGGTTTGTTTCACTTTACCTTTACAATCCTTCATCAAGACAGGATCTCAAAGAGGAAACCAATGGAGGAATGCTGCTTACTGGCTTGCTTCTCTTGGTTTGCACAGTTACCTTTCTTACACAGCCTTGGTACACCTACCAGGCATGACATCACCTACCAACAGTGGTCATTCTGCACCAACTAACAAATAAGAAACATCCCTAGTCCAAGGGATATGTCCCATGGAAAACCTTACTTACCAGGAAAGTGGGTCAGAGGAGAGGACATCCTATTGAGACTTTAGGTGAGAGTAGCATGGAAGAATGGGGAAATAGTAGGATCCACAGGGTCCTGGAAACCTACAAGAAGAACTTTATGACAGGCAGATCTGGGTCCTGGGGGCCTTCTCAAACTAAGGCACCAGCCAAGGAGAATATATAGGCAGTAAACTTCGAACCCCTACCAAGACCTAGCCAATGAACAGGATATTCTCCACCGTTTAGTGGAGAGTGAGATCTGACTCTCACACGAACTCTGGTGCCCCTTTTCTGACCATGTCCCCTGAATGGGGAGACCTGGCGGCACCCAGAGGAATGATAGCAAGTTACCAAGAAGAGACTCGATATTCTAAGAGCATATATGGGGGAGGAGGTCTCCCTCAATCACAGACATAGGGGAGGGGAGAAAGGGCAAAGTGGGAGGGAGGGAGGAATAGGAGGAAACAAGGGAAGGGCTAACAATTGAGATGTAATATGAATAAATTAATTTTAAAAAAACATTCCATAGACATGGCCACAGGCCAATTTAATCAAGGCAATCCTCTATGTGAGAGTCTGTCTTCCCAAATGACTCTAGGATTGTGTCAGATCCTAGACAGCTGACGCTAACTGTGAGAGGCAACAACATTTAAAACAACCATTGTATGCACTCTTCCTACAGTCTTGAAAGTCCTGGCCAGGCTCACTGCACACGCAGGCATGGGCAATGATGACCATTCATATTGTAATACTTCTTATGGATTCTCCTATGGGTAGCCATTCATGGACACCTTGATTCTGTTCTATTTAATTTCTTGGGGAATATTTTTATATTGATGGCATTCAAGTGTTCTTGCTGTATTTGAAAGAGATGAGATTGGAGTTCTCAGAACACCAAGCCTCAGGATAGTTGAGCCTTCATTAGCTCATGTGTTTGAACATTTGGTCACCAGGTGGTGGCCCTTGGAACCGTTAGGAAGTGGAACCTCACTAAAGCAAGTATATCATTAGGGGCGGGCCTTGGAACTGAACAGCTCTACTCTATTCCTTGTTAACTTTCTGCTTCATGAATGAAGATGTGATCGTAAATGATGTGTGATGAGCCAGCTCCACAATCCTGCTGCTAGGTCCCTGCCTGCTGCCATGCATTCTGTGCAGTGATGGACAGTATCACTCTGGAACTATGAGTCAAAATAAATGCTTTTCCCCTTAAATTACTTTTGTCACAGTATTTTCTCACTTATTGGTGGTAACAGAAACAGAAGACGATACTGTGAGCTGAGAAATGGCCTGATATGGGACAGGAAGGAATTGCCTAACTAGCTTGTATGAAAGCAAAGGTTTAGGAGGATCAGAAACTGTAAGTTATCAAGAAAACAGATGGTTAGACAGAAAAGAATAGGAGAGAAGCCGAAATGCTGGTTCTGGGTGAAAGAGTCACCCAGAAAGAGTTTGAAGGCTCAAACTACCCTGTGGCTTGGTGTTCTGAGAACTCCAATCTCATCTCTTTCAAATATAGCAAAAGCACTTGAATGCCATCAATATAAAAATATTCCCCAAGAAATTAAATAGAACAGAATCAAGGTGTCCATGAATGGCTGCCCATAGGAGAATCCATAAGAAGTATTACAATATGAATGGCCATCATTGCCCATGCCAGAGCTTAGGTGTAAGCTATTGGGTGGGCTCTGTGCTGTATGACTGGCATTTTCCATTTAATTGCAGCCATTTTGTTCTCACTTAGGTTGCCTTGCACCTGGCCTATGCAAAAAGTTGCATGATCTGGGTGGGTCTTGAGGGGCTCTGCTACCTGTTCAATGTCAGCTTTCATTCTAGCACTAGTCTCTGGCTGTTTGCATCCGGTTCCATTGGTAAGGATATTCAGTCCTTTCCTGTGCCTCCCTCTGACTTCCTTGTCCTTGCTCTGACAGTCATTTTCCTTGAGTGGTTTTGAAAGGGTTTCTGCTCTATGTAGCAGCATCACAACAGCTCTCAGAACAACACCAGACCTAATGGCAAGTTCAAAGCTCACTTCACGACATCAAGGGGATATCTGCGTGCTGAGATGTTTATCACATGGATTTCCCCCACTTTTCACTAATTTCAGCCTGCATGATAGAAATGACAACTTGGGAACTAACCCATGTTAGTTAGTCATAGATTGCATAGAAACGAGGAAGGGACAGAGAATGGGAGGCATGGTGGGGGGTGGGTGGGGGAGAGGGAGGGTGAATGTGAGCACAGGAGCAACAGCACCACAGCTCTCTGCACTGAGAACTTACATTGCACTCAGTGTGAGTGTGGTGCATTTAAGAGCTTGAGGGGTTGGGCTGTTCCTTGTTGCATATCCCATTGTGTTTTCCTTGCATGGATTTCAACATTCAGTCAGCATTTCCTTCCTGTTCATGCTCTTTCATACAAAGGTGAAAACCTTATACACTCCAGACTTTTTACCTGCACTTTCAGAAATTTGGGGGGAAATCTGCACTAATCTAGAATCTTCAGGTTTACAAGAATGAGAAATGGTGAGCTTAAATTCAACATATTTCTTCATACTTTCTCCAAATATTAATGACAGGAAATTCTGAGTCTGTGGCATGGACAGAGCGATGGATAAGTCGAGACAGGGAAGGAGGTCTGAGTGAAAAAGAACAGATGGTTGATGCTGAAGAACTCTGAAGCTATACATTGGCCAGCAACAAAAGTAGTAAACCGTCAGTATAGATTTTATGTTCTATTTATATTATTTATTATATTTAATCTTATAACTATTAATTGATATAAAGTATACTTGGCACTTTACAAAAGCTGTACACACACTCCTGTGACACCCTGCAAAGGTGCTATTGCTTCCATTGTACTCACAAGAAGGCCAAACAATGTTGGATATGTCAAAGGTCACTGTTCTGTGTTCTTTCTGTTGCTATGACAGAAGACAACTTAAGCAGGAAGTATTATCTAGCTTGCTGTTCCAGGTCGCATTCCATCAGGGCTGGAGCTCAAGCTGGCACCTTAATAAACTCTAGAGAACACCTTCTTGTTGGATCCCTTACACGCTCATGCTTAACTACTGTCTTATATAACCCAGAACTTCCTGCCCAGGGAATGGTGCTACTCGCAGTAGGCTATATCTTCCTACATCAATTAACATTCATGACAATCCTCCACAGACATGCCCACAGGCCAACATGATTTAGGAAATTCCTCAGTCTAGACACCCTTTTTGTGTGACCCTTCGCTAGAGTTGGCTAGAAAAGTCTCCCAGCCCCCCCACCCCCACCCCTGCTAGATTTCATGAATACATGCTGAGTGCTCTGTTTCTTACCCCAAACTTTCTGTCAGGTCTATTATCAGGAATAAAGATGTTCTAAAGCAACATTGTATCCTTCCTTTTGGCTATCAGACTATTGAAACAATGAACCCCAAACAATTGTAATTTACTCAAGAATCATTCTGAGACAAAGAAAGTGTTGGGGGTTTGGCACCAGTCAAAGAAAGAACTTGTCTTCCTAGGAAAGATGTCACCTTATAGGAGAGACTGGAGCTTAGGCAAAGGTGATAGGTGGGTCCACATTTTGGCCATGTCTAATTAGTTAGGCAGCCTCTGGTTTTCTATTTAAACCTAAACCTCATGATCAGCTACTAAAGATGAATGTGAGGTATGGGAATATTAGTGGACCTCTTTGTTCCCTTCCCAATGTGGCCATGTTGAATGAATCTCCTTTCTCTGCATTTAATTATTTATTGGTATCTTTAGCCTATTGAGCATGAGTAGCTGAGCCTGATTTGTTGGGATGATAGAGCTCAGGCTCTGACCCTAACAGCTCTGGTAATAGGGTCACACTGAGTGGGAGGAAGAGGGACAGCTGAAACCTCTGCGGTAACTCTGTTGAAGTCAGCTGAGGGCCAGATGTCTCATTCTTCCCGGGTTTCACCTCACTTATTACCAATTTGCTTGGGACTTTCTCACTGACCCCCCCATGTATCCAAAAATACTAGATTTAACACTTGACTCTGCCCATCCCCATGTATCTCCAAATACTAGCTTGAACACTGTCAGGAAACAGACATGTTTGTGAAGCCTCTAAGAAATGTAAGGACCTCAGGCATTGGAAAAATGAGGGATCCTAATTTAAAGGTGGAAATGTCAACCAGACACCAGACTGACTCAGGGGTGGAGTGACACAGAGACACTGAAGCAAAACATCTGCCTGTTAAACTCACATCACAAGCAGCCAGCCACAGCTCTGTAGAAATATTTTGCTGGCAGTCCCCACAGCATCTACTGTGTGGTTGTCACATTTGGATGGTGACATGTTTGATGGAATGAGGCCAACAGACACAGTTGGAGGGTGCTGTAGTCTTTGAATGGCAGAGGGTGTGGAAACTTCAGACTGCGATTTCAGAAGTCAGGCGATGACCCCTAGAACTCCCCGACAGATGGCTCCAAGTTTTCTCAAAGTTCACTGTGGATAGCCGATCTACCAGTAATACTGCATGCGCATGTCCAGTATGCAGTGAAGATTTTTCTAGAAAGAGAATTCTTGTCATTCTTTCTTTTTATTGCATGTGTGTGTTCTTTGTGTGTTCATTTGTGCATACATGTTCATATGTGTGTAGATTGACATGTATGTGTATGGGTGATCACATATGCTCTCTCTGGCATCCTCGAGGCCAGCCTCTATCACTCTCGACCATGCTCCCATCCTGTTTCAATGTTAATTCCATACTCTCCACCCCCAGGCTCCCCTGGAATAACCTCTCTGAGTATGTACCCCACCTTGAAGTTTGATTCTTGGAGAACCACAGTGGGTAATCCACTAATCCTAACTGTCCGGGTCTTATCTGACTTTATTGCAGAGAGTCTCCTGGCTTGGGAAACCCAATCCCACACTCACAGGGGCAAACACTCACTGTAGACACAAACAAATCTAAGCCAGAATAGCAGGCACCTCTTAGGTTTCTTGTAGCGTGTATAATGGGGAGCAGCTAGACATGACAGAGGGACTTGGGGATTTGGATGAAGTGAAATTTTAGGCTTAAAAAGTCATTTGAAGGCTGGAGAGATGGTTCAGTGATTTAGAGCACTGACTCTTCCAGAGGAGCCATGTTCAACTCCAAGCACCCACATGGCAGCTCACAACTCCAAGATCTGACACTCTCACACAGACATATATGTGGAAAACACTAATGCACATAAAATAAAAATAAATTATTAAAAATCTTTACTAAATGTATTTTTAATTTTTTTTTATAACTTATTCACATTACATCCTGATTATAATCCCCTTGCTCTTATCTTCTGTTCTCACCCTTCCTCCTTTTTCTGGCTGGTTCCTCTCCCCTAGACCTCTGACAGGTAGGGACCTCCTCCCTGACCATCTGACCACAGTCTATCAAGTCTCATCTGGATACCCTGCATCCCCTTTCTCTGTGTTCCCACAGGGCCTCTCTGCCAAGGGGGCAGTGATCAAATTGTGGGCACCAGAATTCATGTCAGAAGCAGTCCCCTGCTCTCCCTCCCATATTCTCCATGTGGAGAATGAGCTGCTAATCGGCTACATCTGAACAAGGGTCTAGGTCTTCTGCTTGCAGTGTCCTTGGTTGGTGTATCAGTTGACTAAATGTAGTTTTAAAAAATCGTTTAAAGCTCTTCAGGGCACATATGCCCCCTGCCATCCTTACCGAGTCTCTGGTATAATTTAAACTGCTGGCTAAATGTGGTAAACTGATCATTTATTAAAATGTCAGTGCAGCTGAATTCTGTAGCCAGGTTAGTGCAGCATAAAAATAAGCCAGTGTCTCTAATGTAGGTACTACACTGGGAGCAGCTGATGCCCAGACTGTAAGTGAAATCAGGTCTGGTGAGATACACACTGGGATGTGTACTGGTTGGAGGTTCACACATCAATGATGAATCCTTGAAGCTCGAGGTTCTTCCTGCCAAGAACATCATGAATGCTTACTGTGAGGTGTGTATGTCATGGGAGCTGTAGCTAAAACTAATCCTAGAATAGAGAGAACCCTTGCTTACAGAGGCTTAGCAGGTCAACAGTGTCTGTCCCCTGTGGCATGGAGGTGATTGGATCTCAACTTGGGGTTCACATCCATGCTGCAGGTAAAGAAATAAAGATCAAAAGAATATTATTTTTATTATGGATTAGCCTGAAGAAACCTGAGAGGTCTTTAGAAGCTTGAGCGGAGGCTTTACAAGAGAGTGATGATGGGCTGCTTCTAGGGTGCTTGAGCAAACATGGTCAGTGGGGGCACATGATGGTAAGCTGTTGGCCATTGTATGAACCAACAGTAACTATGTCAATTTACAGGGCATAGAATGAAGCTAAGGGAAGGGATAGGAGTCATAGCTAGGAAGACTTTGGCTTTGGATAGTCCTTACATGTAGCTAGGGTCTGAATATCTATGAACCCCGACTCCCTATGAACAAGTCCCTATGAACATTCCCAGTGTGATGGTTTGAGATGTGCTGAGGCTGTGAAGGTATGATCTGACAAACAGGATTTGTGTTCTGGTGAAGGGTACTCCTGAGAAATCTCCTGCCAAGTCGCCACTGTGAGAGGAGACAGTGAGAAGAGGCTGAAGCCAGAAGGGCCTTGGCGTGCTATCTTGATCCTTCAGGATAACACACAACCATGAACCGCAAACAGAAAGTCATTCCTCTCATTCTGGAGGCTGAGAAGTAAGAGATCAAGGCAGAATCACTTTCTGATTCTCAGACAATGTCTTCTACCCATCATCCTCCCTGAATGCGAGGGAGGGGAACAGCAACTAGCTCCCTGCAGCTACATTCCATTCAGAGGGCTGCTACATAATGACCTCATCCTCTCCCAGAGGCTCCACTGCCCTCACATTGGGGCTTATCATTTCAACATATGCATGTTGACTGCACACAAATAACCTGAACACAAGAGAAAGCACAAATGGGGCTTTGCTATATGGCAGGCTCGAGAGAACAATCACAGACTCTTCTTGCAAACAGAGGTCAAGGTGTCAAGGTTTTACATTGGCAGCATTGTTGTATGTGTCAGTTGGGATAGATGCCAGTCTATACATAGTCTGTAGAGTATGCGTTCTTAAAGTAGATGAGAATGATAGACTTATAGAAGATGCATAGAAGGGAAAAATGTTTAGATATTGATGAGGTATTGATTAATTTGGAAACTAGAAATATTCCTATCTTTTCTTGGGGGAAAAGAAGAACAAACATGTAATAATATGTCTCTTTTGATATAGCCAGATGAAATGGGAGTTTCTTTGAGATTACCAGCAGATGGAATAATGATATAGAAACCATTTATATTTATTATAAGCTTATGGCACGATAGTTGGGCAGATTCTCAGTTATTTAACTCAGCTATGCCGGCCTGGCTTACATCCTGGCACATGGCCCGTTACCTGTACGTCTTAGTCTCTAGTCCTTGCTTCTTGCTTCTCCTCCACTTCTGCCTGGCAACTGCTGTTCCTAAGATTCCTTCCCAGAGTCCCTCTCTCTTCCAAAAGTCCTGCCTCTCTCTCTCTTGCCTCAGCTATTGGCTGTTCAACTCTTTTTTCCCCCTTTGTCCATTTTTTCAAATTTAATTTTTTATTTTGTATAATCCATTCTCATTATATCCTAATTGTTACCACCTTGCTCATATCCTCCCATCCCCACTGTCCTTTCCTCTCCCCCCAGTCCCCTCCTCTAGTTGTCCAAGTCTTTATTTAACCAATCAGAAAGTGAGAGATATGTATGTTGACAAAATACGATGCAGACAAAGACCAGCAATACCAAAGTCATCTCTGCTATCAGATCTCTGCCAGGATAACAGTAAGCATTTGAATAATACAAGGACAGTCTTTACTCATTGGAGAACATCACTCCAACACCCAGAAGTTACTGACATATTGGGTGTGTGTGTGCACACGCACATGTGCATGAGCACACACACACAAACATGTATGTGCATGGAGGGGCATAGGGCAGCCTTAGATGCCTTTCTCAATCTCTCTCATTTTATTGTATTTTAGAACAGATGGAGTGTCACTGAACCTGGAGACACTCTATTTGGTTAGACTGGATAACCAGCAAGACAAAGGATTCCTTGTGCCTCTGCCTACGCATCTTTGAGATTACTGGTTTGTACCTCTTGTGAATGTTATTTTGTTTTGGTTTTAATATAAGGTCTCACTACATAGTCCTTAATGTTCTGGAACTCACTAAACAGGTCAGGATAGCCTTAAACTTACAGAGATCCTCTTATCTCTGCCTCCCATGTGTTGGTGGTAAAGATACTCACCATCACCCTGGCTCTGACTTTTTTTTTAACATGAGTGGTAGGGATGACACTCAAGTCTTTATGTTTGTGGGGTGAGCACAGTAAGACTGAGCTATGATCCCAGTTCTCACTGTTGATGTTTTAAGACCAATATTTTTTTGTGCTTTTTTTCCATTTGGATAAAAATATTGCCATCTAAAATTTATGTTGCTTTGGAAGAAATTTAAAAATTAATGTTACTTTATTCTTTATTACTCTGTCCAATACTGGAGGGTCTACACGCACTATCTAGAAAATATGTATTAATGTTTTCTGGGTGTAGTGAGGCTCTAACAGTCCTTGTAGCCATATGTAATCTGTAGCTAGCAAATGTGCCCAGCAACAGGCATTTGGAACACCACAGTCACAGAGCACTCTCCTCCTACCGGGTAAGTCAAGGATGGCTTTCCTTGTTCTTGCTTCATCAGAACAAGAAGTATAATCCTAAATAAACACACCATGGTGACCTTACCTTATGAATGCATGACTTGATCCCATAAATGCATTTAGAGTTTCCTTAAGATAGTCTCTAAAAGTTTCAGGTCCCCCTTATATGTAGCATTAACACTAGGTGGCAAGATTGCTCAGTGGGTGTGGCACTTGCCACAAAGCCTGATCTGTGGGCTTGATTTCTAGGACCCACAAGGAGCCCCAGACTCATGAGAGTTGCCCTCTGACCTCACATGACTACCATGTCATGTATGTATGAGGCTACACAATATGCATACACACAAAAACATAAATAATTAACATAAAACCATTTGAAAGGGTGCCAAGCCTTCTAATGTACCTCATGTGTACTTGTCTGCCTTCTCCAGGCCCTTCCACAGTAGAAAAACTAATATTACCCCATATTGTGGCTTCAAAATTGAGGACTATGGGTGTATGTGAGGTTGTTTAGGCCACTTAGAGAGTAAATATCAGGGCCTGATTCAAAACATGTTCAAACCTAAATATTTTGTTACCTGCTATAAACTTTCACCGTGTTTGGTCCCCTATTTACCTAGGGCTTTCTTGGATGAAGAAGTTGAAGATATAGTAAGAAATGTCTAAAAATTCAACACATATGTTTGTCTCATTAACGACAGGAAGGAAGACTTGTCCAAGGTGAAGCTGAATAAAGGAAAATATGGAGGAAGGGGAGAGGCGAGCTGTCTGGATGCTGTGCAATTGTTTTGGGTAACAAGGAATGCTAGTCACTTCCATTCATTTTGTTTTAGCCTCTACTCTTCTTCTACCAATAGAAAACACTATGCCTAGAGCCAGGACCTTCTAGTGCCTGCTGAACCACCAGCAGCACCTCCTTAGTGCTGGTTGAATCACCAGCTAGAGACTCTACATGGAACAATGCTCTATTGCCCAGATGAGTGAGCAGCAAGCCTCTGTTTTATTAACCTAACAGGTGTCTTGGAACCATTTGTCACAGCACCTGTTTGCTCCACACCCTAGATGACACTGGTGACAATTACCTGCTATCTGTTGACCCTCAACATCTTAGTCCATCCTTTGAACTATAGGAGAACCTGGAAACAGACCATTCCTCATATACTCTTTGGTACCTAATTATATCTTCAGGTGCATCTAGAGTTTTCTTTTCAATATTTATTATAATTTAGTCATATTGCATCCCGATTGCTATCCCCTCACTCATATCTTCCCATTCCTACCTTCCCTCCCTCAGTCACCCTATTCCCCTCCCCTAGATCTCTGACAGGAGGGGCCCTCCTCCCTCACCATCTGGCCACAGCCTATCAGGTCTCATCAGTATTGCCTGCATCCCCTTCCTCTCTGTGCACACAAAGCCTCCCAGTCAGCCATGAGGAAGTGATCAAATTGAGGACACCAGAGCTCATGTCAGAGGTAGTCCCTGCTCTCCTCCCAACCTTGGATAATGAGATGCCCATTGGCTATATCTGAACAGGTTCTCTGTATGCATTGTCCTTGGCTGGTGCATCAGTTCGTGCAAGTCCACCCTGGGTCCAGAACTGTAGGTCTTGATGGTCTCCTGTCTTCCAGGTCCTTCTATTCCCCAACCCTTCCATATAACTCTCACTGTCTGCTCAGACTTCTGCTGCGAGTCCCAGCATCTGTCCTGATTCCCTCCTGGGTGGAATCTCTCAGAGCACATCTATGATCGGCTAATATACACTTATAAGTGAGTATATACCATGCATGCCTTTCTGGGTTTGGGTTACCTCACTCAAGATGATCTTTTCTAGTTCTATTATTTGTCTGTAAATTTCAAGATTTTCTTTTTTTTTTTTTTGCAAAGAAAATCATAATTTATTTAAATGTTAACAAGCACACAGCCAAACTAAATTTCTATGTGGATCATTTTATCTATGTATCTAAGACAATAAAGCCATTTAGGAATGACGAGTTACCAAAATCAGGTAGTACTCTATCAGCTTTAAAAAAAAAAATGAGGCAAGAGAAACATGTTTAACATCCTGGTAAGAGCAATTGTTCAGAGTTACAGACATTAACTCAATAACCATCCCTAGGTCACAGGTACACACTTAGCCTAGCATTCCCCATGCCATGGATTCAGTTCTCAGCACTTGGATAGGGAGTGAACGGGGAAAAGGACCTGCTTATTGCATTTGTTTTTGACAGAGATTGGTGTTGCCCTAAAAGAACCCAGTGACCCTAAATAGCCAGAAGAAGTAAAGGGGTCTGTGCTCCTCTCCTCATAACCTTCTTTCTCTTACCCAACGCTAAGGGGTTGGTGGAAGGGAGGTAGAGGCTTAATACCCCAAATAAGAGAGAGTTTAAAAACTAACACCAACACAGCTCCTTAAAAAATATTCTTTTTTTCAAGGTTTTCTTGTTTCCAATAGCTGAGTGGTATTCCGTTGTGTAAGTATACAACAGTTTCTTTATCCATTCTTCAGTTGAGGGACATCTAGGCTGTTTCCAGATTCTGGCTGTTACAAATAAAGCTGCTATGAACATAACTGAGCAAATACCCTTGTTTTTCGTAGACCATCTTTCAGGTATATGCCAAGGAGTGGTATAGCTGGGTCTTGAGGTAGCACTGGTCCCAATTTTCTGAGAAAGCACCAGATTGATTTCTAAAGTTGTTGTACAAGTTTGCACTCCCACCAGCAATGGAGGAGTATTAGCCTTTCTCCATAGAATCACCAGCATATGCTGTCACTTGAATTTTTGATCTTAGCCATCCCAATAGGAATAAGATGGAATCTCAGAGTTGTTTTGATTTGCATTTCCCTGATAACTAAGGACATTGAGCAGAGAAATAGGACAACAAAAGAAGATGAAGGGGATCCACATTTGAAAGAATGTAAGTGACCCCCAAAATTTCACCATAGAACTCCTACAGTGGATAAAATCCTTCAGCAAAGTGACCAGATACAAGATTAATTTTTAAAAAATCCGTAGCCCTCCTGTATACAAATGACAAACTGGGCTGAGAAAGAAATTAGGTAAACTACATTCTTCGCAATAGCCACAAATAATAGAAAGTATCTTGGTATAACTCTAGCCAAACAAGTGAAGGACTTGTATGAAAAAAAATTCTAGTCTCTGAGGAAAGAAATTGAAAAGATATCAGAAGATGAAAAGATCTCTCATGATCGTGGATCAGAAGGAACATAGTAAAAATGGCCATCTTACCAACAGCACTCTGCAGATTCAATGCAATCCCTGTCAAAATACCTACATGATTCTTTATAGACCTTGAAAAATCAATTTTTAACTTTATATGAAAAAACAAACAAACAAAAACAAAAAACCAGGATAGCTAAAACAGTACTGTACAATAATAGATATTCTGGAAGAATCTCCATCCTTGATCTCAAGTTGTACTATATATAGAGCAACAGTAATAAAAACGGCATGGTACTGCCATAGAGATAGGCTGGTTGATCAAAGGAATTGAATCTAAGACCCAGACAGAAATAAACCCATACACTTATGGACACTTGATTTTTGACAAAGAAGACAAGTCCATACAATGGAAAAAAGATAGCATCTTCAACAAATGGTGCTGGTCTAACTGGATGGCTACATGTAGAAAAATTAAAATAGATCCATATTTATCACCGTGCACAAAACTAAAATCCAAGTGGATTAAAGACCTCAAAATAAAACCAGACACACTAAATCTGTTAGATGAAAAAGTGGGGAAAAGCCTTGAACTCATCAGCACAGTCGACAACTTCCTGATCAGAACACCAGCAACTCAGGCTGTAAGATCAACAATTGATAAATGGGACCCCATGAAACTGAAAAGCTTCTGTAAAGCAAATGACACTGTCAATAGAACAAAATGACAGCCTACAGACTGGGAAAAGATCTTCACTAACCCAACATATGGTGAAATATATATATCCAAAATATATAAAGAACACAAGAAATTAAACACCACCAAACCAAGTAAATCAATTGAAAAATGGGGTACAGAGCTAAACAGAGAATTCTCAATAGAGGAATATCAAATGGTCTAAAAACACCTAAAGAAATGTATCTAGAATATTTTTAAGGCTTGAAACTTATGTCATTGATAAAAATTTTTACTCTTTTCCCCAAATTATTAGTTTCAACTAATTCTGTAGGATTTGACTATCCCTGAAATCTTCATTCTCTGAAAAAATTTCTCTCATATATCTTTCCTGTATTTTGTCTCTGCCACTATCATAACATAACTTCTGCTATTCAATGATGTATTTTATGAGCAGCTCCTTAGGAAACATATGAATATATTCTTTAAAATTTGCAATTTTATACTGTAAAATATACAAAATACACTTTTCTTTTTTACTTTTGAGACTACAATTTAATTATAACATTTGTCCCTTGCTTTTCCTCCCTCCAAACCCTCACATATATACCTCCCTACTTTCCTTCAAATTCATAGACTTTTCCCCTAATTTTTATTGACTACATAGATGCAGATATATTCCTAAATATAATCTGTTCAATCTCTATAATGCTTCTTATATGTATGTTTTCAGGGCTGACCATTTGGCACTGATGTGCCAAACGGTCAACTGTGTGCTTGCATCTGTGGAAGGTCATCTTTCCACTCCCAGCCTTCCTCAGTTGCTTGTAGTTATTTGGCTAGGGCTGAGGACCCATAGGCTTCTCTCCATCTACTTAGGCATGCTCATTGGTGTAATTCTTGTTCATCTCACATTTCATCAGTCATGTTGGTGAGCCTCTGTGGGTGGGCATAGCTTCTGATACTACAACAAGATACAATCTCACAGAAAACTCCCTAACTCTCTGTCTCTTTTATTTTTTATTTTTATTTTTTAAAACTTATTTATTTATTAATTCATTCATATTACATCTCAATTGTTATTCCATCCCTTGTATCCTCCCATTCCTCCCTCCCTCCCATTTTCCCCTTACTCTCCTCCCCTATGACTGTGACTGAGGGGGACCTTCTCCCCCTGTACATGATCATAGGGTATCAAGTCTCTTCTTGGTAGCCTGCTATCCTTCCCCTGAGTGCCACTGGGCCTCCCCATCAAGGGGACATGGTCAAATATGGGGCACCCATTCTTCACTCATCTGTAGAGAATGACCTGTCCCTTGGCTAGATCTGAGTAGGGGTTCGATGTTTACTGCATGTATTTTTCTTGGTTGATGCCATAGTTTGTGCAGAACCCCTGGGCCCAGATCTGCCCATCATAATGTTCTACTTGTAGGTTTCTAGGACCCACTGGATCCTTCTATTTCCCCATTCTCCCATATTTCTCTCACCTAGAGCCCCAAAAGGATGTCCTCACATATATCCCACTTTCCTGGTAGATGAAGACTTTCATGGGACATGTCCCTTGGGCTAGTGTCTAGTTATAAGTAAGTATATACCATTTGAGTCTTTCTGCTTCTGGGTTAACTCACTCATTATGATCATTTCAAGTTCAATCCATTTGTCCATAGATTTTGGGAATTCCTTGTTTTTAATAGCTGAGTAGTATTCCATAGTGTAAATGTACCACATTTTCTTTATCCATTCTTCTACTGAGGGACACTTAGGCTGTTTCCATGTTCTGGCTATTATGAATAAGGCCACTATGAATATGGTTGAGCATATGTCCTTGTTGTGTGCTGGAGCCTCTTCTGGGTATATACCAAGGAGTGGAATAGCTGGGTCTTGAGGAAGCCCTATTCCCAGGTTTCTGAGATAGTACCAGATAGATTTCCAAAGTGGTTGTACTAGTTTGCATTCCCACCAACAATGAAGGAGTGTTCCTCTTTCTCCACATCCTTGCCAGAATGTGGTGTTGCTTGAATTTTTGATCTTAGCCATTCTAATGGGTGTAAGATGGAATCTCAGTGTTGTTTTGATTTGCATTTCTCTGATGACTAAAGACATTGAGCATTTCTTTAAGTGTTTCTCAGCCATTTGATATTCCTATGTTGAGAATTCTCTGTTTAGTTCTGAGCCCCATTTCTCATTTGGGTTATTTGGTTTGGTGGTGTTTAATTTCTTGAGTTTTTTTTATATATTTTGTCAGATGTAGGGTTGGTGAAGATCTTATCCCAGTCTGTAGACTGTTGCTTTGCGAGACACTAAATCAGCTAGAAGAAAAAGTGGGGAAAATCCTGGAACACATTGGTACAGGAGACAACTTCTTGAACAGAACACCAACAGCCCAGGCCTTAAGGTCAACAATTAATAAATGGGACCTCATGAGGCTGAGAAGCTTCTGTAAGGAAGGAGATATTGTCAACTCTGTCTCTTGTCATCTTTCCACACTCTCTTCTGTGCTGTTACCTGAATGTTAGGTGCAGGAGCATGTTGTAGATGTGTCTGTTGGGACTGGATGTCACAACTCTGCCAATGATTGGTTGTGATTTTCTATAATGGTCGCCATCTGTTGCAAAGAGAAGTTTCCTTGATGAGGGTGAAGACTACACTTAAATGTGGGTATAAGGACAAGTGTTTATACATTGCTGTTGAGGATTATGCTGGTTTAGTAAAGTAGAGGTTGTAGACTATCCTCCAGCCACCAAGACATCTCTAGCACTGAGTAGTTAGCTAGGTTTCCAGGACCTCTTGTTAAGCAAGTCTTAGGTCCAATTAGAGAGCTGTTGATTATCACCACTACTGAACACTTAGGGTTACCATGCCATAGTGGTGTTAATGTGGTTCCTAGTCATCATAGATCAGTAGGATTGTTCGTGGCCTCCTTTCTTTGGAAGTTTGCATGATGCCTTCTGTTATTATGAAAGCTAGTCTTATGGAGGAGAACATTCTGTATAGCTCCAGTTCAGGGGCCTTTAGACTCTGTTTTTAAAGTGCACTGTGTTTTTAGCACTAGGGACTTACCTTCCACTTCTGGGGGCAATTGAATCTGTAACTCCCATTTTGCCAATTGATCCCCACACAATGCGTTTATTGCATTAGACAAACCTTTGACCACCAAATCATAGGTGTAATCAAATGATGATTTGAACAAAGAAGATCACAAATAAATGTGTGATTACCATCTTGAGTCTTTTGTGAAGTTAAAGAACCCACAGATGAGTGCCCTTCCAGCATGATATTGTTATCAAGAGAAGGATGATAATACACACACACAGCTGTATAGATGTAGATATAGATAGTAATTGTCGAGGAGATGAATGACTATTTCATGAGATAAGTTTTTAGTTACTGGAGAAATTGATGTGTGTCACTGTGTTTGTGTTTCTGTCTGTGTGTATCTGCATGTATGGTTGGAATCTCTCCGTGTATATCTCTGTGTATGCTTGTATATCTATGTGTGTGTCTAAGCATGTTGCTCTTTTTGTATCTATGTGTGTGTGTGTGTATGTTTATCTGCGGGTCTGTGTATATCTGTGTGCTGGTGTGTATCTGTGTGTGTCTATATGTATTGCTCTGTATGTATCTGTGTGTATGTGTATGTATGTTTATCTATATGTGCCTGTGTATATCAGTGTGCCTGTGTATAACTTTGTGCATCTGTATGATAGCTCAGTGTATGTTTATATGTGGGTATCTGTGTGTATCTGGGTATATCTATGTGTCTCTTTGTGAATGTCCATGTACAGCTTTTTACTTACAAACTTTTAAGTATGATCAGCACTATTTTCATTTCAGCCATGACTTTAAATCGATGTCATCATCAGAACCATAAAATAGTATTCATTTGTGAAGGTAGCTTATATTCCTGGTATAAATGCTCCCACCTTGGCTCATTTCAAACTTCCATGCAACACCAATGTAGAATTTGGAAAGAAAATACAGCAAGTAACATGGTGTGTGGTGTTTTCATCATGAACTACAACAGAAGTAATATAAGGATCACAGACAGAAGTGGATTCTAAAAAAATAATTGGTGAGTGTTAAGTATTTATTACCTTTGTTCTTAATATGATTTAACTGAACGTGTTGCTAAATATATTTCAAACATTTAACTACCATAATTTTAAAATGACAGCACTTGACATCTGGCTTGCAGAATGGCTGAGAATTTAACCAGGGCCTCTTTTAAGACATTTGCAGCCAATGTAAAGCTCCATGTCTTGGGTCCATGTGCCTGGAATTCCTCCCTTACCCTTTGCTAGTCAGTCGTCCTTCATGTTTTACTGAAGAGTTGAGTTGATCAGGGATGGGTTCCCTGATACTCTCAGCCATGTCACTTGTCCCCTTCTCTCTTCTGACATTTGAATCTTTCTTTTTACATGATGAACAAGCTTCTGTTATATTTTGAAGCTTCATCATTTATGAATAACACTTACACCTATTTCCACAATCTGGAGACCTAAGGTTGTGTAGACTGTGGGAAGATATAGAGGTGACTCTAGCTAAGACTCCTAGTACCAGGGGCCATGGAGACCAAAGAGGACACCCTCTAAATAAACAGGATGTCTAGTAGAAGGAGGGGAATGCTAACCCACCCACAAAAATTTACCCTGCCTACAAGATGTACAGGGATAAAGATAAAGCAGAGATTGAGGGAATGTCCAGCCAATGTCTGGCCCAATCTGAGACCCACCCCATGGGAGAGAGCCAAATCCTGACACTATTAGCAATATTCTGCATGCTCACAGACAAGAGCCTAGCATATCTGTCCTCTGAGATGCTCCACCTAGCCAGCAGTGGATCGAAACAGGTGCTGAGACTTATAGCCAAACATTGGGTAAAGTATAGGAAGTCTTGTGGAAAAGGGAAAAGAAAGATAAAAGGACTTGGAGGAGCTCCACATGAAGCTCTCCTAATAAGGGGAGTGGGGACTGTCCCTGAAATGGACTCTGTTGCCAGCTTTTTAACCACTTTACCCTGGTGGGACTGCCTTGCCAGGCCACAGAAAAAGAGGATGTGCTCGATCCTGATGCTACTTGATGAACTGGGGTGGGTTGGTAGAGCGGTGCTCCCCTTTTTTGAGGAATAGGGGAGGGGAAGGGGGAAAGAGGCAGGAAGTGTGGGACCAGCAGGAGAGGAGGGAGGGCTGTGATCAGGATATAAAGTGAATAAGTAAATTAATTAATTAAAAAAAGAAAGAGAATGTTACTTTAGAAGTACATGGTGATCTAAATGCTGGATTAACTGTCATTAAACATTTTTTTTCAATTTATTTATTTATTCACTTTACATCCTGGTCATAGCCCCCTTCGTCCTCTCTTCCCAGTCCCACCCTTCCTCCCTCTTCCCCCATACACTATTTCTCAGAAAAGGGGAGACACCCTCTCCCACCTCAGCTCATCAGGTCTGAGCTTATTCAGGTGAGTCACATTAGGACTGAACACATCCTCATCCCTTTTGGCCAGGCAAGGCAGTCCCTCCCAAGGGCAGTGATCAAAAAGCAGGCAGCAGAGTCATGTCAGAGACTCCCCCACTTCCTTTACTAGGGGACCCACATGAAGCTTGAGCTGCCCATCTGCTACATCTGTGTAGGGAGCCTAGGTCCAGTCCATACATGGTCTTTGGTTAGTGCTACAGTGCACAGATCCAAAAGAAATAAGTAACAAGGAAGACCCAAGGGAGGATGCCTAAATCTGACTCAGAAGGGGAAATAGAATAGACAGAGGTAGTGGTTGAAGAACAGGAACAGTCATTAGTAATTGTAAAATGATAGTTTGTGATGGTTTTCTCTGTTTTTAAAATTCTTTTATGCTGTATGGTGATTTCTTATCTCATATAAGAGTGAGACTACCTGTGTGGGGAATTAGGAAAGGAAAAACGTGCTGGACTTTAGGAACCCTGGAACCTCCCTCCTGCCTCTGAGTTTCCTCTTTTCTTACCTGCTGGGCTAGCATATGCTTTCTGTTGTGACTTGGTGATCATTACTCATGCTCTCTAGTACAAATTGGTTCCCACTACTCTACTCGCCTGAGTACTGTGAGACACAAGCTCTTGGGCCACACCCTCTCATGGGCCCCCTGTTAGTCCAAAGTTGGGTCACCTAATGGTTGGTCCTCTGAGCACTGCCTACACCCTGTAGCTGCTCTTTGGACAGGAGGCTGTGAGTGGGTAACTCAGATACCTAGGCCTTACAAACAACTGAAGATCTGCAGCAGTGTGATTTTCATCTATGTCACCTGACTTCAGAACTACACATTGACCTCAGAGAAACATGGGTATTTTAGCGCAAAAAGATTTGATCTTAGTTGCCTCTGTATTTTCTACTAGGTAGAGAAATATCTACTAACTGCATAGGCTTTTGCCTTTGATTTTCGTAATGGTTGAAAGGGGAGCAGTAGGATTCAGAACTCCAAGTCTTCATGAACATTGTTAAAATCACAGGGCATGGCACTTGTGTGCCTCTTGGGCACACTCCTTGGGCACAGAAATGCCACATTCTCCCCCTAAAGGAAAATCTTTTTCCAGAGCTCATTTTTGTAGTTACAGAGGATTTTATGCCAACCACTAGGCATAAAAGAACAAACAAACAAACCTATAAACATAGGGAGCTTAACTGCCAATGGCAAATGTAGCTTTGATTTCCTGAGGGTGGTGTCATTATCCTCAGATCTCTCTTGGCAATGCTTTTGGGTAGAGTGTGATCGTGATAGCAAACATGTTAGGGGGATGATAGAGTGGGCTGACAAAGCTGATAGACTGCAGAGTCAGACTCCTGTTGTTATGTGATGCTCTACAAGTTTGGCCTCTATGCGCTCCCATGTTCTCTGATGTAGTCAGGATTATGGTTAACGTCTACCTCTTGGTGTTACTAGGAGTCAAGAACATTGAATGAGAGATCCTTGTCAAAGTAGCTGACTGTACTTTGATTCCCTGTGATTGTCCTGTCCTTTTGTTTGTTCAACAAGGTCCAGTTGGATCTGGGCCAGCAGGCATGTGGCAGCATTGCCACATGAGAATATCCTGGTACATGGAACAAACTATCCAAGAATTTAATTAAAGGCCTCAACAATGAGTGTTCACTCATGTAATTTGGTCACAGGAAGTTGAGTGGCAGCTTCTCTCTGTAATAACCTGGGCTCCATCCACAAGGAACCTGTGCAGCAGACAGTGTCCCTATCTTCCTGGGGTAAATATGAGTCCAGCCAATCTAGAGGTGATATGGCTGGGAAAATTTAAGACAAAGCTTCACTGCTTCTTCTGCCCAGTAGGCATGGGACACAAACTTTCCTTGTGCTCTTGTCCCCAGCATACATGATACAGATGGCCATTCCCTCTAAGAAGGCAGTGAGCCCACCTAGAAATCCACAATGTAGCTTTGTGATTTCTTGTTGTCTGTGTGGGGTGACTACAGAGTTGAAGCAGTGACAATGGCATGAGGACAGCAACAAAGTTGACTGTCCTTTTTTTCTTTCATTGTTGTAGTAGTGTAAATGAGAAGGCTGTCAGAGCCTCATATTGAGTGCTTGACATTTTGAGAATGGCACTACTTGAGAGATTATGGTTATGTGGCCTTGTTGGGGGAAGTGTGTCACTATGGGTAGACTTTGAGGTTCCAAGGGCCCAACCCAGGCCCAGTGTCTCTCTCTTCCTGCCACCTGTGGATCCAGATGTAGAACTCCCAGCTTCTTCTCTCACACCATGTCTGCCTGTATGCTGCTGTTCTCCCTTCCATGATAACGGACTAATTGTCTGATGCTGTAATCCAACTCCAATTAAATGACTTATTTTTATCAAAGTTGCCATGATCATGGTGCCTTTGCCCAGCAACAATACACTGACTAAGACAATTATCAACATTCTAAGTAATGTCAGCAGTAGAATGTGCCTTTCTGTACAGCAGTATTTAATTGACCTAAGTTCTATTAATTGCTCTGTCACTTGACCTGCAATGCATTGTGTCAGCTACAAATTAACACAGTTTTAGGACACACTTGGATTATTTTCCTGTTTGTAGCTGTGACAGATTGTCTTAGTGGAATAGCTGAGGAGTAGCAGAGATTTTGGTTCATGCTTTGAGGTTTTTTTTTTTTTTTTTTTTTTTTTATCCTTAGAGCCATGTGCTCAGACAGGACAGCACAGTGACAAGAGATAGTAGAGGGGTCTTTCAGCTTCAGCTAACGGGCAAAGGAGCCGATGGAGCCATGTAGGAAGAAGTCAAGGCAAAAAGTGTTCCTCCCAAAAGGGCATGTGTCATGTGAGCCACTCCTTCCAAACAGGCTCTACCTTCCACAGTTCTACCGACTTCTAGGTTCCATTGGAATTTTGCATCCATCAAGAGAGCAAGCCATTGATTTACGTCTCTGGACTTTAGTCTCGTGGATGGGTGTTTCTTAATCCAGTCAAGTTGGCAATAGAGACTAACCAGCTGGATACCTTTTACTAAACATTATACCACACAATTCCCACTAGACTTCTCCTTGGAACACATTTTGGAGAACTCGCAGCTACGTAGTTTCCTCCACCGTCAGAAAGAGACCCAGCCACACGGGGTGCTCCTAGGAGTAAATTCTTAATGAAGTGCAGCTATGTGTGGCCTCACTTCATCTGTGCTCCCATCACACACTCCTGAGCTCCACACACTCACTCACATCCTAGCTGCCCTGCTGGCCCTGTGGAGGATATGCTTTATGAAGTCTAAAATAGTGATAGGTTGCCAGCTTCAGGGTGCGATATTTTCATACATACATGCAAATAAGTGCTCAATCACGTAACTCCTTCACAAAATCAGAATCTATGTTCAACACTGGAAATTTTCCGGATGGTACAACTAACCAGTGTTGTGGTTTGAATGTGATGCTCTTGTCATGGCCTTGTATGCTTGGACCCTTGCTCCCCAGCTGATGGTGCTGTTTGGGAAGGTCGTGAAAGCTTCCCTTTTCCTCTCAGCTTTCTAAGTGCAGATGCAACATGACCAGCTGCCTCAGGTTCCTGCAACCCCACCTTTTTTTTTTTTTTTGCCTCGATAGACAATATCCTTTGAAAAATGTAAGCTATAGTAAACCCCTCCTCCAATTATGCTACTTCTCGGCATGAGTTTGGTTACAGCAACAAGAAAAGTGGCTAATACTACTAACAAGTATTAATGAATAAACCAAGAGAATGGTGATCATAACTGATTACCAACAGATGAGAATGCTGTGGCGGGGAAGAGGGTGTTAGAAAACTACCTACTTAAGGGCTTTGATATAGTAAGTACTCCAGGCCTATCTGTAGCATAGTTTAACTGCACATTTCTGGAAAGCAGTGGCTAGATCTGAGGCTATCTCCATGTCCCTGTGACAGAGTAGTGAAGCATTTGTCTCAAAGTAATTGTTTAGGTAGTTGTGTGAGGGATCAATACATTAGTGGCATGATATACTCACTCAGCTAATGTAATTAGTACATTCTGTTTATGGGGAACCTGGATAAGGAAGAAACTTGGAAAGAAGGAAGGAAGAAAGAAAAGAAAGAAAGAAGGAAGGGAAGTGAAGGAGGGAGGGGGATAGAGGGAGGGAAGAGAAATGAAAGAAGAGTGGGAGGGAAGGAATGGAGGGAGAAAGAAAGGAAGAGGGAAGAAGGAAGGAGTGGGACGAGAGGGGAGGAGTAGGGATGGAGGGATGGAGGGATGGAGGGACAAAAGACACTGTCTCCAAAAAACAATATTGAAAACAACTGAAGAATGACACCAAGCTTGACCTCTGGCTGCTATGTGCACCTGTGTGCACACAACTGCACACAAACAAACAAACAAACAAACAAGCAAATGCTTTATAATGAGCCTCCAAAACTTCACAGCCTCCAGCAGGAGAGAACACACAGGTTCATGACTAAACCAGGAATGGGACGTGGAGCTCTTTCTACTCTCTGAATTTCAGATTTCTTTGTGGACTAGTACTGGGCAGATAGGTCCACTTGGCTGACCATGGGAAGTAAATCCATCCTCCCTCCTTAAGCCATCTCAGTGACTCTCCAGATGGTATCAGGAGTCTTCATGGTGTTTGCAACAGTGATGGATGCTAATGGAAGATAGCCATCTGATCACTACCCAGTCCCCAAGTTTCCTTAGCACAATGTATCCCAAGTGTGTTTATGTCTTTTGCCAATGTCAGAAGTCATGGAATAGCAATAAGTCACAAGTTAAATCAAAGACGTCCTTCTGACTTAACCCAGTGGTGTGACCACTGGAAATCACAGCTCCTTTTATTTCATTATTTTACAGTATCATTTCTTGATCATTCGTTGTACTTCACACAATGATTTATTGGTTACAGAATGGCTAAAGAGGGCTTATAGAGGCTATCGAGTTAAAGAACGGAGGGCAGAGCTGGTGCAAGGAGAAGCCCTGTGAGTGTTTAGACAAGAGAGTAACAACCTCATCACAAAGATATTAGACTTGTACAGTACCAGGACAAGGCAGAGACCGCTCAAGGCGGACTCAAGATATAAGATCACTCTACCCAATGGCTAGTGATAAGTGCAGTACTAATGAATCTCCTAAAGCAGCAGATGCTCTGCTAAGCCAAAGTCTTGGGGACAGTCAGTTGTCACTTGTGGCTCCTGAGACTTGTGTGCCAGAAGGCCTGATGACTGGTGAGAGCTAATGAGCATTATTAGCCCTAAGACATCCTTGGTCTTATATGGTATAGGTGAGGAAATTTGGAGTGTTAGATAAGTCCATGTTTCCTCTGATACAGCTTTATAAGTGCACATGTTGCTGATTTATTCTGATTAAATTCCTCAGTGGCAATATGTGACTTCCATGGGGAAAGGACCCATCAGTCTGTGCATCATGGTCCGTGCTGGGCAGCTTCTGGCAGGTCTCTGGCACAAACAGGTTGTGGCATAATTGCAGTCTGGGCAATCCCAGTCAGGATGGAGCGATCTGTGTCCTGCCAGATGGAGTACTCGGTGTCTTGGAAATCTCTATGTCTCACATTATCCAGCAACTTAGAGTAACTTAGAACAGGGCATAGCCTGAACCCACAGAACCCACAGAGGTAGAACAGGATAGCTAAAATGACTTGGCATGGTCACATTCTCCCTTGGATTTCCTGCATATTTGGAGCCCTTTCTTTTCTACTTCGAAATCCTCAACTCTGCATGGAATTGACAGATAATGAGACAGATTAATGAGAAACAATGACTCAATATGGAGAAAACGTCAGAGGAGACTAGAGACAGAGTCTTTTCAAAGACCAGGACATACCTCCCCCCTCTGCGGAGACTCTCCCTCTCAGTTGGGCCCTTAGTTTTAAGGCTCTTATTGGAGTAAAAAGGCCAGAACTGGCCTTGCAGTTAGTCAAAACTATAGCTCCCTATAGACTCCAGAGTCTCCTTTATTGGAAGAAATAAAAGGAAAATGAACCAAAATCACAAGCCCAGAATTATAACCTTATTCAAAAGCCATAAAGCAGAGACAGTTATCTGTAAAATTCACTCATACTTAAAAATTCAATAATGACCACGTCACGAATACTAACTTCAAAAAATGAATGGCCTTATGCATAATGAATGTTTTTTTTTTAATAAAAGGGAAAAATAAACACCGTTCTGTGGTAGAGTGGGGGTTGATTGCTGTCTTTAAGGTATTTGGGATTTAAAACACTTCTTCCTGCCAGAGTGCATCCCAGGTCTTAGATGCAAATGGTCAAAGTCTAAGCATAAAGAGCCCACACTCCCTATAGGGGACTTCCGTGGAGCTGATGTGTAGGCCAGTGGGCATGCAGTTAAACTGCCTTCTAGAATTTATGTCTGTATCCACATATTAGCTCTGCTTGCAGCATTGGTCTAAGAAGTCTTTTCAGCAATGGGCCATGGTCAAAGCAGGGACTGATCAAAGGGTTAAGGATAAGTGTAAGTGGCTGATGAGAATATTTGCTGCATATTCATGGGGATCTGGTCTTAATCCCTAAAATCCATCTAAAACTGCCTGGTGTAGTGGCAAATGATTGTAATCCTATGCTGGGACAGTAGAGTCAGATGCTGCCTGGGATTTCCTAAGCTAACAGTCTAGCCTACTTGGTGGATTCTGGCCAGTAAGAAATCCTGTCTCAGCTCAAGAAAAAGGGAACAGCTCCCGAGGAATGACACCTGAGCTTGACCTGTGACCTGCATACATACACATGGGCACATGCACCTCCACATTCCCGTGGCCCTGCACAAATGTGAAAACATACACATGTACACACAAACTGTTAATTAAGGAAGGACCAATCTGCAGAAACACAGAGCACAGAATGGCCAGCTCAGCCACAGCAGCTATTAATGAACAGCAGTAAGGAGCCCTGGAGTGCCCCCTGAGTGAAGAGCCACCTGTTACCCCAAACCTGCTTCCTTGGATGGGGCAGGGTATACAGACCCAAAGCAAAGTGTGGCTCTTTTTCATCCTGGTTACTTTAAGACACCAAATCAGGGAGTGACCACACACAATTAAGAATCTTAAAGTTAAAAAATAAATAAATTTGTTATTTGAAAGAATGGAGCCATCCTTGATGCTGCCTCTGGAAAGATGAGCATTGGGAGGCAGGTCTTTAGCAATACCTGCTTAAATAGCCCCATCTTCCCTTCCTTTGCTTATCACATGGTTAACTGGCATGGACACTTAGCCTTATTTTGTTTTGTTTTATAAAACACAAATTTGGGATATCTATACTGAGAAGTTTACCTTGCCTGATCCTAAAAGTACTTCTGAGCTGATCATGCCCCCACCTGAAATCAATCTACTCTTTGGGCAAGTACAAAATGTGACCTAGACTCCCTACCACAAAATATTTGAACCCAGAACTGCAGGCAAATAGATACCTGCTGCAGGACCCCATGGGTTCAGCCTCCTCAATCTTTGCACTACACATGTTTGCCTGTAGTGAATTCAAAACAGAGGCTGTTTCTGTGTGCTAACTATGACACCACTGAGTTATTGGTAATTGGAACCACAGGCTTACTGTGCACAAGGAAGAGAGCATAGAAACATGCAAATTTCTTCCCCCTGCTTCTACAGCTCTGATCTCATCCCTGCCAGAGAAAATATATGGTTGTACCAGCAGTGTTTTCCTAGAGATCTTATGATTAAATATTCACGTGGTGTTTGCCCCAGCCTGCCCTGCCTCAGGCATTCACTTCCATATCAATCATCACATAGGCTGCTCCACTTCCACTTCCTGTCTTCCTGCATTTCTTCCTCCTCCCCACCTCCTTCCTTCCTCTCTTCAAAGATGATACTTTACCTTCAAAGAGGAATCTAGATGCTAAAAATGCTGCTCATACCTAAGGGTTAAAAGCAGAGTGTTGCTTAACAGACAGAGTAGAAAGGAAAGGGGTGGGCAGAAGTTGGTCAGTCTTCACTGTGAAGGAACAGCTTGGGTTTTTTTTCCAGAGAGGGTTAACTGTGGTGGGAAGACTTGCTCAAAATGTACACATCACAATCCCACCAGCCAGAGTCTCACACAGAATGAAAGGGAGAAAGGAGAAGGCAGCCTGAAAGCCTGCGTTCATCTCTTATTGTTCCCTGGTTGGTTAAAATGTGGCCACCTAGGCCAGGCGTGGTGATGTGTGCCTTTAATCCCAGCTCTCCAGAGGCAGAGGCAGGAGGATTACTGTGAGTTCTAGGCCAGCCTTGTCTACAAAGCGAGTCCAGGACAACAACAGCAACAACTAAATAAAGATAAAAATAAAAAAAGATATGGCTGCTTATCTCATGTCCCCAATACAGTGCTGTCACAGTTAAATGGGAGCAAGCCTATTGCACAATAGGTGACCATAAGGACTGCAGCCTGTGTGTTTCAAAACTCCAGGATAAAGATTTGAAAGCTTTCGCCATAACCAAATAATAAATGTTTGAGGACACAAGACTTTGAAACCAGGTGCAAACAGCACAAAGCACACTTACATAGAATGTCATCGGGAACCCATTAAAATGCAGAGCTTTTTAAAATGATTTTGTTGGTTAAATTTTACTTAAATTCAGAAATAAAATGACAGGCCATGAAACAAAAGTACAGCAAAAAATGCTTAAAAACTCTACTCTAGGGCCTCCCTGTGAGCATTGATTCTCTGGAATTGTCAATACAACAAACCACCCCACATGTCTAGTTTGGTTATTGAAGTGAGCTTTGTACGCCATCTAGCACTGACACACATGGTCATATAACCCTGTTTGTATCATGTACATGTTTTTCATTAAGAAAGCATGGCTGAAACTCACCCTTTCCTATTTTTTTACACATGTTTTTTTCCCTTATCACTATAATAGTTAAATTTATTGATGTATTTATAGGACCCATCTGAGAACTCACAATTTTTAAAGGAATATTAAGCAAGAGTCTTTTAAATAAAGTCAATTTTCCCCTTGTAAAACTGGAGTTAAAAGGCTTTTAAAAGGTAACCAAATATAGCAGAGGGGCATCTCTGTGGAATTGGAGAGGAGCTGTTATCATGCAGCCTGGTTTCTCAGAGGCAGGGATTGTGCATTTTTGCTCAGCTACAAGTCCACCAGTCAGGTGGACATGCCAGGACCCAGCTCCCTTGCTTCCTGGCTCATTGAGGTATTTTGCAAATGGAACAGAGCTTGCTGACCCTTCCTGAGGCTCATCCAGAGAAGCCACTAAATCCTTCTTTCCTCCAGCCCCACCCAGGGGCTGCCCTGCCCACTGTTTGGGACCTTGTTAACTGTATCAGCCCTCTTCCATAGCATGGGTACTCCTTGGCCCTCTCCAGCTGCACTTGTGACTCAAGAGATTCTGGAATAATATTCTGTACAGTGTTTCTATCAAAATCTGCCTATGTAAAGTGAATAAACTGAGTGATGGGCAATAGTACATAGAAGATGAAAATAAAAATTCA
>OU015742.1:124959911-124981918 GCA_907169655.1 Acomys percivali
GGGAGAGAGAGCTACCCCATCATACACATCACAGAGAAGACATGGGCACCATAAACATACCACATGCACACACAATCACATAAACTACACACACACACACCAAACAACAACAACAACAACACCCTCACACCCACAGAATAACTTCCAAGGGTAGAATATCATTGAAGAACTATAAGAAACAGGAGAAAAAGCTTAAAGCACATTAAGGGACTCTGGGCTTTGTTGCATGTGAAGTTTCAAGCTGGATGTATCCTGTTATGATACATCACATATATGTGTAAATATAAAGAAAGCTTAGCCTACAGACGCTATGTGTGAATCTTCCAAGGTTCTACAGGAACCTAAGGTCTTTCCAGCAAATCCTCATAGTTTAAACATTCTCAAGTTAAATGAAAGCTAAAAAGAAGGCTTAGCTAGTTAGTATTTAAATATTTTCATTCAATAAATATAATATGTGTGTACATGTAGGTCACACTGTTTACATAAAACAATTTTCATAGGAACAGATTTTGATGTGGAAGTTTCTATATGGAAACTTCTAGTTTCTTTGAAGACTTGGTTGTATCATGGGATGTTTGGCTGAACATTGTCTCGTCAAGTATTTTTAACAATCCTTGCAGCATTGATCTGGAATTGTTTTGTTTGATACAACTATTGGTAGCAAATGACCCCTAGTATCATGCACCATGGTCCACAATGTCCTGGGTCCACCACAAAGTAACTTTCAGTGAGGAGTGGTGACAGCTCTCCCAGGGTAACAGTTCACTCTTTGCTCCCACAAGCCAGAGCCAATGTGGGAAGAAGTGGCAACCAAGCTTTAGAAGAAAAGCAGAAATTTAGTAAAAGGAATGGAAGAAAAAGCTGAATACACTGTAGAAAAGTGAACAAAAACACAAAGGGGTCTACACATCCCTACAGAGAAGAAGAAAAGTCCATGAAATACCTCAACAGCACTTCTCAGAGGCACAGGCCAATACTTTTGAAACTGAAGAAAACACCATGCTGAGTCAGATGATCAGAGTGTGTCTGAAAATAATGTAACACAGTTCTAAACATTCCCTAGAAAGAGGAAAAGGCTGCCTAAATACCCCTGGATTCAGAACACTACTAGAATTTATACCAGCAATAACAAAGAAAAACTGTTCTCAGAAAACTGTGTGCTAGATTTATGTTCAGCACACAGCAAGAACATCTTCCAGGTATACGGACAGAATAAAGCCATCTCCAGGCATGCAAGGTGTTAGGGATTTACACTCTGACATAAACTCTATAAGATAACCATGCAGGCAGAGAAACAAAATGACTCTAGCTCCTAGATGTCAGGACCCACATGGTCTGTTGCAATATCTAGAACAGGGGTGAAGAGGGATCCCTGATGGAGGCTAGAGAGCCTGACAAATCCAGTCCAGACGTGAGTGGGAGGAGAAGGCAGAGGTCACTAAGTGGAGTGTACTGGAGAATGCTCCGTAAAGAAGCACTGAATACTGAGCCAGCAGGCAGAGGAAGATGGGGTCTATTCCATTAGAACAGTAAGCCACTAAGCAGGATGTACACACTGTAATTTCAGTAGTACACAAACACATGAGGGCAACCGTGGGAGAAGAACCCGTTTATTTCACTCTGATAAGTCTTCAACCACAGCCATCTTGGTGCTTTCCCTACCTTGCCCCATGTCATCCACACAGAGGGACTTCACTTTTTTCTGTGTGACAGAATCTGCTCTTTGAATGATGTCACCTAACAGTGGTGCACACTGTAATTGGCAGAACGAAAGTGGCCTTTGATTTTGCTCGGTTGATTTAGTCATGAAATGACGCCATGGTGTTTCTTTCTACCATTCTGAGGAGGGTGTGGCTTGCCTGGAAGACTGAAGGAGGAGCAGGGAAGAAGGCTGGCACTGTGGAGTATCTTAGAGCCAAACAAGTCTGAGGAAAACAAAAACAAAAACAAAAACAAAAACAAAACAGAGACCACATGGGTGAGGGGTCACCTCTAGTTTATTGGCAGGGATAGAAACATTTTCTCCTTTTTATCTCTTACTTGTCATTGAGGAAAATTAGAAAGTATTTTAAAAGAGGACTTGGGTGCTGCTCACACATTAGAGTGTGTTTCCCATCACTGTTGGAAGCACTTTTTCTATGTGGGCATCTTTCCCATGCAAAACTTTATATTCTACTTTTTTTTTTTTGCGAAAACTTGTAATACTTTCCCATGTCATTAAAAATTGTTTACAATCTACATCATAAGTGCTATTCTAGGCTTTGCTACCTTCTTGTTTATTTAACTGCCTGAGCTAAGTATGAAGGGCTTTGCTTCTTCATATTATTGAGGAGGAAGGTAGGCTGATAAATTCTTAATGGTGCTTTTGGATATTTACTGGGAGAAGAACTGAACTGGTAGAGTCATTGGGGCAGTGCTGATAGAAAAGTGTCCCAAATGTCACAAAAGTTCTGTGCTTGCAGGTGAGCATTTTTTTTGGTCACATGTCAATTATCGGTATATGTTAAAAGTTCTTGCTGATGTAGAAAGAGAATATGAAGTGCTATTTATTGTCTATTTTAGTAGTGACGTTGACCATGTGTCCCCACCTGATTTGTTATGACAGGAATCTGAAAAGTCTCCTGAGTCTCATGTGTTTACAGATTGGGTAGTGGTTACTTTTCTCTTGTAAGAAGACACACTTGCTTAAAGGAGCCTAACGAAGGAAGGGCTTGTTGTCTAACAGTCTGATGTCACAGTCCATTATGGCAGGCATGAGACACAGTTGGCCACACTACATCCATGATCAGGAAGCAAAGAAAAATGAATTCTGGGGCTCATCTCATCATCTTTTCTTCAGTCTAGGATTGCAAACCCATGAGTACTGCCATGCACATCTAGGGTGGTTCTTCCCACATCAATAAAATGATCCAGAAAGTTCCTTATGGACATCCTCAAATGTTTGTCTCCATGTTAATTCTAAACCCCACCAAGTTGGCAGTTGAGCTTAGTTGACAGCAGCGGAGCTACTGGAAAGTGAATAGAACCTGAAGCCCGTGGTGTGGGCAATTGCTTAAACCACTGATGGGCTCATAGTGTGATGGCAGTGTTGGAAGGAGTTGGAAAAACAAGATGATGCAGCATGGTTGAAGGAATTTGTTCGAGAGGAACATACACTGTCCAGGCACCATTCTTAGTCTTTTCTTTCTGCTTCCAGGAGCAGCTCTGCTCCCTGAAGGCCTCCCAGTCCCAATGCTATGTCTTACCCCAGGCTCAGAAACAGTGGAACCATGGAATCCAACCTATCCTCCTTTTAAGTTGTTCTGGTGGGTGTTTGTCACAATAATGTGAAGTTTGACCAATGTGTCCTCACTTTTCCTTTGGCTGTTTGAGTATCTGTTAACATGTTTCACTCAATAATTGTGTGAAGATTTAAGATTTCATCAAAGTGTTTGGATTATTTTCACCTTTACTGGTTCCCTTTCTTTACTAGTTTGCTAAGGCCCATCGTATATTTTTATGTCCAACTTGAACTTTGGAGTCCTCTTGCATTGCCTACCCAAAATGCATTGCTTTCCTGCATCCTGTAGACTGCTATCACAGGCTGGAAACCTGGGATTAATTATAATGTCATCTTCTTTCTCCCACTGTATCTTTAAGCATCAGAAACTCAGACTGCATGAAGTCTCAAGTCTTCCGACATATCAGCATCTTCACAGCTTTGCCTAGACATGAACACTCTTTTCACTCTGGATACAACAGCTTTTCGATGGGTCTCTTGTTTGCTCTCCTCTCCCCAGGACCTCTACTCTGTCTGTTGTGCTCCCTCAAACCCCACCACACATGTGAGCTCTTCACCAAAGTGTCCTCTACAGTTACACAGTTCAGTGTTGACATCTCATCTTTACTGTTGTGTTGAATGACTCTCACAGTTTTGCTTTTCTTCTTGCTGGCACCAATCATCTCATGGAAGCAACTTTAAAATTTATTTAGGTTTGTCTCAAGGGAAATGGTGGCAGCTGGGGCTCCAGCACTGGAGGTGGAAGGTTGTAGCCAGGCACAGCAAGGCATGGAGAGAAGTGAAATCAGAGTCCTGGTCTGGAACCTGAGCCAAGCTACACCTGTAAACCAGATTGCAATGTCCCTCTTTCCCCAGCTAGGTTTCACCTCTCAAGTGTTCCACAGTTCCTTCAAGACATCATCCTCTGAGAACTGCATTCAAACATAGGAGGCCGTGTGAGACATTTCTTACTCAAACTGTAACAAGGCCCAGAAGATACATCTATACCCCAAGCCTCAGTATATAGGAAAGGTAATTTGGAAAGTGGTCTTTGTAGACATTAGAGGAGTTGAATATCTTGAGATGGGATTATATATTCTAATCTGGCTATAAACAAATCTCCTTGTGAGCAACAGAAGTGAAGCCACACAGAGGAGGATAGATGAAGGCTTAGCTGGGATGTCTTAGCCCCTTTTCTATTGATGTGATAAAACACAATTTCCAGGGAAAATTACAAAAGAAAGTATAAAAATGGGCTTACTATTTCAGCGGGTTGGAGTCTACCATGGCAGAGCTAAGGCATAACAACAAGAACAGCTGAGAATTCACATCTCAAATCACAAGCAGGAGTCAGAAACTGGAGGGAAGGCAATGAAGATGGCAAGAGGCTTTTGCAAACAAGCCAGGCCAGAGAGGATCAACCCTGACACCAGCTGCACTAATGGGGGCATTGATAGTATCCTCTGTGACCATCACCTCATCTTCGTCAAGGATGAGAGTGGAGTAGATACAGTTGAGTTTGGAGGCAGAGGTCATGTTGTAGACTGCAGACACGGTGCTAGTCACTAGGTGAAGTGAGGACCTTACCCCAACATGGCCTTAGCTACCTCGGAAGGACTGAGTACTTAAATAACAAACTTCATTTAAGAAGGCCACACTTCCGAATCCTTCTCAAATGGTTCCACCATCTGGGGAGCACGTATTCAAACATATGAGCCTATGTGGTCTATTCTTATTTAAACAAACACATAGAGGAAGGATGTGAAGTTCAAAGGGTGCTGTGAGGTCCAGCAGCTAGGAGAGGTAAAACCTAGTTGTCCTTGAGCAACTTCAGAGGATGCTCTGCCCTGCCCACACCAGGAGATTTCAGACATCTGGTCTCTAGATAGTACTTTTTTTGCTACGATAGCACCAAGAGATTGGCATCCCTGTTGTAGAATGTGTGCACCTGTCAGCTTGTGTTAACAGGTTCGTTATATAATTTCTTTAGGTGCTTTCTAATGTTAAATTTTACAGATTTTTTTCCTCCTCAGTGTATTTCATAAGCCCTGTATGAGCAGGCACCATGTTTCATTACCTTGTTTTCTTCCTCTTTTTCTGTATGGACACATGTATGCAGGTCTGTGTGCTTGCATGTGGAGGGCGTCCATGTTGGGTATCTTCCTTTTTTTGTTCTTCGCCTTACATTTTGACACAGTGTCTTTCACTGAACTTGGAACTCAATGATTGGCTAGCCTGGCTGGCCAATGAGTTCTGGGTATCTGTTTGTGACTGGTCCTCTAGTAGAGAGCAGTGCCGCTATTGCAGAGGCAGCGACACTTGGCTTTGCAAAAATTAATTAATTGTATTCATGTGTGCGAGTATTTTGCCTGGGCATCATGTGCATCCAGTGCCTTCAGAGGTCAGAAGAGGGCATCAGAACCCCTGGAACAGCGCTATGGATAGTTGTGAAGTGCCATGTGGTTACTGGGAACTGAGCATGGGTCCTCTGGAAGAGTAGCAAGTGCTCCGAACCCTACAGAGTCATCTTCCCAGCCTACTAATATTAACCTTTAAAAATTATTTTAAAAAATTACTTCATTTGTATGGTTGGCTTTTTCCCCTTATGTTTGTGCACCCCATGCATACAGTGCCTGTGGAGGCCAAAAGATGGCATCAGATCCCTCAGATCTGGAGTTGTAGGCTGTTGTGAGGCATCAAGTAGGTGCTAAGAATCACACCTGGATCTTCTGGAAAAGCAGCCAGTGTTTTTAATCACCAAGCCACCCCTCTGGCCTCAATGTTAACCTTTTAAAAATGTATTGATTTGCCACAAAGTTCCTCCATTTTGTATTACCTGTTCATTGGCTTTGTTCAGTTTCCTATCAGGTTGTAAATGGTTTTTTAATTGATTTATAGATACTCTATATATTCTTTATACAACTTCTTTTTTAAATGCATGGAACAAACACATATTTTTCGATCTTTCAAATAACACGTAGATAAAACAACTCATAACATAGAGCTAAGTATGTAAAATATTTTATTCAGGAAACTGACCTTCCTGGGAGAAATTAACCATATGCCTACAAGACAGTACTCTCTACAGTCTTAGCCAGTTTTGACCAGGCTCAATGCCATCTCCTTGTGGAGAATATGAAGGTCGCTACTTAGATGATCACACCAGAATCATTGACCATTCTGTCAAACATTCTGCCTGTAGAAGCAGTACACCTGAACAGAGGTTGTAAGAGGATTGAACCACAAGGGGGAGGTGTCTGACTTTAGCTGAGACAGATGAAATTTACTCCACTGACCCCTGAGCGAATGAGAAATTAAAGGCATAGCACACCCACCTGGCTGCTAGCCCCGGTGAACATTAATTTTTTTTCCTCCTTCACTAGAGTCTGAGGCACTAATTCAATAAAATAATTTAACACAGCAAGATGATTGAAGGACAGGTTTTGAAATGTAAACCATGTCATCTGCTGCCTTCGTCCTGACACCTGCCAATCCAAAGGACACCCAAGGTGGACAGGATGGAGCGTGGTAGTGAAAATATTCACTTAATGCCTCTTTAAGCTGTTGTTTAATTCTCCAGACACCTGAAGAAATGCAAAGAGCATGTCTTGTGGAGTTGAAGGTGCAGAATTATTAATCAGTGCTTGCACCCAGCAGACACTGGGCTCCTCTGGGGTGGGCTGAGGTCTCAGAATTGCAGCAGTAAAGAATGGTGGCACTGGGAAGGGCATGTGACTCTTGTCTGGTTGAGTTTATCACAGCCCTCTGTTTACTCTTCATTACCTCAGAGCAAAGGCAAAATTGCTTTGAAGGGTGAGGCAGTTGTTCTGTTGTCCTCTGTTCCCTTAATTGCGAATCCCATTAATCAGAAGCAGAGGATCAGGCTGGCTGCTCACTGGGGATGGAGCAGGTTTGGGTCCACAGAGTTTAGCATGCTAATGACGACTGCCTCTCATCATATGCTAGTCAAGAGTGACTCCCTAATCTGTAAACTGTGTGACAACCTGAGCATATGGTGACAGCTGAGAAGACAGAATGCCGTGTCCCACGGACAGGGGCTGGGGACTTGGACTGGAGTTTCATGGGGGCAGAGGGCAAGGACACAGGAGGGCAGGAGCCTGAGAGAGCCGAACAAGGCAGGCTCTCACATTCTGGTTGCAAATAACAAGGCACACATGTCCCTGCAGAGATTTTCATGAATAGAGTAGCCACAGAAGTCCTGTGCTTTTTTTTTTTTTTCCTTTTTTCCTCTCGCGTCACATCCTGTTAAAAGTCCCACCCCCAGGTTTTGAAGAAAGATCAACAACAAATACTTAAAAGTTAAACTGGCCTTGTATTCCAGCCCGTACTTTCCTCAGGGGGAGGGGTTGTGGCTTAAGGCAATGATCTGTTCCAGAACGTTCCTGGCTGCGAATGCAATATGACTTCCTTTGCCTAGCTCCCTGAGGCTTTAGAGATTGGGCATCTTCACTGTAGATACTTTCTCTGGAAGCTTCCATGGTTTGGGGAAGATCAGTGATCTGACTAAGGCAGGAAGCCAATGGAGGCCAAGGTGTAAGCCTTTTAGCATTCCATGGTCACCTTGATGTGCTTGACACCTCACTTTTGAGGCACAGCCTTTCTTCCTGCCACCTTTTAAGATAAAAACATAGCGAGCAACTGTTTGGGTCTAAGTGAGGGAGGGGTTGGAGAGTCTCGAATCCAATGGGTTCGTATAGATGCAGGAGAGTATTTAAGTGGGACAGGCGCTGTGGAGGCCCTGACAGTGTGCTGATGATTTGTTTGTGTTGGATGGCCTGGGAGCTGGCTGCTGGTCTTTGAGTAATTGCTCCTGTCAACTTGTTAAACACTAAAAACAAATGCACCAGAGAACAGTTAACGGCCCTTTCAGGTAAGGCATCTCTGGGGGCCACATTCTCCTGGAGGTCTCGGGGTGGAGGGGTGCTAAGTATTGCCCTCAGATGGGCCATGAGAAATCCTTGCTAAGGCAGGCAGAGCAGGGACGGAGGGATTGAACTTGTGACCTATGAGCCTGGTACAATCCTTGATTTAGTCTCCAAGCACTCATATTTCTGTCCACCGACGTTACAGCACAGAAAACAATTTTCTCCCTGTGGCTGCTGTGGTTCTCCGAGCCATAAAGTCTCCAAAGGTTAGAGGAATGGGAAGCTATTGAAGAGCCCTGAGCAAAGCTTGGTCAGATAATTAACTTCCCAGAACATAGGGAGCTTGCTGGTGCTGCTTGGAGCCTTACAGCCTAATTGCAACTTGACTTTGCATTCTCTTGATTTTTTTCTCTGCTTCTTTTCTCCCTTTCACCTGCTTCACTTCCTTCTAAACATTTCTTTTATCAATTATTATTATTTATTTTTTGCCTTTCTTCTTTTCTTTCCAAGTTCGAGTCTTTTTGTAGCTGCCTGGTAGTCCTGTAAGTCTCCTGGTCACAATGGGTCGTGGAGGCCTTGTTTTCCTTGCATTTCTGGGAGACTAGAAAAAAAGTGCTTTAGAAAAACGCCTTGCTCATATTAACTCAGGAAGCAAGTCCTTTACACTTTTTGTTATCCTCAGAGTTCCTGAAAGTAGAGATTTATTTTTTAAAGTTTTTTTTTTTTGAGACCATTTTAACTCCCTAAACAGAAGGCTGTTTTTGTTTGTTTGCTTGTTTGTTTGATTTTATGAAAGTTGGCTTTCATATGAGATGAAAGCTTCTTTGGGGACTTAAATTGTTGGGGGTCATCACAAGGCCCTGTCTTTGGTGTGCTCACCCTTATAACGTTATGTGGGGAAGTTTCCACACATCACACAGCAAGACACTCACAGGGATAGCTATCCCAGGGATTGGTTGCATCTCAAACTGGAATTCGGCCTTTGGTCATGTGACTTACTCTCCTCATCAAGGCTCTTTTGACCCCAAGAAGACACTGCAGACCCAAGCTGAGGAGTTTGGGCTGGCAGAGGGAAGAGAAAGCCATGTCTGGGAGTTTGAGGAATATAGGCTATCTAAAAGCTTTCCCCCCTTTGTTGCAGTTACTTTTAACCAAAATGTCACTCTTAAAAGCTTGTTTCAATTACCAATCTGTCATCGGGTCTAAACTTCTGGTCCCAGATGCCTTTTCAGACAAAACAAAGATGAACACATTTGCTCAGGGCTGAGGTGGAGTTCAAGGGAGAAAAAAAAAATCAAACCAAAGGAGTACAATGCCTCAAACCTGAGTCCTAAAGACACATTTCTGAAGGAAATCCTTAAGTTCTACTAAAACAGCCTCGTGTTTGCACATTTGGGGATTTTCTAGGATTCTCAATGGCCCAGCCTGTCATATCTACACCACAGAAGGAGGAGAAGCTGACGAGGGGAAGATATTTCAAGCAACAGCCCTCTGATTTTTAAACCAAGGTTAACAAGTTCACATAGCAAATGCCGTAGAAAGGCACTGCTATGCAATGAAACCCTTATTTGGTCCCAAAAATCTCCCCATTAGTGCTAAGTTTAAAATGTCACAAGGTCAGTTTCAGAACAACCGAGACACTGTCGTCTCTCAGTAAGAACAGAGCTTTGATTTGAGAATGACTCGAATCTTATCATAATCATCAACCCACCTGTGTTTACTCTCTCTTAATTTCTAACCTCTCTGTCTTCAAAGGACAGATATGTGTGATTAAAAAATGCCATTTTTTCCAGATAGAAAAGCAATAATTTTGGAATGTGTGCTCTGTGTGTGTGTGTGTGTGTGTGTGTGTGTGTGTGTGTGTGTGTGTAAGGGAAAAAACTTTTTGTTGATGAAAAACTTCATGATTTAATCATAGACTGCAGCTCTGAGCTGTGACTTCATGTTGGTTCTCAAAGTTCCTAAACCAACAAATTCTTTACATTCGCTCTTCCCAAAAGATACTTCTTAGAACACTTCGTTCACTGTGTGTCTGATGAGTTAGCTGTATTTGATATTATTTGTTGTCCATTTGCCTTCCCTTCCTTCCTTCCTCCTTTCCTTTTTCCTTCCTTCCTTCCTTTCTTCCTTCTTTCCTTCTATCCTTCTGTTTAGGGAACAGCTTTTCCCTTCTAGAAAATGTAATGTTGGAAGCAGATTCTAAGAGGAGGAGACAGAGCATGCAATGACGTTGCAGTCCTTGGCTATAAAATTGGCCAAAGCATCTGTAAGGACATAGCTGACAAGCTTGAATATTAAGGGACATAGATGGGAAATGAGATATCAAACTGTATTTGCTTCCTCGTAAGCATTATCATTGAAGACCCATTATTAAGGAAATAATGAGGAGAAAACACAAAATAGGGTTTCCCAAGATAGGGTCATCTTTGGCTATGAGTGATCACTAAAAAATTTAGATTTCACATTTAGAAACATTAGAAAATATTTTTCAAGAAACAATTGCCATGAGTTAAAAGAAGCTATGTATGCAGAGGCATATATGTTGTCTCTACCTCCTACCAGAGTCTTCCCTTCGGCCCTGGTCCCAGTGTTCTTTATTCAAAGTCTGATACTCAAACTCCTTGTCAAGTTCCACTCATCCAGTCTGAGAGCAAGCCTCACATTTCTCTCTCAGGTTAACTTTCAATTCAGGTCAAATCAAAAGCCCAGATAACATAACCAAGTAGTCCATCAAAGCCCATAGACGCAGTCTCAGTCACACACCTATGAAGTCATGTGCTGGCCCATGAACTATCAGAAAACACAACAGGCACACAGGCCACTGAGTCTTCATGGGACATCTGATGGCTTGGAAACTAGCTGCCTGTTGGGAAGGGCCTAGCATTGTTCAAGTCAAATCAAATCTAAAAAGGGTTTTAGGACTGTCAACTCCAATGGTTAGTAGGGACACTTCCTCTCTCTATTCTATTTCTCATTCTCAGTGATATTCATGCATCGTCCCTTGGGCCCTCCTTGTTATTTAGCTTCTTTGGGTCTGTACATTAGTACCATTAGTACGTTTATCTTGTATTTTATGGCTAATATCCATTTAGAAGTGAGTACTGACTGTGTGTGTCTCTCTGGGTCTGGATTACCTCACTCAGGATGATCTTTTCTAGTTCTATCCATTTGCCTGCAAATGTCATGATTTCCTTGTTTTTAATAACTGAATCCTATTCTACTGTACCACTGTTTGTTTATCCATTATTCTGTTGAGGGACATCTGGGTTGCTTCCAGTTTCTGGCTATTACAACTAAAGCTCCTAGGAACATAGTTGAGCAAATGACCTTGTTGTGTGATGGGGCATCTTTTGGGTATATGAAAAGGAGAGGTATAGCTGGGTCTTAAGGTACAGATATTCCCAATTTTCAGAGAAACCTCCAGATTGATTTCCAAAGTGTCTGTACAAATTTGCCCTCCCATCAGCAATGGAGGAGTGTTCCCCTTTCTCCACATTCATGCCAGTATGTGTTGTCATTTGAATTTTTGATAGTTATAAGATATATCTCAGATTGGTTTTGACTTACATTTCCCTGATGACTAAGGATGTTGAGAACTTCTTTAAGTGCTTCTCTGCCATCCAAGATTTCTCTGTTGAGACTTTTCTATTTAGCGCGATACTCCATTTTAAAACTTGATTATTTGGTTTGTTGGTATTTAATTCCTTGAGTTTTTTAAATGTATTTTGGATATTAGCCCTTTGTTGGATATAGGGTTGGTGAAGATCTTTTCCCAATCCCTAGGCAGCCATTTTGTTCTGTTGACAGTATCCTTCACCTTACAGTAGCTTTTTAGTTTCATGAGATCCCATTAATTAATTGTTGGTCTTAGAGCCTGAGTTGTTGGTGTTCTGTTCAGGAAATTGTATCCTGTGCCAATGAGTTCAAAGTTCTTTCCCACTTTCTTTCTCCTCTAAAAGATTTTGTGTATCTTGTGTTATGTTGAGGTCTTTGATCCACTTGGACTTAAGTTTTGTGCACAGTGACAGATATTGATCTATTTGCATTTTCCTATATGTAGACATCCAGTTATACCAGCACCATTTTTTAAAGATGCTATCTTTTTTTTAACATTGTATAGTTTTGATTTCTTTGACAAAAATCAAGTGTTTTTAGGTGTGTGGGTTTATTTCTGGGCCTTCAATTCAATTCCATTGATTGACCAGTCTGTTTCTATGCCAGTACCATGTAGTTTTATTACTATTGCTCTGTACTAAGACTTGAAATCAAGGATGGAGATACCTCCAGAAGTTTTTTATTGTATAGTATTATTGTAGATATTCTGGGTTTTTTGTTTTTCCATATGAAGTTGAGAATGGTTCTTTCAAAGTCTATAAAGAATTGTGCTGCTATTTTTATGGGAATTGCATTTAATCTATAGATTGCTTTTGGTAAGATGGTAATTTTTACTATGTTAGTATTACTTATCCATGAGCATGGGACATCTTTCCATCTTCTGATACCTTCTTCAATTTCTTCTTCAGAGACTTGACGTTCTTGTCATATAGGTCTTTGACTTGTTTGGTTAGAGTTACAACAAGATACTTTCTATTATTTGGCTATGGTGAAGGCTGTTTTTTTCCCCAATTTCTTTCTCAGCCTGTTTGTCACTTATATACAGGAGGGCTACTGATTTTTTTTAGTTAATTTTGTATTCAGCCAGTTTTCTGAAGGTGTTTATCAGATGTAGGAGTTCTCTGGTAGAATTTTTTGGGTCATTTATGCATACTATCATATTAGCAGAAGTGCAGTAGAGATACCTTGACTTCTTCCTTTCCAATTTGTATCCCCTTGCTCTCCTTTTGTTGTCTTATTGCTATAGCTAGGACTTCAATCACTGTATTGAAGAGATATGGAGAGAGTAGGCAGACTTATATTGTCTCTGATTTCAGTGGAATTGCGTTAGGTTTCCATTTAACTTGATGTTGGCTATTGGTTTGATGTATAGTGTTTTCATTGTGTTTGCATATGTGGCTTATATCTCTGATCTCTCCAAGACTTTAAACAGGAATGGGTGTTGGATTTTGTCAAAAGCTTTTTCAGAATCTAGTGAGATTATCATGTGGTTTTTTTCTTTCATTTGTTTATATGATGGGTTACGTTGATGGATTTTTATATATTGAAAAATCCCTGTACAACTGCGATGAAGCCTACCTTGATTGTGGTAGATGATATTTTGATGTGTTCTTGGAGTGGGTTTGCAAGTATTTTACTGAGTCTTTTTTGTATCAATGTTCATAAGAGAAAATTGTCTGAAATTCTCTTTCTTTGTTGGTTCTTTGTATGGTTTAAGTGTCAGAGTGACTGTGGCCTCATAGAATGAGTTTGTCAATGTTCCCTCTTTCTATTTTGTGGAATAGTTTTAGGAGTATTGGTATTAGGTTTTCTTCAAAAGTCTGGTAGAATTCTTCACTGAAACTGTCTGGCCCTGGGCTTATTTTGATTGGGAGACTTTTAGTGACTACTTCTATTTCCTTAGGAGCTATAGTTCTATTTAAATTATTTACCTGATCTTGATTTAACGATGATAAGTGGTATCTATCAAGATCACTTCCCCTTGGTTAGGAGGCCTGGTGGCACACAGAAGAAGAGGAAACAGGATATCCTATCTGGGTGAGACCTGATAGGCTGTGGTCATATGGTGGGTGAGGAGGTCCCCTTCTGTCAGAGGCCTAGTGGAGGATAATAGGGCAGAAGAGGGAGGGAGGGTAGGAATGGGAAGATACAAATGAGGGGATAACAGTTGGCTTGTAATCTGAATGAATTATAATAAATAAAACACAAGCAAAAGAAGAAATCATCCATTTCATTTAAAATTTCCAATTTTGTGACATATAGGCTTTTGAAGTATGATCTAATGATTCCTCAGATTCTTTGAGTTTCTCAAAGAACAAGCTCTTATTTTGTTGATCTTTGTATTGTCCTCTTTGTTTCTACTTCAATGATTCCAGCCCTGAGTTTGTTTCCTGCCTTCTTCTTCTCTTGGGTGGTTTTGCTTGTTTTTGTTCTAGGGTTTTCAGGTGTGCTTTTAAATTACTTGTAGGGACCTCCCCAATTTCCTTATGAAGGTACTTAGTGCTATGAACTTTCCTCTTAGCACTGTTTTAATTGTGTCCCATAAGTTTGGGTATGTAGTGCTTTCATTTTCATAGAATTCTAAAATGCCTTTAATTTCTTTCTTTATTGCTTCTCTGACCCAGTAGTCAATGAGTAGAGAGTTGTTCAATTTCCATGAACAATTTCCATTTGTAGGCATGCTGTTGCTTCTGTTGTTGTTGAAGTTCATCCTTAATCCACACTAGTCTGATAGAATACAAGGTGTTATTTTAACTTTCTTGTATCTGTTGAGCCTTGCTTTGTGGACAAGTATGTGGTCAGTTTTGGAGAAGGTTTTGTGAGGTGCTATTACTTTTGTTATTTCTCTGTTTAATGTCTGTCTCAATAATCTGTCCGTTGGTGAGAGAGGGGTATTGAAATCTCCTACTGCTAATGTGTGGGGTTCAATATGTGATTTAAGCTTTAGTAATGTTCCTTTTATAAATATGGGTGCCCTTGCATTTAGGCATATATGTTCAGAATTGGGACGTTATCTTGGTACATTTTTCCTTTAATGAGTACGAAGTGCCCTTCCCTATCTCTTTTGATTTATTTTGGTTGAAACTCTCTTATTAGATATTAGAATAGCTACAAGTTTGCTGCTTGTGTCCATTTGCTTAGAAAACCTTTTTTTTCAGATCATTATTGTGAGGCAAAGTTTATTTTTGTTGTTGATGTGTGTGTCTTGTATGCAACAGAATGATGGATCCTGTTTTTGCAATTGTTCTGTTAGGCTATCTTTTTATTGGAGAATTGAGGCCATTGATGTTGAGAGATATTAATAATCAAAGTTTGTTAATTCCTGTTGTTTTGATGATGGTGGTGGTGGTGGTGGTGGTGGTGGTGGTGTGTGCGTGTTGCCCTTTTTTTCTTTTGCTGGTATGGAGTTATTTATTTCCTGTGTTTTCTTGGACATAGTTACCCTCATTATGATGGAGTTTTCATTCTAGTATTTTTTGTAGGGTTGTATTTGTTGATAGAAATTGTTTAAATTTGGTTTTGTCTTAGAATGTCTTGTTTTCTCTATATATGGTTATTGAGAGGTTTGTTGGGTATGGTAGTCTGGCCTGACATCTGTGGTCTCTTAGGGTTTCAAGACATATGCCCAGACCCTCTGGCTTTTAGAGTCTCTGGTGAGAAGTATGTGTAATTCTGATAGGTCTGCCTTTTTATGTTATTTGGCTCTTTTCCCTTGCAGCTTTTAATATTATATCTTTGTTCTGTAGATTTAATGTTTTGATTATTATGTGGCAGGAGGGTTTTCTTTTCTGGTCTAGTCTAATTGGTGTTTTGTGTGCTTCATGTATGTTTATAGGTATCTCTTTCTTTAAGTTGTAGAAATTTCTTTCTATGATTTTGCTGAAAATATTTTCTGGTCCTTGGAATTGGGACTCTTCACTTTTTTTCTATTCCTATTATTTGTAGCTTAGGTTTTTACATAGTATCTCAGATTTCCTGGAAGTTTTGTGTCAGGAATTTTTTTTTTAGCTTTAAACATTTTCATTGAGTGATATATCAATTTCTTTTATTGTATCTTCTACACCTGATATTCTGTCTTCCGTCTCTTGGATTTCGTTAGACGTGTTTGCATCTGTTATTCCTGTTCTCTTCCCTATATTCTCAATTGTGCTTTCTTTATTGCTTCTACTCCTATTTTCAGGTCTTGGACAGTTTTGCTCATTTCCTTTACATTTTTTTTGTGGTTTCCTGTATTTATTTAAGGAATTTATTCATTTCTTCTTTAAAGGCTTCTGTCATTTTCTTAAGACAAAAATTAAAGCTGTTTTATTGTTCTTCACTTAAGATACCCTGGGCTTGTTGCTGAACTATTCTTGGGTTCTGGTGTTAACATAATGTACAGGCTCTTGTTATTTGTGTTTTTGCACCAGCCTTTAGCCATCCGGTTGTCTTTGTTATTGGCTGATGGTCCATGGGTGCCCCCAGCTTCTGGGAATGCATGCAGGTGTAAGGTCTAGTAGATGGAGTGGTCAAGGGGCCAGGCGTAGCTCACCTCTGCTGTCTTTGATTTGAGGCCTGATGGGCCCTGGGGGCTCTATGCCTCTTTCTTCTTCAGGTGGCCACTGAGGGCCTCCAGTAATCAGGGGGTACTAGACTGGGAGTAGAGTATATCAGTGAAGGGGGTGGGGTCTCTCTGCTGCTAGATTTGCCAGGACGAAAGGGCAGGCTGGTAATTGTGGTGGATGGTGTCTTGCCTGGTAGTCCCTGGTGGCCACTGACTTGATTTGCCCAGATGGCAGCCAAGGTCCTCCAAGGATTGAGGTCCTGGACAGAAGAGGATAGTGTGTACAGGGGATGGGGAAAATCTCTCTGCTGCTATGCTTGCTGGGAGGACAGAGCAGGCTGGGATTTGTGGTCTTACCTGGTAGTTCTGGGGTCTGCTGGCCCCCAAGAATGTAGATAGGGTTGAGGTGCAGTAGATGGAGGGTGCAGGGACCTGGGAATAGCTCATTGCCGCTGTGTTTGCTGTGATTCAAGCAGGGGGCTGACTTGTAGAGATATTACCTATCTTCCCCAGGTATCTGCAGAGGGCCTCCAGGGATGGGACACTGGACCCAGTGGAATAGGGTGCATAGGGGATGGGGTGAGTCTCCCAGATCTTGAGAGGTATCTTTGAATAAATTCCCAGTTTCTTCTGAGACTTCCCATCTGCACCAGAGACTGGAAATGAAAATGTACTATAGGATTAAGGTGACTAGTAAGTCAGATTGGTTTTTTTTTTTTAAATGTCTAGCACATTCAGCAATTATGTAAATGTTAGATTATTCCACTTCCCTGGTGTTCCTTCTGGAATCAGATGATAGAACAATTCTACCCTGATCTGAGTGCCTGAGATATAACTATGTATGAATGCTTACTTTTTCCCCCATCTGGCCTTGTTACAGTCCATGCTATGAAAGGGCTTATTGTTTTTTAACTGTCAAACTCAGCAAAGTCCTTACCTAATACTATATTTTTCACTCAAAAAAAAAAAAAAAAAAGAAAAAAAAAAAGAAAGCTTCAAACTTTCTCTGTTTATTTGATGCCAGAGAGGAGTTGTTATTTTTTAAGTCTGACAAATTTCTTTATTTTTATGTTTTTAATTTTAGAAAAAATATTCTAATTTCTTTTTAAAATTGGAGCTATCAGTGGTTTTGCAAGTTCTGGGTCCCTTAATTATCTTATTTTTAGAAAAATTTGAAATGATCATAAACAAATAAAACATAGCAAAATCCTCAAATTCCCCTATTGCATGCATACACACAGCCCAGCAGATAAATTCTGTTATCCCCACTTCCCTTAGGGGATTGAAGTATCAACAAGTAAGTGGAAACCAATGAAGAACCTTATGGATGGCTTCTTCTTTATCCCAGCATGCTATTTATGAAGCAGGGGCTCCTGTATCACTCAGTATCAATCTGAAGATGCCAGCATGTCATGGGTACCAAGCTGCCTTCACTTAGACCGTGCTCTGGGGTCACCTGACCAGCTTCCATCCAGGGAGAACAGTGTGCATCGTGCTTCCTCTGCAGTGAGGCCTGGTCGGTCAGTGCTGCAGATAGTTTATGCTTTGACTCTGTTGCTATGCCAAGAAATAGTTGGTTGGGAAGATGAAGAAGGAAGGAACAAAGGGAAATAAAAAGTTGAAGAAGGAAAACTTCGAAGGTTTTGAACAAACAATGAGTGGTTTCTGGGTCATTGTTCGTAAGGGAGCCCAGCCAACTCTTTTACAGTGTCTATATTTCCCAGAGTGGTATGAGGTAGCTTTGAGATGCTCTGAGGTTGGAGTGCATGGGTTCATAAGACCTTGTATGTTAGCCAAGCTCCCAAGGATGTGCTGCCCTTCACACAGCAGAGATGAAGAGAAATTAGATGTAGCTGTTTTCATCTGCCCACCAGACTGCTCCAGAACATGACAACAAGAAAGCTCTTCACTGGTCTTCTAACTTCCTCCACGAATATATATGGCTTTTGGGTGTAAACCTTTTTAATATTTACTTATTTTTATTTTATGCATATGAGGTGTGAACTTTTTAAATTGAATTGTGCCCTTGGTCAGTTCTTGGAAAAAGAGTCTTAAAATTGAGCATTGTTATTTAGCAATTTAAAACACACAAGCAAAGATGGATTTCAATACTATGCAGAGCTCTATTCATCAATTTCCGAAGCTCGAATTATAGTTCAATGAAATATATAACTTAACAGATAGTGCCCCAGTTTGCTTCTGTGATGAACGCCATGACAAAAATCAACTAGGGAAAAATGGCTATATTTCATCTTACTAGCTACAGTCTGTCATTGAGGGAGGTCTGGCCATGAGTTTGGACAGAAGCCATAGAGGAATGCTGTTTGCCAGCTTGCTCACTGGTTCATGCTTAACTAGCTTTCTTATATAGGTTAAGCTTTCCTGCCTAGGAATGGTGCTTCCCACAGTGAGCTGAGACACGCCCAGCCCATCAATCATCAACTAAAAAAAAGAATCTCTCACATGGCTACATGCCAATCTGATGGAGGCAATTTCTCTATTAAACTTCTTTTTTCCTAAATCCTTTTAGATTGTCAACTTGCCAGTAACTCTAACCAGGACAGATGCATATATACACACTGCATATATATGCTATGTGTATAATAAATATATGACTGTGTGTGTGTGTGTGTGTGTAAAACTGCCCCACTAGGAAATGTTAACACATTACTTTTTCGCTGAGGTTTCCAAATCATAAAACTTATATCAGTATCATTTTCAATGTCACCTTTAGAGTTTCTTTTAATTTTCACCCTTCATGGAAGAAAGGGCAGCGTTAAGTGCTTATACACCATGAATTCCCATCTGAATTTCTAAGAGGCTCTTTTAAAGATGGAGCTGCATTGGAAGCTATCAGCACATTTTACAGGTGACCACTGCAGGTCTGTGCTATTCTACTTTTTGATTAGTTTTCAGATAATAGATGTATGTGTCATACAAGTGACCACTAAACAATGCCAGTTGTCAGAAGTGTGAGGGACAATGACATCAGCTAAAACCTCTTGCTGCCCTCTTCTCCCACCATCCTAGTGTACTGATTTGGAAGGACTAGCCGTTCTTTTTTTCTACTCTGAAAATCACATTTCAATGAGCACCAGCACCCACCTCTCACAGCTGCTACCTTTATTTAAGACTGAGTTTTTTTCCCCACAGACACAGCTCTCCCTGGTCTTCTTTTGCTGGGTTTTTAAAGCCTGCCCACGGTTTTCACAGGCAGAATGGGCCGTTCATCATTGGAGAGCTGTGTAACCCCAGATGTCAGTCTGTGCTCACTGGTCTATGGTCTTGGGAGCGGACATTCTATCCCATATTATAGAAGTCCCTTGGCTCCAATTTCTAGTGTAGAACTATGCATTCAAGACTTTATTTGACTTAAAGATTTTAACCTTTCACTCTCATTTTTATAGCAAAAACATTGAAAAGAAGAAACCCATGAGCACACTCTATAGTCCAGGGCCAGCTGAGATCATATCTTTTTTTCTTTCTTTCTTTCTTTCTTTCTTTCTTTCTTTCTTTCTTTCTTTCTTTCTTTCTTTCCCTTTTTTTTCCCCAAATAATCAATACAAAGTCCTTCAAGTTTCCAGGGCCCTTTAAAGTTTTGGAATTATGGATACAGAATCATGATCAGATCTTTTCATGGCTCTGTAGTCTCTGAAACACAGGTCATCCCTGCCTTCTCATGAGTAAGCTCTGTTGGGGACAGAGATTCCTGCACCATAGAGCATGGTGGCCTCAGCTGTAGATCTTAACACCTGCAACTTAGCAAATCCCAAACCATGGAGTCAGAGCTCTGAGGATCAGGCTGTACAGTATGAACAGTTATGCCCTACAGGGCCCCTAGACTGGTGCACCCCTAGCCAATGGTAATGACCTGTACAGAACTTATGCTCATCTTAAACCAAACAGCAGGGTTCAGTGTCTTAGTGTAGAATGTTACCCACTTCAAGCTGGGTACTTCTGTTTTGTTGATGAAAATCTCTGGCTCTTTTAGGGGATGGTTTTATTTCAAGAAGTCACTGAGATGGGTGCACTTCGAGATCTGTGGAGGGCTCATGGAAAAGACCAAAAAATGGGTCCAAAAAGACTATTGGTGAACCTAACCAGTGATAGAACAATACCTTTTCTACCCAGCCTATAATTTACTTGATTTTTATACTGGCTGAAAATTGGAGAATGTTCGTAATAGCAAACAATATCTATGAAATGCTAACTTCCAGACATGACATCAACTCACAGCTGTGGTTATCTGTCAGTCACAATTCCAACATGTGAGGAGGCCCTAAAGCCGCACCCCTAGTGGAAGAGCTCTTGGCAATTGATGGCTGTGGAAGGAGAAAGAGTCACTTTTCTTTGAGGACCTGGCTTCTGGTAGCTGAAGTTGCCCACACCCTACAGGATGGCTCCACACTCATGCACATATGGGCATCACTAATTGGACTCAGGATGTTATAAATAGCAACAAATAAAGAAAGACCTGAAGTTGGGAGGGAGATGAGGTGGGACTCACTATGGGAATTTGGAGGAATGTGGTCATGGTGACATGATAGGATGAAAATACATTGCATACATTTCAAAGAATAAATAGAAATATTTTTGAAAGAGTAATCAGAGACTAAGATAATTAAACAACCCAAAATTTAGTTACCAAAGTTAATGATTAGTTTAGGTCATGACTCTGTCACTGTGATATCTCTTTCTGTATCATGGATCCAGGCCATTCTGTATGACTGAACCAGGCCAGAGGAGGAAATCTGAACTAATGATTCAGAAGATGCAAGCATTCCACTGGTGCAGTTGTCCTCAAAGGGAGTGCCTTTGAGCACCTATGAACAAGCATGGCCGTGGGAAGCAGGAGAGTGGCATGTCCGAGAATGTTCATGAGGAAACAGGGAGGAGGTGGTTGGCTTTAATAACTGGCTCATAGGAAGGCTGGAGGTTCTGGTTAAATGAAGCAAACTCCAGAGTCAGCCTGGGTTTACATCCTGTCTCTGCCTCTCTTCACATGGTGTCCCCATATACTAGCCAATCTCACTAGACTTGGCTTTATCGCTGTAAGACAGTGATGACGGTCCATGAACATGAAGATATCAGATTTCAGTGTTAAAAGCAGGTACAAATTTATTTTCTGATCAGTTGGTTCAACTTTCATTAAATTTATAGTTATCTTCATACAACTTTGCTTTCCATATATGTTTGTATTCAGCAAACTATTGAAACCTTAATCTTGTTAGGCATCTAATTTCTAAGTGTTTTAGGAAGTATCATGAGACTGGGCCATGGGATTTGGTTCACAGGCACCCACATTCCATCCTCTATAAGGGCATCTTATAGGTTGTCCGTGTCTCACCTGGCTATTAAGTGCAAACACCTGGAATTTACCTATTTCTTTTCCATTTCATGAGTCTTCCTTTTATTTACTCTTCTGTCATACAATCCCACAACACCATTTTGTTGTTACATCATTTGACCTCCAGTCTAGAAAAGAATGTTCCGAACTCACTCATCAGAAATGTGTATGTCCCCAAAATATTTTTCTCCCCTTTTTCTATATGCATATTTTCACAAAAATCTCTTTTTATAGCTAGGAGACCCTGACATTAAAAAAAAAAAACAGCAAATAAAAAAGTGAAAGTCCCAGAACTTTGTTTGCTCCCATCCCTTCCTTCCTTCCTTCCTTCCTTCCTTCCTTCCTTCCTTCCTTCCT
>OU015742.1:124984086-124994377 GCA_907169655.1 Acomys percivali
TGTGTGTGTGTGTGTGTGTGTGTGTGTGTGTGTGTGTGTGTGTGTGTAAAACAATGCTCATACAATTCTCTGTCTCACATCTCCTGTCAAGTATTCAGTAGATTCCATGTGGCATTAAAACAATATTATAGAATACATTTTGTACAGAATGATTTTGCCCAGCATAGGCCAACACTAAGTGTTCTGTGCTTTCAAGTGTGCTAGCTTAAGCCATGGTATTTTGAAGATTGTGACTATGAAATAGTCCCTATTCTAAATTAGGTAGTTTTAACTCACTCATGAGAGATTTATTAGGACATAATCTCTTGATAAGTCAAGTAGCTACTGTATTTATTTCTTTCATGTTTCTCCTTCCACTAGAATATGAATTATGATTTCTCCTATTTTGTTCAGTCTCACGTTGACCTCAGACAATCTGTAAATACCTTTCAACTAATTTAACCAAGTGCCATGTTTTTGCTTGATCTTCAAATTTCTTTTAACCATACACAGTTCCCTGTTTGTGTCAAACTTGCTTCATCTCCACGAATTTTGTCAAAAAACTATCCCTATGTGACTTAAATCCCTTCTGATAAATCTAGTCACACAACCATGTCTGGCTGAGCCAGCAGCCAGACCCACCCAGTTACCCACTCCTTTAACTCTCATGAGTTGATGTGTCTTCCAAATTCTGTTATCTTACCTATTTCACTAGCCCCAGCATCTGTCTCACAAACTCTCATAGACTTTTGGGGAACCTCACATTCCAGGAGAAGTAGAACTGGGTTCATATTTCTGTGCTGACTTCAGATCACAGATCTGAGTCTCAATTTCATTCCCTGACAATCAAGGTAATGTTACCTATATATACTACCCAAGGTTCTTTAGAGTAACTGAAACAAGAGGTCTGTCCTCCATGTGGTCAGGCATATCACCCCGACAGCTCTACCCATTGGTACCGATTTTCTGTACTAGTTACTATTCTTGTTGCTATTATCAAACACCTAACAGGAAGCCACCCAAGGAGGAGAGGATTCACTCCAGTTTCTATATGGAGAGAATTTATCCATAACTTCAAGGAAGATGCAATAGTAAGAAAGTGAGGCAGCTGGCCACATTGCATAGCAGTCAGGGAGCAGATTGTGATGGAGGCTGGTGCCCAGCTTGCTTTTCCCTTTGTACTCAGTATAGGACCACAGCACATGGGATGGTCCTGGCTGTATCAGAGTGAGTATTCCCTGCTTGGTTACACCTTCCTGGAGATACCCTCATTGACAAATCCAGAGAGGTATTTCCATGGTGATTCTAAATCCAGTTGAACTGATAGTGAGGATCAACCATCACATCTACTAATTTGAAGTTTATCCTTACAGCAACATCTAAGCCGCTTTTGACAAAGTGCCCAAGCTCCATAACCTAGCCATGCTGTCACATGCATGTAACAAACCCTGACTCCTCTAATGACTGAAACTAATTTACATGGTCCAACGAAATCTGTGAGACACATTGTAATCCCTAATGTGATGTGACTCACTCTGTTCTTTATACTAGCTGGGTTGTAGGCTTTGTCACATAGGTCACCTCTAGATGGGAGACTGGGAGAACAGTTTTAGTGGCATTTGAGCAAAAGTTGAAAAATGACCATTCAAACATAAACTTTTCCTTTCTTTGCACAACATCTGATTTCCACACACCTAATTTCTATGCAAAGTGCTCTTAAGAAATCATCCACTGACACATTAGTTCCTTTAGTTTGCCCTCAATTTTTTATGTTCACATCTTTTGTACTATAAAAGTAGGCACTTAACGCCATAATCTATAACTATAGCATAATGCAATCCATCTCTTCCATATTATTGAGATAGAGTCAACATTTTTAAAATCTACCCACATTTCACTAAAAACTGCTGTAAGCCCACACATATCTTGAGTCAAAATTAGGAACACAAATGGTGGTCTCATTTTTTTTTCACACATGGTAATTGGTAATTTCAATTAAAGCTAGTAGCCCTGATATAATTTTCCAGGACCTGCAAATTAATGGCTGCTGTAACCTAGCAACAGTACAGGAAAATGGACTTTTATTTTGTCGAGTGTCACTTAGCTGCCATTAGCCATGCCTGCTCTGCACTGTGTGTAAGTTCACATACTGCAGCAGGTTTTTGTGAAAGAGTGAATGTGTGAGTAATGTGAGCTCTTAGTGGCATGTTTAGCTATTCATCCTTCCCTGGGACTCGGCCATTTAGCTCTTGAGAAAATTATAGGATTTTTATGTCAGTGAAAGAAAATTTCTCAAGCTTCCACTATAGACTGTGGTAGAATTATATATACTGCTGCTGCCATGTTCTTAGTAACACTGTCAGGCATTGCAAATTCTCCAGCATCAAAGTCAAGTAGGTGCCCTGGAAGGAGAGTACTGAGATAGGAAAGAAATGAATGTTCATTTAAATGTGTATATAATCAAGAGAAGGAAAAGAAAAGTAACCCAGTTAATGCTGAAGGAAGATGTTAAGAGGGAATGGAGTTAAAGGCAGAGGCTTAGATAGCTCTACTATGGCTCACTGTGTTTACATTACTTTTTCCATTAGCTTATTTACTCACTTTACATCCTGACTGAAGCCTTCTTCTCCTCCCCTACATCCATCCTGCACCCTCCCCTCCCCTTCTCCTCAGAGAAGGTGGGAGGTCCTCCGTGGGTACCAACCCACTCTGGCACATGAACTTGATGCAGGGTGAGATGCATCCTCTCCCACTGAGGCCAGACAAGGCAGACCAGTTAGGGAAACAGGATCCAAAAGGCAGGCTTCAGAGTCAGGAGGACCCACGCTCCAGTTGTTAGGGGACCCATATGAATACCAAGCTGCACATCTGCTACAAAGGTATAGGGCACCCAGGACCAGCCCATCCATGCTCTTTGGCTGGTGGTTCAGTCTCTGTAAGCCCCTGTGGGCCTGGGTTAGTTGACTTTGTAGGTCTTGGGGAGTCCTTGATTCCTACAGTTCTCTCAGTCATTCTCCCAACTCTTCCATAGGACTCTGCGAGCTCTGTCTAATGTTTGGCTGTGGGTCTCTGCATCTGTTTCCATCAGCTGCTGGGTGATCTTAAATATTTTATATTATTGAGATTTTCATGCATGAGTAATCTATCTATGTTATTTCCACATCTTTTTGCTCCCACTCCAACTCTTTCCCTGTACTCCAACTCCTTTTCATATTCATGTTCTATTTTTCTTTAATTATTGTTATCACACACACATACAAATATCCATATATTCATACACATATTCATACACACAGACACACATATATATTATACACACACTCACATATAGACACATTCATAGATGCACACATTCACACACATGTTCGCACACATTCACACACATTCATATATACACACTCATACATTCACATATGCATGCACACACAGATACACACACACACACACACACACACACACACATGCATGCACGCACTACACTACACCTTACAAATGAGCAGACCATTCTTGACCCAGCTCCAATGATAAAGATGTTGAACACAAACACCTTCCTCAAAAACAGATACTCACCCATAAATTGAGTAGCTCTTCAGTATTTATGAATAATGAAGACCACACATTTCAAAAAGCCAAGGCTGGGTTTTTGTGATAAGCCATGGAGAATAAGGTTTCAGCCACTTCCCACAATGGCAACAGGAGAGAGGAACCAAGCCTTCAAGCCATGAGCATGTGTCTGCACATTCCTACCACTCCAGTAAGTATTCTGAAGCTGCTTGTCATATCTTTTACCACAGTTACTTGAGGAAAAACAGCATGAAGCATATGAAGATTGAAGTCAATAAATCATTTCACTCCTATAATTCTTAGATAAGGAAAGAAACTTTTCTTCTCTCTTCTGGAATCTTTCTCCTCTCAGAGAGCCATGTGTTCCTGGCACAGCATCATGGATAAGGCTTGAACTGGTAAACAACAGCTCTTACCTCAGATAGACAGACAGAAGTCTCCTCACTATAAGGAAAGCCTGGGATCGTATTTATACTGCTGGGGGCCTCCCAAGGCAGGGGACAGGAGCACACAAAGTCTCTTGATTCATGATCATGGTCAAAGAAAGTTACAAAGTCTCTTGAATCATGGTCATGGTCAAAGAAAGGTACAAAGCCAATGCAGACACAAGGAGCAATGAGTCATTTTGAAGAAATCTTTATTTTTAAATTTTAATTTATGTGTGTGTTGGTTATTCTGTTGTTGCTGATTGCTTGTAATTTGGTATAAGCTAGAGTCTTCTGGGAAGAGGAACCTCAATTAAGAAAATACTTCCAGTCCAGCATGGTGTCACAGGCCTTTAATCCTAGCACTAAGTGGAATAGAGGCAGGCAGATCAATAAGAGTTCAGCCTGGTTTACAAAGGGAGTCAAAATTAGCCAAAGCTACACAAAAAAAAAACCTCTCTCAAAACAACAATAACAATAACAACAACATGAAAGAAAGAAAAAAGAAAAGAGAAAGGAAAGGAAAGAAAAGAAAAGAAAAGAAAAGAAAAAGAAAAAAGAAAAATGAAAAGAAAGAAAACAAAATACTTCCTTCATATTGTCTGTAGGCATGTCTGTGGAACATTTCTTTGATTAATGATTGATATGGGAGTGCACAGCCCACTGTGGATGGTCTCACTCCTAGGAAGGTGCACCTGAGTGCTATGATAAAGCAAAATGGGCAGTCCAAGAGGAGCAAGGCACTAAGCAGTGTTTCTCCATAGTCTTTGCTTTGGCTTCTCACTCCAAGTTCCTGCCCTGACTTTCTCAGTGATCAAATTTAAGATGGAAGTTAAAAATGAAATAAGCCCTTTCCTATCCTATTTTATATTGGTCATAGTGTTTTATCAAGCAAGCTAGGACCATGTATAACTCAGTTATGTTACATAAGCGTGTTTTTGTTTCTATCCCAAGTGTGGGATATGGGGCTGCTTCATTTTCCACAGCAGCTGACTATTTGCCTCATGCAGACTCTGAGAGGGGCATGATCTTGCCTGCCTTGAGAATAGCCTGTGGCATTAGAGCCTAGTCACATCACAAATGTATTCCTTGAGACTTAGAGATGGTCAAGTGCTGGGGTTCCAGGGATCATTTTATCAGCTGAGTTTTGGTGTAAACAGTGACAGATTAGCCTATAATCTGTCTTACATTAGGAAGATGAAGATGACAGTTTGTCACAATGATGAAGAAGTCTTGAATACCACACAAACAGTGAAGGCAATACCTTAGCCCCCTCTCCTGTTGCTTTGATAACACATTCTGACAAAAACAGAACAGGAAGGATTTGTTTGTCCCACAGTTCCATGGTACAGTCTACCAACCATGGTGGGGAAGCCAAGGTGGAAAATGCCTGAAGCAACTGGTTTCTTGCATCCATTGTCAAGAAGCAGAGAGAGATGCATGTCAATGCTTGGTGTCCTCTCTGCATTTGATACAGCCGAGGATCCTAGCCCAGGGAATGATGTTGCCTTCAATGCTACTACAGTGGACAGCTCCTCCCATTCAATCAACATAATCAAGATAATCCCCCACAGATATACGTACACAATTCTACATTTCATCACAGTAACTATTGAGGCTAACCACTGCAAGTCGCTTTTGCTTTATGGAAGCAAACACAAGCTTCATACCTGCTAGTCAAGTTCTACCTCTGAGCTACATCCCATGACTGAGGATAGTTTTTGAATTCTTCCTTCCTCAAAAAGTCAGGAATCCTTTGGTGTGCACAGTGTGCCATCGCCTTGAGCATATAAGCCTGTGGGGCCCTTCCCTGTAAGCCCAAAATGACATCAAACAGTGTGACCACTTAGCTCATTGCTATTTGCTAGAATCGATCTCATTCTCCATCCAGAGACACCAATTTGCCAGAGGGTCCCTTGGAGACTGCTGCACCCCCAACTAGTTCATGGCCATCAGTGACTAGGTCTGAAATCAGTGCTCAGGCCAAGTGACTCAGGCCTGCAGTATTCATGACAATGAGGATTGATGTGAAGGAGGCAAGAGCAAGATTCATGGATCTCCTTACTCAGATGATTTACAGAAAGCTGGCTTTTATTACCTAAGAGCCAGCCATGGACATGTGCTGGGCGCACTGCAGATAAATGCCCGGGGTGCTGCTCAGTGGGCGGCTGCCAGGAATAAGGGAGAGGGAAGGGGGGAAGGAGGGACAGAGAAATGATTTTATAGATGAGACACTTGTCAAAAATGCAGGGAACTACATGCTCCAGGAACAGCTGGCGATGATGAGCTACAAAAAAGAATCATTTGCAGGCTATGGACAGCTGGAGGCCCTACCACGCTAACTACTGAGCGGGCAAGACTGATTTATGGACAGGGTGCTAATGGCGAAGAAATAAAGATTGATTTGCACTACAGCACATTTGAGAGAAGAGAGGGAGGGAGCTTGTGGATCCTGACAAAGGCCTCGCTGAAGCCTCTCACAGGACAGAGATTGAAGTAAGGATGCCAGATGAAGGCTGACCCACCGTCGTGCATATCACCTCCACATAGAAGCAGACAGAAGCCAGTTGTAGGAGGATGCCTATGTGCTGGCAATGGCACTTGCACTATGCCAGTCCTGACATCCAGCCTGTTTTCTTCCCCAGTTCTCACTTGATGAGCTGTTTTCTGCCTGCAGCGGCATGAGTGATGGCAGAGAGGGGGAAGCTCCACTTGGCCATATTCCCAGGTTCCCAGGTGAGAGGAAGAATGCATTGTGTGTCTGGAGAAGAAAGATGTGATACTCACTAGCCTGAGGATGGTTCAGAGCATCCTGACCTCTATGCCTCCCAGGGCAGCTAGTGTAAAGTACATATTCTTGATGAACCCAGGCAGCACCTCCGTGGTAAATAAGGGGGAAGACTTGTCCCACCTACAATACTTTCTCATGGTGCACATGTGTCCCTTTTGCTCCACTTTCACTGAGATGTGTACACTTCTTAAATGAATAACAGGATTGTTATTTTCTGGGATTGCTGTGTTATATGTTGTCTGCTTCCCCCATTAGCTCATTCAGAGCAAAACCTTAGCATCAATTGTGTTTTGCACCCAGTAGGAACCTAGTAAGCATCTGTTGAATGGTCTCATCCATTCATTCATTGAAAAATATTTTTTAGGGATGGGGCTATAGCTCAAATTGTATGGTACTTGTCATGCATATATGGGTAGATTACAAGTTGGAATCCCCAGAACCATGTGAGTCTGGCATGGTGATACACACCTGTAAGACAAACACTTGGGATGTGGAGGCTACTTATGTCATGAGTTCAAGTCCAGCCTGGGGTACCTGAGAGCCTATCTTAAGAAGGAAGGAAGGAAGGGATGAGCTAAGGAAGGAAATCAACTACCATGTACTGGTTCCTTTTATCTATGAAAATATCCGAAGTCTCTTTTACATTAACTTTTCACCTAAAAACAGGATGCTAGACTGTATCTCATGGGTGCTGGCCCTTGAACTTCTGTGAAGTCTCTTGTTTCCATCTCCTGATTCCCTTGGGGAGTTCTGGGATTGCAGCTACACACTACCACATCCAGATTTATGTAGACTCTGGGATTCAACTTCTGACCCCATACTTGTGTCTCAGGTGATTTTTCCACAGAGCCACCTCCCCAGCCCAAGGTTACAATTCTTGATTGGAAGAGATTTTTCTAATTTGTTCTCATAGCTTCCAATCGGTTTTCTGAAGGGGACGGACAGATGGTGGTCCTCTGTAGGCATATGATGTCACTCATGCCTGCCTGATCAAACATCTGATCAAAGCTCTTGAAAGGTGACTCGGTGTAAGAAGTAGCTGGCTCAGCTAGAGACAGAAACCATGGAGTGTTTTTTTTTTTTTTTGAGGAAAAAAAACCATATTTCAGTGTGTAGCTAGAGTGCTTCTGGAGTGCTTTTTATTTCCTCATGAAAAAAATTAGAAACTAGGGAATCAAGGCTTGGATTTAATAGAATTGATGGTTTTATGGATTCATCAAGTACATTCTTACATGAATGTGGCTCTTTCTTCATGCTGTTATTTTTCAATGGCAAATATAGCTTGCTGTGAATGCTTTGATTTGTGCCTAAGTCCCATGAGTTGTGCTCATTGCTTTGAAAACACTCATGCAAACATCAATACTATGGAAAAGATAGAGGATACGCTAATGTGTTGTGCAGTAATATGTGTGTGTGCGGCAAGGGTGGTGTCCCTGAATTTGTCTCAGGGATGGAGAGAAGCCTACAAATCTCCTCTTGAGAGTCTTCAAACTCCAGAAAAGCCCTGTGGCCAGCCTGTTTTAAACAAGGTAGAAGCTGAAGACTAGAACTCATGACTATCCTAATACACACACACACACACACACACACACACACACACATACATACACACACCAAAAAAGAAAAGAAATCTCAGGAAACTCAGCTCTGTCACTGTGTCCCAGGCATCTTCCCAGTAAAGACTTTTGCAGTTATTGGTGGTGATTTTAGCAAATGTTGGGTTTTGTTGTTGTTTGTTTCTTTGTTTTTACAATGAGTGATAAAAATGAGCCAATATTTATTGTGACCCAAAGGAGTCAAGAGTTTCCATAGCAGCAGTGAGCCCATGGTGTCTGGACATATGCACAAAGGAAAAACACTTTCAAAGTAGGAAGACCAATGGCTTTTTAATGTAATGTGTAAAGATCTGGACAAAATAAAGTATTTACAATCACCTGGAAATTTTGTTGAACAATCCCTTCCTCTTCCAGGTGCATATCTAACAAGGGAAAATCTTCTTCATATGTGACTCACTGCAGCAGATTGACCATGAAAGGTATTATAAAGCTCAGAGTGGCTTGTGACTAAAGATCCAGCACTGTCCAGGATGAGGCAGGAGATTCATTGAAAGTTCAAGGTCACCCAGGTACCACAACAGGCCATCTTGGGCTACAAAGTAAGACCCTATCTCAGTAAACAAACAAATGGAATTATAAAAATCTTGTTTTCTCCTATGAATAAAGACTAAATAAGGAAATCTATAATATGCAAATCATTCTTCTGGATCACTCTCTTTGTCTGCAGGGACACTTGCCATAATAAAAACTCCCATGTAACAGTGTAATGAATGTATCAATTATAGTTTTAAAATATGATAATAAATATTTTTAAGAATGTTCCAATACCAGTGTCATAAATACCGAGAAGAGCAGTCTACATGTATGAAATGTGAAGGATTTTGTGACAAAAATATCTGAGACCTGTAAAGACATGGCACGGGGGAGGAGGACTGTAAATGTATGAGGTTGAAAGTTTGAGATTCTAGTTATATGGATTTGTAGACGGCTCTGATGATGAATGTCTCTTCCTGTGGTATTAATATAGGTTTTAAAATAACATTTTTATGAAGATAATAAAAGTTCTCATGAATTATCACTAATGTGAAAAGCATTTCCCCAGCATCTATGTTGCTCCATACTTTACTAGGAAAGTTATCTAAGGTTGGCTGATGGCTTACTAAATGCAAGCCCCTGTCCCAGTTTATATAGAAATATCAAGTCAACCCCATGAGGCACATCCCAACATCCACGTTTTTTGATGAAAAGTTAAAGCAAAAAAGCTCTAGCTGTATTGATAGATAAAATGCAACTGATAAGAAAAGGTAAACTGAGGCAGCAGACTGAATAAGCTGAACACAGAGCTAGCAGTCTACAAAATACAGCAACACAGGCTGGGATATTGTTTGGTCTGCTTATTCTGTATGAGTGGGTGAGTGATTGTGAGTGAGTGAGTGTCTGTCTGTTCTTATTCATACACATGTGCTCAATCATGTATGCGTGTGAATGCATGTAGAGGTGTGAGGTCCATACTAGCTGTCTTCCACTGTTATTATCTAACTTATTTTTTGAGACAAGGTCTCTTATTGAACCTGGAGCTCACTTATTGCCCATAGTGGCTGCCCAGTGTGCTGAAGAAATCTGCATTTCTCTACCTACGCAGTGCTGGAGGCACAGATATGTACCCCCACATCTGGCCTTTGTGTGCATATTGAGGTCCAAACTCAGTCTCTCCTGCTTGTACACACAGGAACTTTAGTGACTAAGTCATCTTTCCAATCTTTTTAGGTCCCCTTTTATCATTGCGTATTTTTCAACCAGGCTGCTTATTTGGCGTTACAGGAAAGGTAGCCATCTTCTGATGCTATGGGCTTTCTTCACTCCACACTGACCATGGACTCTCTCCTGTGCTCTTGAGCTAATGCTTGCCACATCCAATCCACAGCATGTACACACACACACACACACACACACACACACACACACACACACACACA
>OU015742.1:125002028-125014735 GCA_907169655.1 Acomys percivali
AGAGAGAGAGAGAGAGAGAGAGAGAGAGAGAGAGAGAGAGAGAGAGACACCCTGGAGAGAAAAAGAAAGAGATAAGAAAATGAAATGAAACTTCTTCCTAACTCATGTGGTCCAAATTTTAGTCTCCAAAAAGATATTTCCAAACTCTGTATTTTCTGTACTTGTAGAAATTACCATACTTGGTAGCAAGTCCTTTAGAAATGTAGCCATCAAGCCAAGCATTCTAACTTGAAATGACACTTGATTAGGGTGACACCAATTCACAGATTGGTGCCCCTGTGAAAATAGAGGACACAGACAAAAACAGATTTCCTTACCTACTGGGATCAGTAGAGGTAGAGGCTGGAGCACTATGTTTGTGCTGTAGGGAGCACTAAGAACTGTCAGCAACGCCAGAAGGTGAAAGTGGCTGAGAAGGATCTGCCTCTATAGAGAATTCAAAGAGAGTATGATACAGCTGATGTCTTTACCTCAGACTTGTGGACTTCAGTATGACAGGGCCAGACAGTCCAGAGGTTTTCCCATCTTGTATTTTTGCAGAGGCTATTTTGGGTTTAACTAGAATTTTATTTCCTTGTTGGAGAATTCCATGGAAAATTATCCGGCTTACTTATCTTAGCTTATGTTAAACTGCTTGCTTGTGCAAAAACCTCTCTGTGTAGCTGCAGAGGAAGGATGTGGCTTGTGCCTTTAAAAGCCTCCTCCTCTAACCCAGTTGCTCTCAACCTTCCTGATGCTGTGACCCTTTAATATAATTCCTCATGTTGTGGAGGCCCTCAACCATACATTTTTTTTTCTCACGGTTACTGTTGTGAAATCATAATTTAAATATCTGTGTTTTCTGATCCTCTTAGGTAACCCCAGTGTCATTTGATCCCCAAAGGAGTTATGACCCACATGTTGAGAACCAAGGCTCTAAATGCTTGGGGGCTACAATTAGGTCCCAAGCATCTTAGTCTAGTCTAATCTGGCTAGAACAAAGACTTTCAATTGCCTATAAATTGTATCTGAGTGGTCATCTCTATTGGGCTTGCCATAACACCAGAATCATAGGGAAACACAGTTCTGTTACTGTACACCATTGAGCTTGGGGTAGTGGCCCTGGATGATCAATGACCTAGTGACAGGAGGCCTTTGAGGAAATCACCTCCCAGTCCTACTTCATGCCACACACATATGTATATACCTCAAGCAGAGTTGCATGTGAAAACCACCTCCTGTTCCTCACACAGCGAGTCTGACACAGGCAGTGCTCTTTCTTCTCTGGAGCCAACAACTGTGACTATGGGGACCCGGTGAGAAGCACAATATTCCCACTGTGGGAGAGCTTCCTTTCATGGGTTTGCCTCAGCCCACTCACCATCTGTGTAGATAATGGGGAAGACAACAACCGCCTCTATTTTTATAAACAGGAACTTGGTAGTAAATACTCTCTATACTCCTGAATTTCTATGTGCTGCGGTATTTGAATTGCTGGATATTCGAATTTGCATGTATTGTGTATTTGAATTGCTGTGTGTTTGAATCCAAGGCTGCTGTGAATTTGAATTGTTGTATACATGAATTTGCGTGTATTGTGCATTCCCAATGGTGCCTTGAATCTAGAAGATAGCCATAACTAGAAGATACAGCTCTATTTTTTTTTCTTCCTAGTTTGAGCTGAAATCATTTTGCTTCTCTAAAAATTTCATCAAGCAATTGTAAAGACACCAAGTCTTCAAAGTAATACATCTATAAGTATTTTATTAGCCGAGGAAGTATTAGATTAACTTCCTACTTGTTTTAAAAATATTTAACTAAAACCATTATGAATGACTAAGTGGGAAAAGGTTCCTGGAAAACCCTGAAAGAATCAATTACTCAAAAGAATCACTCCAAGAGGGTTGGGGCGATGCTCTCTTTGTAAAGTGCCTGCTACAAAAACATGAGAGCCTCAGTTAGGATTTCTAGCAACCTTGTTAAAGCCTGGGTAGTGGCATGAGTCTGTAATATCAGAGATGGGGAAGCAGAGACAGGAGAATGGCAATCCAGCTGAATCAGTGACCTTCAGGTTTGGTGAAAGAACTTGCCTTGTAATGTGGAAAACAACAAGAGAAGACATCTAGTGTCAGCCTCTGACCTCCACAGGCATGAAAGCATATACACATTCATATATGAATGCATGTACAAGCACACATAACATTTAACACATAGACACACACATAATTCTGAGAAAGACCCTGATTATTCCATGAAAATGCTAATGGAATATCTATATCTATATGTGTGTGTGTGTGTGTGTGTGTGTGTGTGCACATGTGCATCTTTTCTTGAATAGTGACATAATGATGCATGAATCTTTTTCTGCTTGTTTTTGTTTTGAGTCCTGGGTGTCTAACCAAAGGCCTCCCATGTACCAGACATGCACTCTACCCTTGAGCTTCACTTACACTTTGCTTGTTTGTCTCTATAGACAGAACAAAAGATTGAATACCAAAACAAAAATAAACAAAGAAAGCCACAAACCCAGGCATTTCATCGACTCAGTTCCAAGGCATGGCATTTTTATTCCCATCAGGTGGACATAAATTCTTTATCTCATAAAGGAACTACTAGCATTTAAACATTGGCATCAACTTCCCACTATTCAGTGGCCTGGCCAGAGTGCTGACCTGGGTCTCTCTGACTCTGAGTTTATCACTAGTCTACCATGAAGCTCTTTCCATCATTTAGTCTGAGCTGTGGGTCATCCTAAAAACAAAAGCCAGTGGCAAAAATCAGTGCCTTGTCTTCTATATCTTAGTATTGAGATTTATTACAAAGCCATACTATTTCACTAATTAGTAACAAACAACAGAAATAATCCCTAAGAGTATAGTCTTTGTTTTATTTGTTGGGATAAAATTTGTTCTGGATTGCTTTCTAAACATCATGACCAAAAGCAACTTGAGGAGAAAAGGGTTTATGTGACTTATATGTCTTGATCACAGTTCAGCTTTGAGGGGATTCAGGGCAGGAATTTGAGACAGGAACTAGACCAATAACTGAAGTAGAGACCATGGAGGAACACTGTTAGCTGGCTTCTTCTCCATGACTTACTCAGCTTGCTTTCTTGTACACTCAGGACCACTCGCTCTGGCATCACAGTGAGCTGGGCCTTCTCACATCATTCACCAACCAAGAAAATGGCCTACAGACTTGCTAACAGGCCAATCTGATGGAGGCATTTTCTCAGTTGAGGTTCCCTTCTCTCACCTGACTCTATCTGTGTCAAGTTGATATTAAGCCAACCAGCACCAGCACCATCAATGGATTAAACCACGTGTAGGTACTCCTTCCTCCAATCATTTCTACAGACTGTAATATTCTCCAGCATGAGTGGAGAACAGGAAAAGAGGGAAGCAAACAGGAGAACTGTGGAGATAGAAGGTTGTTCACATAAAAAGACAACACAAGTGTGCCCTGTGCTTACTACAAACCATTTCCAAACAGATGGAAGCCTTAATGTGAAAGGACAATGATACTAAAAAGTTTAGAATGTTTTTATGATATTAAAGTCATAAGAAGACAGAAATATATTGTACAGGCTTGGCGAAGTGCACCTGTGCTTAAAAGAAATTGATGCTCTTTCAGAGGACCCAGTTTCTGTTCCCAACACTCACGCGGTGGCTCACAGCCACTGGTAACGCCAATTTCTGGTGATTCCAGTTCTTTCTTCTGGTCTCAGTAGGTACTGGACACAAAGGTGGTGCACATACACACAAGCAGACCAACACACACAAAATAACAACACAAATAAAACTATATTTCACTATATTGAAACTGACTGTTTTTGTTGACCAAAGTATACGATATAGTAAAAGGATAAGCTATAACTTGGTAAAGACTGGTTGCAATATACAAATGCATGGAAGATTATTACCAGGATCTGTTTAAAATGTCTGCGAGTGAGAGAAAGAGAGAGAGAGAGAGAGAGAGAGAGACAGAGAGAGAGAGAGAGAGAGAGAGAGAGAGAGGGAGGAAGAGGCAAAGCCTGTTTCAGACACAACAGAGCTGATACATATATAAACTCAAAGAGACTGTGATGACATGTAGAGCATCTACACAAGTTCAAGCAAGACAGGGTCCAAGCACTGAGAGGGGTATCCAGACAAGATTCCCCCATCCCTAGTCAAGAAGCTATCTCCCATTGATAGCCACTTACAAATAGTTGTAAGAAAAAAATAGTTTTCTCCAATGGAGTCTCACTGGGTATAAAAACAACACTTAAGGCTTGAGCCCATGCCAACAGTAGATGGCCAACACAAAACAAACTCAGTGGTATCTGAGGGATATTTTTGTTTGTTTGTATGTATGTTTGTCTTATAATGTTTTGCTCGGAATTTTTTTTTTACCTTACTGGTCTTTTGCTTGTATGTTATGTTTCTGATTTTGTGTTTTTATGAGGTAGGTGTGTGTGTGTGTGTGTGTGTGTGTGTGTGTGTATGTGTGTGTGTGTGTGTTTCTTGTGCTTTTTCTTTATCTATTTTTATTCCTTTAAAAATGTACCTGTTTATTTTCTAAAGAAAGAGAGAAAGAAGGCATGGAGTTGAAAGGGTAGGATGATGCGGACAATCTGGGAGAAGATGAGGGAGAGGAAACTGTGATCAGAATATATTGTAAAAGTTATTTTCAATTATAAATAAGGAGAGAAAGAAGAAATCATGACAGACTAGTGAAAACCCTAATATATTACTATTTAACACCAACAAGACAGATGGGGAAATTTGAGGGCAGCCAAGTCTCTTCCTATGAAAGATGATGCTTCTTCACTCACCAGTGACTAGATGATTTGCATATCACTCACCAATGACTAGAGAGGTAGATGATTTGCATATCTAATATCTCCAAGTCCACACACACATCCAGACTAGACAGACTTAGCACAGGGGAGGAAGGGAAGCGTGCAAAATTTAAAAAGCAACCATAACAATGTCAATCAAATACAGAGTGTATTTGTACAGGTTGACCGTTTATAATCTAGCATGCCTGTTAGTGAGCACACACCTTAGGAGTGATGAGTTTGAATAGTGTAATGTTTGGCAAACTCTCTAAGAACACAGGTACGTGTGATCTTTTGGAAAGTGTGTGGAGGGACCCAGGGCATTATACCCAGGTCCTTCCTACCCTGCCTTCAGCCTGATGCCTGAATTTCGTAGAAGCAATTGCAGTTTTTGTGGAGCCTGCAGCTTCAGCTAGGGCTCAGGCAGAGGTATAAATTCATGTGGCACAGCATAGACTTCAGCATCGCTTGCCCTCTCCTTCACAGTGGTTTATGTCCAGTTCGTACTTCCTTCAGGACTTCTCCCTGGGAGCTCTTAAATCCTCAGGCAAATAGGCCAGAAGCCAGTTCCTTCCAATCCCCACTTGCTTTGTCACATGACTTCGGCTTGCTTCAGAGGATTTAGACACACAGCAGGTAGCATATGGAGATGGGGAAATCTGCGTTTTCACAGGGTGAGGCTTTTTGCAATATTTAGGTACGCATGTTGAATTGCTGCTCTTGTTGAGCGGTGGGGTGTATGCTTGTTACAAGAATGGCTTGTGTAGGAAGAGGGAGGATGGGTCCCCAGCCTAGCTGTTCCAGAGCAGCACAAGGCTGCTGCCATGGTCATTTACTACAAGTCAATCTGGGTACCATCTCCCTATCCACACTGTATTCACACCTATCTGTTCCCATAAGCAACCAGTAAAGAGGATGTGCATCTTACTGGAAGCCCAAATGTCACTTCATCACACACAGTGGTGTGTGATAGGCTCCCTGCTCCCTGACCCCTGGCTTCAGACTCTGCAGCTGCGCTAGGACTATAAAGTGGAAGAAAAATCAAAAGGTGTAGAAATATGCCTAAGATACTGAACTTCTGACAGTGGCTTATAAAGCAGAAAATTGGTTCTGTGGGTGTGCTGTGGATGTATGTGGCTATGCAGTGGGTGTGCTGTGGCTGTGGGTGTGCTGTAGCTGTGGGTGTGCTGTGAGTATGCTGTGGGTGTGCTGTGGCTGTGCTGTGGTGTGTGTTGTGACTGTGGGCGGGCTGTGAGTGTGCTGTGGGTGTGGTGTGCTGTGGTGTGCTGTGGGTTGCTGTGGCTGTGGGCAGGCTGTGGGTTTGCTGTGGCTCGAAGATAGGTAGAGAAAGATGCTGATGTGGAATGATTGGGGACAGTAGGGACAGTGGACTTGAGTCACCCTCAAGAATACTCAGGGGCTGTCCAGGGTGCAGCACTAATGACAAGAAGGAATAGAGTCCCTCTAGGTCTATTAAAGGAACAGTCTGTCCCTTTACAGGGCAGACCATTAGATTTGTGAGATTTTTAAAAACACTTTCTTTGAGGTTATGAGTTAAGAAAATGAAAAAAAAAAAAAAAGGACTTTCAAGATTTAAGATTTTTTAAAGAAAAAATTTAAATTTAACATGAAATGTCATGCGACTTTGCTAACATACCACCATTCTTCTGTGTATTACCATTACTGGGGAATTCTTTTGAGAAATACTTTGACTCTAAATACAAATTAGCTTTCTCTGAACAAATGTTCTACACATTTGTGAAAACACTTTCGTATATAGTATGCATTTAGGATAAAAACTTTTCTAAGAATATCCTGTTTTGATGCAATACTACTTTCCCTGAGTGCATATAATATGGCCTAAGCACACCCAGGAAACTCCCATCAGAATAGATAGGTGTTTTCTTAAAAACTAAAACCATGACAATATTTAGGGGTTACTTACTCATGACCCCTGCTTGAGGACTAAGATCGCGTGGGGGCTCCTGCAGAGTTTAGGTCCAGTGATCACATCTCTCCTGGCTTAGCTGTGACATCCTTTCATGACCTCAAAGGACAGAGGGTTACGTTGTGACGCCTCTTGGAGTACACAATGTGGATGAGGGTGCTGTATGTCTCTCTTCTAACCTGCAAGCTGCTGCCATGCCGATCCTCCTGAGGTATGGTTTGAGAATGGCCTGTCATAAACAGAATAACCTTACCCCACCCTCAGGCTCCTAGGCTCCAGCATTGCGTCGTTCTTTTTTCTGAACCTAGAGGAAATAGCCGCAAATGAGACACAGGAGGTAAACAAAATTCTCAAGGCTGCAACAAAGAAAATAAAAGTTACAAGTCTCAGGAAGTACCTGATACAGAGAGAGGACTCACAGCCTACCCTTTCCATACAGGGTTATAGAGACAAGTGCTGGAGGCAGGAGACGCTCTTGCTAGAGGAGCTGATTTTATGGGCAGCTAGGCAATTGTGCCTGCCAATTGTGGAGGAAGTCTTAGAGCTGCAGTTCTCATGAGGTGTTTGGAGATAAAGCTGCCTCCGACACACTGCTGCTGTGTAAGTCAGTCTGGTTGTATCTGGTTCAGTAAGCTGGACTTCTTTGGCCTGTTGTAGGAACCATGATAGAAGTGGCACCTCACAACTTCCCAGGAAAAGTAACAGAATGTCCATCTGCAGATGTACTGCCTTTGAGTCACCTGGACCAACGTTTCCTTTTGAACCAAAAGTCAATTGAACTTTTATCAAGCCCTCTCAGGGCTTGCTAACTATGTGTAGCTTGTTCCTATGCATAAAGAGGCACAGACATGGATGGACAGAGTCAGACCCACAACCCAGATTGGGTTATACAGAGTCCTTGTATGTGGTCTGTGAGCCTGGGTGATGCAGGTCTTGGTCAGGGCACAGATTTTACATGCTAGCCTGCAGCAGTCGCTCACCAGGCTGGGTTCCCACTGTGTTCAGCCAAGCAAGTGCCTCAGGCACACCTCGCCTTTTTGCTTTTCTCAGGTTTTCTTGCATGAAGTGAGACGGTGATCACAGGTTATAACTATATGTGGGCCTCATGTTTCTGGAAAGACAGACCGGCAAACAAGTTCCCCATCCCCTTGCCTAAATTTAGGGAGAGGTATTCCATTTGATCAACTTCGGGTTGTACCCAGCACAACACTTAGTGAACGTACAATGGTTTCTGAGAGTGGCCTCCCTAAGCCACCTCTGACTGCCCTACTGTGTGCCTATGTTGCCTTTCTACTTCCACTCATAAGCAGTCTCCTATTCAAGACAGACACTCTCTGGCCTTGATGGAAAATCTCCCTGGGTGCATGCTCTCACCCAGCTTCTGAAGCCCCTCCCAGCTTGGTCCTATCTCCTCTCCATCACGCTCCTGTTGAGAGAAGAGGCATCATCGCAGACTGCCATGAGCTCAGCGAGGCATCTGTCTTGCTCCACTACAGATGGCTCGGCACCTGTTTCTGCAGAACCTGCTTTCCCAGAACACGTGGCCTTTGCCATCTTTCTCAGCTCACAGCCGTCCAACTGTTCATCCTCATTGGTGACCAGCCTAGGGCATGATGCCTTGTAGTTGATGGTGCTTTCTGTTGACTGCTTTGTGGTCTAAGTTAGTTACACTCACCCTGCATTCTGAACCCTATTCCAAGGCAACATTCTCATTCTAACTGCACCTGGCATAGGTGTGTGTATGTGAATACATGCGTGCTTGCATTGTGTGTGTGTGTGTGTGTGTGTGTGTGTGTGTGTGTGTGTGTGTGTGTACTTAGGCTCTGTGCAAGTCCTGGATCCACAGCCCTAACATTCAAGGTGTCACTAACCCACAGAGTCCAGATCATACCAGCCCTTTGGTTCTCTGACAAGTTCTGAATTGAATAATCCCACACATATGCTCTTTGTCTCGAATCAGTGACCTTGAAATGTGGATTAAACTCTTTATATTTGAGTCCTGCATCACCCTGACATTTTCTGCCACTAGGATTTTTCATTTTTCTCCATCTGCCAGCTGTGCTTCTAGCCAGTTCTGTGTCAGCCAGCTCTTCCTGTTTGTAACAAAGTACCAGAGACAACCTACTTAAGAAGAGGAATGGTTTGTTTTGGCACAGTTTGGAGGTTTTAGTTCATGGCTAGATGGCTGATTGGCTCTGGACACCTTTGGTCCTTTGGAGATGTGACTTATGGTGATGTGAGTGCATAGTAGAGGGAGCTTCGCACTCCATAGCTGGATGTAGAAGACAGAGAGAGGAAGCTCTTTCCCTGTCTCACTATCTCCTCCAAGAGTACAACTCCAGACTACTAAATATCTTCCTTCAGGTCCTGGCGCCATGGCCTGACTCTTCCTTCTTGGGCTAGGAATAAGCTTTACCTTGCAGGTCTTGGGGGGAACTTTTATCCAAACCTTAGCAAGCCATTAGTCCAGCAGCAAAAGTTGTGAATGTGGCCTGGGCCAGTGAGGGTCTTGACAGGCTCATGCGGGGTGGGTGGGGAGGTTAGCTCTTGTTACAGGTAGAGGCTTATGAACCCTTTGGGGGTTCACTAACTATTTGCTCTGCTCTTAAAGGACTTCCAAAATTCAGAGACCTCAGAGGCAAGTGCTGTGGCTTCCAGGTCTATCTGGTTGAATGGATACGTTTAGCTGTGAATCAACTGTATATATGAAACCTCAGTCATCTCCATACCCCATATCAGCAGGGACAGCCTGACTTCAGGGGCAAATGGTCCTCCATGTGGCATAACTTCAGAGGCACTGCTGCAGTTACATGCCTCCCTTGTCCTCATGCCCCTCCCCCACATAGCTACTGAAGGTTTATGTCTCCTACTGATAAGCAAATTCTTTCCTCGGGAGTTCCAATCATGGGATTCCAGCCCCCCTGCCCCACGAAAGTCAGAGTTCTGAGCGTGGGGACAGCATCTTCAGGGCGAACTTTTTTTCCACTTTTTGGGTCTTATTCACAACTTTTCCAATTTCCCTGAATTTGATGATGCTGTGGTATAATTTGGTAACAAGGCAAAAACCAGTGCTGTAAAGAGATGGCAAATGATAAAAGCAGGACAGAGCCAATCCAAGTGGGGAAAGTGATGCTAATGAGAGTCCTCTCCAGGCAGCAGTTTTATTTCTCAGCATCAGCTGCCTCATCAGCGGGGGCTGGAGGATTCAGGTTCCCACCCTGAGACTGACACAATTGTTTCTATTCTATAGAAGAAGTAGAGCTGGAAGGGCTTTGAGGGGTGGGGGTGGGGCAGAGGTGGGAGGGGGTGTTGGGGGGGCAAGGGGGCGTTCCTTTGCCATCTGTATGGGTCACAGTTCACCTGAGCTCAAATCCCAGGGTTGTCCGGCTCCTGCTTCTTTTAAGACACTAATCCACTTGCTTTCAAATCTGTGTGCAGATACATGTCTGCAATCCAGCATTGTATGAGGAGGTTGAGACAGAAGGGCTCTTGAGTTCAGGGCCAGGCCAGCCTGAGCTATATAATGAGAGCCTAATTTAACAAGCAAGCAAGCAAACAGATAGTTCATAGTACTGGAAGCCAACTTTGGATGAACAAGCCATGCCTATGGGTATTAAAGGAGGAAAGGTGGCTGGGTTCAATCCAGGAGATAGCTCTTGCTTGTATTCCTAAAAGGGCATGTTATCTTCCGCACATGGGGGTTCTGGGAAATTAATCTCACTTTACTAAGAGAGTCAGCAGGAGTCCAGCGTTGACAACACAGGTACATTACATGCTCATCAGAGCAGTTTATAGCATGGTGGCGTTAGCCACATTTATGCTTGTGTGACTTTTTTTTTCCTAAAATGCCTCATTTCAATGCTGACAGATTGGTTGACATCACAGTGTCTGTGGTATGCAATGACAAAATGGTGTGACTTCTGTTACTACTGTTACTCAGACTATTTCATGGAAGCATTTGATTGACAAAGAGTACTTGTGCAAAAAAAAAAAAAAAAAAAAAAAAGGTGTTTTCTGCCAAGGATGGGAGGGGTGGCTCATGTGGTATATTATTAGTTAGATGATATTTAAAGACATTTTCCCTCCGTGATCTCTCACAGGAGACCGTGGGCCAAGAAAAGGGGGCAAGCATAGTCCCAGCCAAATGCTTCCTCATGCAGTAGCTTGGTTTTTTTCCCCCTGTCTCAAATCTCTAAACTAATTTCCATATTTTAGCAAGGAATAAGATATGTAATCCCAAATTGTATACATTTCAGATCTTTGTGTTTTCAAATAGTGCATTTCTTTTGTCTCAGTATGTAAACACCAAAACTCATACGGTAGCTTATGGCAAAATGTCTGTGATGGCTGGAGGTCATTCTCCCATTTCCTTGTTGTCCTATATGGTTCCTAGTTGCTTGAGATCTTTGCAGAGAGATGGCAGGTATGGCCAGAGTATGATCATTGTGCCAGGAGGGTATTTGCTTTCTGTTAGAAGATTCCAGCAAAAGGTTTTGTGTATTGAATGGCTTTCTTCAAATTAGAAGAGCCGGCTGTGCCTTTGGCATTTGAGCTCAGCAAGAAGCACTGAGCGGATTCCACAAGCTGAGGTTACCAAGCATCTGCAGGTGTAATCCTTGTAGTGGGAGAGGGACTCTTATCTGCTTGACCTCCCTTGGCTCTTGTCCTGAATGTGAAAGCTCCTGTCATTCAGCCCAGCGACTTCTGCCTGTGTACCACAAGCTAGCCCCTTTCAAAGCAAGGAATGCAGAAATCCCTGGGCTCAACTGAAAATTAAAAACACAGAAGCAATCTGCTTAGACATCTAAGATACCACGAAGAAAACCATTTAGACAAATTCATTACTGTGCATATGCACATTCAAGGGCATACATGGGTGTGTCCCAGTTAGATATCATCTGTTTTATTTCTACTTATAGAAGAGTGATGAAGTTAATCATTTACACATTTTTGGCCAACAACCACAGATATCATAAAATACCTGGGGACGAAGACAGGGGAAGAGAGTCCTTTCCTCCGATGTGCAGACTGTGATCACAAGTGAGGCATGGAGAGGCAGTTCCTCCCTCATTATTTCTCATTCCAGCCACAGTATCAGCCTTCACTCCCCTGATGCCAAAGGAGGCAAATTCACGTGGGGGCAACGGTTTGTTCTGGCAGGTGGGTAAGTACAAGAAAAGCAGAGATGGGGCTGAGCAGCAGGGGCAAAGGCCACGCCCACTATCTGGCCTTAAAGTTCTGTCTACTAGTTCTCTTCCTCCACCTACCCATGATGTGGTCTGGATTGGTCTTCTCCCTGGAACAGACAAAGGTTTTCTTTGTGGCTGTCCTCATGGGCTGTTACATCAGAAGCGTCAGGTATCAGGTTGTTTAAAAGTATAGCTTTGAGGTTCCTAGTGGAAAGGCACTGATAACATGTGGGTTGTCCTGACTTGGGGCCTGCTGCCAGCTGGATGGAGTCTACTGGGGTGGCTGTTATTTTTTTCCTTGGATATTGTCCTTCCTTTTCCTAGTTAGCTTAACTATCTCTTCTCCTTCTAGGAGCCATCTTATGTATCTTCCCTGCATTCCCAGCTTCATCATTTTGACTCTAATATATTTTTGACCCCAATGTCACTCACTCACTATGCACCAACCAGTGCCAGTCATGGAGGACAATGAGTGATCTTTAATATCAGCAATCGCTCATGAGAATTGTGTTCTTTTTCTCAGCTAAGGGAACTGACAGCATGCTTTATCTAGCATTTCTTCTGTCCACAGTGGATCACTGGCAGAGTCCGGACTCAAGCCCATGAATTCTCAATTTCAGGCTAGTACTTACCACTCCCAGCCTTCTTTAGCACTTTGAGAAGATCACACCTCTGTATCCCCAAATCTCAGCAGTCTCTCAGTAAACTCGCGCGCGCGCGCGCACACACACACACACACACACACACACACACACACACACACACACAC
>OU015742.1:125014745-125041974 GCA_907169655.1 Acomys percivali
CACACACACACACACACACACACACACACACACACACACACACACACACCCCGGGGGGAGGGGGAAGAGAAGGAATTTGTAAATGCACAAGGTATATTTTACTTTGAATATCTTGATAAGCCAGAGACTTAATAGAAGTCTGAGGCATAGAAGCAATTCTCTGAAATAATGGTTTCATTTTGCTATAGTGTTCTTGACCACTCCCTTGAGGTTAATGTTTACATCCTGTGAAGAACATGGAAAAGTGAGGAAACCTGTCCTGTGAGTGGAATACAGTTCATTGTGCTTAAAGCATTGCTTTGGCGGTTTCTAAACTCTGGCTCCTTTCCTTTGCAATATTCTTTTTTCCACTGGTTTATGCTAGCCTTATTTAGGCTCAGGACAATTCCTTCATTGTATTGGTCTCCTTCAGAAGGCATACAGCAGACATCTGTACACTTCTTTCCTTTGTCCAGAGATAGTCACACTTGCGACCTGATAAAAATAAAACGTGGATGCAATAATTCACGACCAGTGATTCAGAAGTAGCGAACGTTCTACTTCAACTAGTAACAGATTTGCAAACTTGCTTTGAAAATATTGATGGCATGAGTATTTTAAGTAAAAAAAATAAGAAGGGGAAATTGAGTATGTAGTTATAAAGAAAGAGAAGAGAAACTAGAATAGACAGATTAATGGGGAGGGGAGGGCATGGTAGAGGAGAGAGTATTAGGAGTGACTACTCACACTCAAGGAACACACGGAAGCCTATGACTATAGAAGCCTCTTAAAATAGCTACAAATACAGAAGAAATCTAAATGGAGGCACAATATAATGGGGGAGACAGTGCCCTGGCTAGACATTTTATGTCACCAAGTAAAATATCCAGTTCCAGGAATCAGTTACATCTTATTGATTCATTGGCCAAAGGAGCCCCATGGAAAGCCCCCAAATGACACAGGCTATTGCTGAGACTACTGATTTCTCTCCATAACATGATGTTAAAGTACTATTACTCAAGATACAAGTGGCTTAGACCATTGAACACAGAGAAATTGAGGTGGTGCCTAACTAGAGGCTTCACCTCTACTGATTAGCATTTATGGTGCTAGAAGGGACTTTATGTGCTACCTAGCTACAATCCCTGTGACCTGCAACAGCAACTGTTCTGAAAAATACACTGCTGGAATAATGGCATGAATGTTATGGGAACAGCCAACCACTTTATGATTAGATGTAAGATATACTCCATGAGATGGAGCCCATTCCTCTCTCATCACTGATATCGTTTAAGTTTTATTGAAAAGTTGTTTCTTTAGGATAATATATATATATATATATATATATATATATATATATATATTTATATATATAGTGTGTGTGTGTGTGTGTGTGTGTGAGACAGAGAGAGAGATTTTTAATCAAATTTCAAAACTTTAATTGTTCCATTGGGGAGTCCATGAAGCAAGATTTTTCGTGTGTGGCTGTGCATATTGGATTTATGGATTGTATTGCAATGGTCTGATGTGTTTACATGAATGAAGGGTTAATATATTATTCATTCATGTCCCTTCTCCTTTCTGCTATCCCTATTATATGTTGGAGACACAAGAATAACTTAGCACTAGTAATATTAGCACCATGAGTTGTATTCATGAGCATTACAGTGAGTGAGGCATGTTGAGGACTCTATGATTACCAATCTCTGTGTCTTTCATAACTACAGTTGTGTAACACAGATGCTAGCCCTTTCCCCTAATATCACCTAAGAATATTCATATTTATAACTTTAAAGCCATCTTTAGATGATCATGACAGAGAAATTTGTAGGGAATATGGAAGACTAACAGGGGCAAGGGATGGTGAGAGTAGTCAGTATACATTGCACACATTTGTGCAAAAGTCTACAAATTTAATTAAAAAAAATATTTCCAGAGAGATACATAGAACAAAAGTTGACTCAATACAAAACAGGAAATCTAAACAGAAGTGTGTCAAAAGAGAGAGAGGCCAATTATAATTTTCTCAAAAAGAGGATGGGGTTGTGGTTCAGTTGATACTGAACCACATAAAACCAGCAGTAACCACCTGTAGTTCCAGCACTTGGAATGTAAAGACAGAGAGATCAGAAATTCAAGGTCATCATCAGCTACATAGCAAAATTTTCAGTTTGGAAACCACGAAAGTCCATCTTAAAAAAAAAAAAAATTCTAACAAAGCTAAACTAGAGAATGAGTTCTCTTGGGAATTCCACAAACCTTTTAAGCGTTTGTTTTCTTTGGGGGGAGGGTTCTGTAGATCTTCCATCCTGGAAGCGTCTCTAGTGTTTTGGGAGGATTCTGTGGAACCTCTCTCTTGCTTCTCAGTGCTAGTCTTGTTATGGAGTTTCAGAGTGAAATTTTCTAAGAAAGTAAAGAATAACAGGAGTCCCCAAAGCAGATGTGGACCTATTTGGAGGGCATTGTGGAGTTTTATTTTCCTAGGTAGCTGTAGTTTAGGTCTGCTGTTATTTACAGAAGGGCTATGTCTTGTATTACTAGTTTATATTGATTAATAGGATATGTAGCAGATCTTTGACAATGAGCTTTTATATTTCAGCTTGTAAAGCTACCCTGATGAGACCTGATAGACTGTGATCAAATGGTGGGGGAGAAGGCCTCCTCCCATCAGAGGTCTAAGGGCAGAAGAGGGAAGAAGAGTGGGAACTGGAAGATAAAAGTGAGCGGATAACATTCAGGATGCAATGTGAATAAATTATAATAAAAATTGGTAAATAAATATATAAAAAAGAAACCAGACCAATTAATGCATATCATATAGCCACATGATCACAGAACAAGAGAACAATTTCATTATAATGTCTGTGATACAAAATTTATAGTCATTAATTTTTTAAAATTTTATTGATTTATTCATATTACATCTCCATGGTTATCCCATCCCTTGTATTGTTCCATTCCTCCCTCCCTCACATTTTCGCTTTACTCCCCTCCCCTATGACTGTGACTGAGGGGGACTTCCTCTCCCTGTATATGCTCAAAGGGTATCAAATCTCTTTTTGGTAGCCTGCTATTCTTCCTCTGAGTGCCACCATGTCTCCCCATCCAGGGAAATCTCAATTCTATGGATGTTAGCAGTCTATCCAATGAAATGAAATCCACTCACAAAGGAAATCTGATGGACAGAATTGTGGTCACAGTCCCCAAGAGAAGCATTTGGGCAATCTCTTGAGTTATAAGCTGTAGTAGTTACTGTACTTGTAGCATGATTAACACTTGACAAAATGGCTTTGGAAAGAAGGGATTGCCTTTGCTCCTGGTTTGTGGGTAGAGCCAATTGTGTTTGGGAAGGTGTGGCAGTCAGAGTGGCTCTAGCTGTGACTACAGGGGTGAGAGGCAACTGCTCACATCACATACACAGTCAGGAAGCAGGAAGAGACAAATGCAGATGCTCCACTGGCTTCCGCCTTTGTCTTCAGTCCAGAACCTCAGCCTATGGGATGGTGCTACCTACAGCTAGGCTGGATTTTAGTCCCTCCTTCAAGCCTCTCTGAAAGACATGTGTATAAGAATGTCACCTAGGAGGTTCCTAACTCAGTCAGGCTGACAGTGAAGATTAACCAGTGTACAAGCTAAGGGCTACTTCAAACTAAGTGTAATTCCTGTTTAGGTAATGGCTGGCGATAGTAAAAGTGTGTATTATTAAACCAGACATGTTCTCAAACATAAAAGTAAAGTTGACATTGCAGCACTGCAAGTGGCAATGTGTGAAGAAAAAAAAAAAGTGAGCTAGAATTGAAAATGAAGATTTTTGTCTAATCATCTATTTATCTACCATCTGTCAATTTGTTATCTATTATTTAATCTATATACCATTTATAAATAATCTATCTTCTGTCACATATGTATGTATTTATCTATCTATGTCATTATCTATCTATCCATCATGTATGTATGTATGTATGTATGTATGTATGTATGTATGTATATAGCTAGCTAGTTATTATCTGTCTGTCTGTTGGCTTATTTTGTCTGCCTCCATGAACTGGATAGCACCCCATTATTTAAAAATGTTTTTGACAAGATGGATTGAGTTATTAATGCATATTTTGACACTGTTATGAAACAACTGAAAAGCAATTTTCTTTCAAGTGACTCTTATGTGATGTCATGACAGATCAAACCAGGGCAAAACTCCATCCAACTATAGGACAGAACAATGAATCTCAGTGTAACAGAGGATGAAATGTATGTTCAGGAACATGGTTTTGTATTCTGTATTGTGAGCAAAGGTTGAGAAACTATCATTTGTCAAGTATAGGTGTGGTTTTAAAGAATACTATGTATGGATATATAAAGAGTGTTAAAATGGTTTCTCTTTGAACATATAGTATGAATCTGTTTTAGAATTATCTCACATACATGTGCATATATGAAAATATGACACTCTTCTATAAAGGTTGATACTAAAAATATTTATAAAGTGTAAACATGCTAACTCTTGTGCTACTTTTTATATTGAGAATGTTTCCTTTTCTCTGCTATTTAATGACTGCTGAGAGATGAAGGATAAATCTCCATCAGACATGATCCTCCTAAGTGATTATCCAATACCAAGTGGTCAGCTATAAGAATCATGAATATACAAGTGACACGGAAGGACTTAGTAGGCTGTATTTATACACTTATATGTATATAAACACATAACATTAAAGAAAATGAGACAAAGGAAACTCAGCGTTGGGTGGGTAGGTAAGGGTGGGTATGGAAGAAGTGGGGGTGGAGTGAATATGATCACAAAACAATGTATGCAATTCTTAAATAATTAATAAAAATAGTTTTCAAAGCCAGGTGTAGCACATGAATGTGGTTGAGAGCTGACTAAGGAAGACATACTGATGTCAATCTTTGTCCTCCACATGTGACCACACAGGTGAACACACACACACACACACACACACACACACACACACACACACACACGCAAATGCATATACCAACTTTAGTCATAACTAATTTAATATGTGCCATAATGACATTTTCTTCAACTGCCCAGTAATTACTAAGTGAAGAATAATTTCAGTCATTGTGAAGAGCTCTAACTGAACTCTGAATTTTTCTTTCTTTCTTTTATGCCCTCTGGCTTGTGCTGAAGACTGTGGTGGGTAGCTGGGATCTTACCTGGCATTAGTTTGACCCTCATGGACCTGTATCTGGGTTGTGCTAACATTCAACATCCATCCTAGGACCCACGAAACGGAATTAAGCAAGCTGTCAGGTTGAAGGTCAGATGGTTATAGGAAGTGACTGCAAAGCTAAAAGGGGCCAGTAACGTGAGAGTTTTATTGCTGACATAAAGCTGAGAGTTACAGAGAAGAGCTAAATGTGTGCTCTGTGTGTGTGTGTGTGTGTGTGTGTGTGTGTGTGTGTGTGTGTGTGTGAGATGCATGTGCTCACAGAGAAGCAGGAAGACAACACTGGGCGTGCTCCTGTATCACCCTCTACCTTGTTCCTGTGAGGCAGGGTTGCTCATTGAATCCGGAACTCGCCACTGTTTTGACTAGCAGCCGGCTAACAACATTAATCCTCCCAGCTCCCCCTCTCCACAGCATAGGAGTTACAGACACAGCTGTTTGTGCCTGTCATTTCCCGTGGCTTCTGGGGGTCCGAGCTTATGTCTTCACACCTGTGCAACTTGCATGTTTGTGCATGTACAGCAAGCGTCTTCCCCACGGAGCCAGTTCCCCAGGCCCACAGTGAAATTGTGATGAACAGGGAAGTGGGAGTGAATCTGGGTCCATAAAGTTAAGACTGAACCCCACGTCTAAGAGAAAGACAGCAGCGTGGAGAGAGGCTGAACATTATTCCCTTGGTGATTGTTTCTGGTCCTGCCTCTTAGTAATTGCAGCCCGCAAGCACCCAGTGTAAGAACCTACTGCAATCCGCAGGAAATGGTTCATTCGCAGCCTCTGGGTAAGAAAAAGATAAAATTGACTTTGAAGTGGCAAATCTTGTTATAAATTGAATTCTTCTGATCAAGCAGCTTTTGGTCATTTAGAATTCACTTTGAAAAGTATCCGATTGCGAGCTCCATAAAACGCAGAAGCCTGAGTATCACTGTGACCTCAGGGGAAAAATTGTGCACCGAATAAAATTGCAGATTTAGCAATTTTTCTCATTGTTCCACAATCACAGACATACTGTGTAGACAGGCAGCGGGAGTCAGAACAGCCTGATTCTCCTGTCAGTTCCTCAATCAGGTGATCATTTTGAAAAACATCTATTTTTCCAAGAGGGTCCTTGAGGCTCATTGTAGTCCAAGATGCATCGCCAGTGGACATCCTCTCAGTGTGTTCATAAAACTGGGTGTGGTAGCAGAAAGGCGATTAGAAATTACACAAAGACTTTGGACACTTGGGAAAATCTTTTCAGTTAGGATGGATCCAGGGAATACAATTTGAGTTTCCATTGACTTGCCAAAACTCATCAAACCTGCAAAATTTATAGTTATGGATCAAATTAGCAGTCAATGATAGATGCAAAGTTTAAAAATCCTGCATATTGTGCCAATTAGTACTGAATCCTATCATCTATTCCTATCTGTAATTGATATCTATCAATCCATCTTCTAGCATCTATTATTTGTTTATCTACCACTTATCATTTGTAGCTAGCTACTATATATCAATAATCTATCTTCTAGTATGTATGCATGAAAATATGTATGTATATATGTATAGATGTACGTATCTATCTATCTATCCATCTATTTTTCTCTGTCATCTATCTACGTTATACATCTGTCTGTCTATCTATCTACTGTAATGTTTGTTATAAATGAGACATGGGGAGGTCAGGGCCTTATGAGTTTGCTACATATTGTTAACCAAGGTTGTTTGGTTGATTAGAGAGTGACTGATAAAGGCTGAGCACATCTAAGCATCCCTAATAAGACCCTACTCCTCAGATGTTTGCATCAGGCTTCTGAGCTTAGCAGACCAGTTCTGTGTGCTTGTCACTGGTGACAGATATGAGACCAATGGCCACCCAGAGCCTTAAGTTCTCACTGTGGGACTCACCTCACCACATCTTCCACCTTAGACTGATCAAAGAAAGCCACAAGGTAAATACAATCAAAAGGTAGAGAAAGACACTCTGATTCCCCAATAGGAACTTCCAGACCCACATCAAAGGGCTCAGGCACAGGGTGGGCAAGGAAGCCAGGATTGAAATCTAGAAGGTTCTTATATGTGAAAAATCATACATGGTGATCACAGAAAAGCCCTGTCAATGACCACATTTTCCCTAAGCAAGCACTTCCTGACTCATCAGAAATCATACTACAACTTAGTTTAAAAGCTTCATAGAGCTTGGTGCAGTGGCTGTAATCTCAGCACTCTGGGAGGCAGATTTAGATGGATCTCTGTGAGTTCAAGGCCAGCCTGGCCTACAAAGTGAGTCCAGAACAGCCAAATCTACACAGAGAAAACCCTATAAAAGCTATATAGAAGTCAGCCATGTGCCAGTACAAATGGGTAGTAAACAGGTACAGATGAAGGGAATTTTCATGGAAAGAAAAATAAAATCTAAAGGACTTCGCAGTGAATGATCTTTTCTTTGTGTTTGTTTGTTTTGGTACCCCCCCCATGGCCTAGAGGACAAAGGTTAGCAGAGAGCATCACCTAATAGTGCAGAGAGGAACTCACTCAAAGACAGAGGGAAGGCAGGCAATAAGGCACCTGAAACATAGGTGACGTCGGCCATAACTGACATTTAACTGTCAGAGAGGGCTGCAGTGTTTGACATGAGGAGGCAGATACACATGAGACATATGCGACATGTGAAAGATGGCAGACAGACACACTGAGATGGGATGCAGGAATATGAAAGACAGCAGACATATTTGAGGCAGTAGACATAACCCATGTGAGATGGCACATAGGCAGCATGGTGACACTTGCTTTCTTTCTTTTTTTTTTTTTAATTAATTTATTCTTGTTACATCTCTATGGTTATCCCATCCCTTGTATCCTCCCATTCTCCCCTCCCTCCCATTTTCCCCTTATTCCCCTCCCCTATGACTGTTCCTGAGAGGGATTGCCTCCCCCTGTATATGCTAAACCCCTACCCAGATCTAGCCAATGGACAGGACAGTCTCCAAACTTGAGTGCAGAGTGGGATATGACTTTCTCATGTACTCTGGTGCCTCACATTTGACTATGTCCCCTGGAGGGGGAGACCTAGTGGCACTCAGAGGAAGGACAGCAGGTCACTTGCTTTCTTTTATTTACCGGGCAGCTAAATATATGCTGCCCTCTGAATGCTTCAAAACACTGTGAAGTATATATTTTGGTTGCATCTTCGATGTACGGTAGCAGAAATTTGTTTATAAAGAAATTTAGGGCCCTGTGACATCCAGGAGGCAGTTCCACCACCGATCTCAGAGTTCACAGTGGAATCTTGTGTCAGAGTCCAAACTCAAGGGCAGAACTGACTACTGTAGGGAGCTCTACATCAAAGAGCTCTGCATATCCGAGTATGAACCTGGGCCTGGTCAACCACACAGACTAGTGATGAAAGCTTATTTCCTGTGTTTTGGACACATGCACTATCCAGAATAAAATTTTCAAAAAGAAATATTATGTAAGTAGGAGAAAAAGCAATTAACAGATGTCAATAATATTGAATTTTAAGTGTCAGGTTTGCCATTGAAATTTGTATGGGACTTTGAGAAAGCAATTCTATCATTCTATAACCTATAAGTAAAAAATGATGTTAATTATGGAATTTCCAATAGTCCTTTGGCTTGAAGTTCATAGACGTGGAAACATAGGTAAGTGTGTAGAGATGACATCTACCTCTGCAGTTATATCCAGCCATTATTGTTCTTTTCTCTCACTTTCTCTCTTTTTTTTTCTTTAAATCTCACCACAGAGACAGATGACTTTAACACAAATAAAATAAGATACATGATGATAATAACATTGATGTTCATGAAAGCAAAAAGTAGCACTGCAACACAACAAGAGCAGCAGACAGCAGCAGCAACAACAACAACAATAACAACAACAAAAGAAAATGAAAGTCTTAAAGTTGCAGGTAAGTATGTGGCTTTGGGGCTAGAGAGTTCAACAGTTAAGAATGTTTTATGGGCAGCTCAAAACCATCTGTTTTTCTAGACTAGAGCATCCAACAGTCTTTTCTGGCTTCTGTGTGTATTGCACATACTTACATATTACCCCACATAGTCATGCATAACCAAAATTAATAACAACATGCTTTTTAGCAAATGAAGTTTGATTTCCTTGGGTCTATGTGGGGATCTGAGTGTTTAACTCTTTTGAGTTCATTGAACTTCTTATATATTTATATAAAAAGATTTTTATCAATTTTTAGAAATATGGGTCATTATTTATCCTATATTTACAGTTTTATTTTCTTTTAAGAAATATTATTAGTGTGTAGTCATTTTACTTCATTGTTCTTCATCCATGTTCTTCAATTTTGGGGTTTAAACTGCATAGTTTTTATTAACCTGTATTCAAGTTCCCTGGCTCTTTGGTCACCTCAGGTCTGCTACAGAGGGCAGGGGGAAGGGTGATTAGAAAGCTATAAAACTCATCCTCTGTGATAGACTTCTGCATCATCTGGGAGATCTCCCCTTTGATCGTTGCTTTTGTCAGAATAATGAAAGTTCCCAGAGCCATCATTGCTTCCACAGAGCGATGGAACAACCTGCTACCCTGTGTGTACCACCCTCATAATGTAGCACTTACACACTGAAAGGTTTAATGTGGTGGTCACATCCCAGAGATGAGGTAAATGGGCATGGTAATATTTGAAGGGTTAATGTCCTCTTTCCAATTTTCTGTAATTTACTCCTTTCCCCACCTTGTTAATGCCATGTGCTCATTTTCACATTTAAAGTAGCAACAGATTCTTCGGTTTCTGATGATGGGTGCTCAGCAAAAATAGCTGGCTCTTAGTTAGCTTGAGGAAAAAGGAGAAAAGACAAATAAGAGAAGAAAAGCTTGTATGTGAGTCACATGTGAAGACATCCCAGTCATTAGAGTCTGGCGGTAAGAAGAGGACTGACTCAAGAAATTTTCACTTCTTCTCATGGTGATGTGTTCCAGGCTTTCAGCTGTCTCCCGCTGCAGGAACAGGCCATCAGGACTCTGTCACACTGTATTTCCTTTCCCTTGTCCCCCAAGCTTCAATCACAACCTTAACTGAATATTTTGTCAAGTTTAACAATTCAATTTGGGTGAAAGGAATCTTATATTTCAAGCAAATCGCAAGCCCTTTGTTTCAATTACTCCTTTGAGTGCCTGGTGAAATAATTTTCTACTTGCCTGTTTTTTTGACTCTGGACCAGCATGAACTACATGTTGCCCAGTGATGTTTTGTATACTAAGGAAACAAGTAACTACAAATTCATCCGTAAGGGAGATTACCATATTTATGTGTTTTAATATTCAAATAACAGCTGGTTGACTGCTTAATATATTGCTAGTGGAGTTTGCGACACTGGAAATGCAAAAGTGAGGTAGACAGCCATGCTCTTTATTGAGATCCACTTACTTATAGAAAGACTGACCACCAGACAAACTGTACTTAGTTAAACTAAACTAAATCCAATGATGAGCTGTGAGAAGCTTGCTCTGAAGGAGGAGGGGACTGCCTATATACTCTCTCACTTCTTCACTTGTGCACTTTTTGCTTCATTTTCCTTGAATATCATCTCATGTCCAGTTTTCCCTGGTGATATTTATGTTTTTTAATCCATGGGTAACTTTAAAGGAATCAGAATTCGGGGTGAGAACGGTCCTCACATATGCCAAAGTTCAACATTCTCATTCTAGGTTGCGAGAAAATCCAAAGGAGTCGAGAGGGTAGCTGGAGATGCCCAGTTGGTCAGGAATAGAATCATCTATGGGGTTCCTCCACCCTTAGACTCCTGCTCTGTCTGCTTACACTTTGAGGTCTAGACCCTGGAGCAGCAATGTGCCTCTGCTGCTCATTGCTTATGACAGTCTCCCGTCCTTGTGGTTAGTCATCCATCCTGTGTAAACCCCTCAAATGTACTAGAAACTTTTGCAACCCAGGAGCGTTACCTTTCTTCTCTGGAGTTTTCCTGTTTGCCACAGTGCTATTTGGGGTATGCTAGCTTTAGAAGGACATGGAATTTTCTTCCAGGTATAGCACTTAGCTAGAAAAATTACTTCTTCTGAGGTCTAATGAGAAGCTCAGCAGTTAAGGTGCCGGCTGCTCAGCCATAGAGTTTAGATCCCAGGGCATCAGCAGATCTGCCAGTGGTGAAGGCAGAGGAAGGAGCCTCACTGAGCCTGTCTGGAAAGAGAGGTGAGATGATGACTCACACAGCCCCACCCTTATTTCCTCCTCTCCCTAAGCCCAGGGAGGACCCAATGGCTCCTGCTTGGTCTACTCAGAATGTCTTGTGAAGATTAAATTGCTCTTTGCCTGTGATAATCAAAACCCTTGTGGGTGGAGCAAAGGCTTGTAACTGCCAAAAACAAACTAAGAGAGTCCCTTTTTAATGTCTCCAAACACCTTCTTGCATTTCCCCTTGCTGTCTGTTTCTGTTTTGTTTTCATCTTTGGTTACAGGTCAATGAGGTATTGGCTTTATGCTTCTGTTAAGTCCCCGTGTCAACTTTCCTGGCTCCATCCAGTCATCTGCAGGATATAAGGAGAGAATCAATCTGGGCAGCTCATCCTCAGTTTGGAGCAAGAAATAAACAGGAAAAGGAGAGGCTTCATTGGAAACAAATGCCATTCATCCGCTGAGGATGTCTACAATGAAGAGGATTACCCACAATTCCTCTGCAGGCTCTATTCATCTGTTTATATTACTTCCATTTATTTTCTTACATAGCTGCTCACAGCTTTTTTTGATGGACATATGTACATATTTCAAATGTGCTAACCCACACTTAACTACCTCCTGTGTGTTCAATGTTCCAGTAGAACAGCACCAACAAAAGACTAGCTACGAAAGACTATCCCCAAACTTCAGAACCCATTGTGTGAACTAGAGCTCTCTTTTGCCAGTGAGTGGGAGAAATGTCCAGCAGATGCTAACACGCACTTGTAGCATCTTCAGCCCAAAGCTGAAATGTGCCTCACGTCTTTGGGAGATTGATTCACAGGTGCTGAAGATGAAGGGCGCAGTTTCAGGGCAGACAGGAGCACCCACGATGAGGCTTTGTTTCGGAAAGCCTTTCTGAAGTCAGGGTAGGCCGAATTCTTCCCCTTGTGCAGAGTCACTGGGCTGCTTCAGAAAGCAGTGACAGGCATATTGTCACGCTGACCTTGGCCTTCTTTTGTCTTTGAGTCCCTGTCACTCAGCCGAGACTCCGGTCCCCATTGCTGAGATGAGGGCTCTGCAGCCTAAGAGCCCTTTGTCTGCTTTTGTTCAGAGCAGGCAGGGAAGAAATCAACCTCCTCACTCGTATAGTGCAGCAGAAGCAATAATGAATGAGTGTTGTTAGGAAGAATAACTCCAACAGGACTCTCAATGCATGGAGAAATGTTTATTAATTAAATGATAATAAATGTTGCTTAGAAACCGGCAATTTTTTTCTTGGCTGATAGGACAGCGGGGTCATTTGTTTTTCTTCTCGGCCGTTGCCAGCATGGAAATCCTTGCTTCTTCCTTTTGTCCCTTTGCTTTCCTGGCCCCATGAAATGTGGTTTTTAATGGCAGGCCCAGGCATGTAGTCAGCCTGGTCATGCGCGAAAGAAAAGCCAGTGAAGACAAACAGGCAGAGCTTCGTGAAGATGCAGAGGCTGCAGGGCAGAGGACCTGTACATGTGAGGTTGACCATCACTTTCATCTCGGTGAACTGTCTCCTCTGAGTAGGTCACAGGCCTGTGTTTGCTTGTCAGAATGTTAGAGCCAATCGGTGGGGCCTCACAGTCACACAGTAGACCTGGTCCCATTTATCAAACAGTGTTGACACAGTGTAAGGCCCCTCCTCCCCCAAATTTAGATCCAGTCCAAACAGAGCTATGGAGACAGCATTGCAGCTGGGGAGCAGCCTCAGGGGAAAGGAGTCAGTGTCCTGTATTGAGTGCTTTAGGGGTTTCCAAGCGAAGGGTTTCTTTAGCCCAATAAGTCGTTTGCCATTGTATCCTCTTCCTGTTATCTGGGTTTCACACCCATTGCTTGTATTTCCTTTGATGTCTAGTCTTCAGGAATCCTCCCATGAGCAGGGTCTGCCTTGGCGCCTGAGTGCTCCAGCCTGCGGAATGGCTGGTTCTCTTCTGTTTGCGCTCACTACCTGATTCTTTTATATTCTTCCCTTTATTACCCCTTTCTCCTTTAGTCCTTTCCATCTCCTACCATTCCAATCACCCGACAGCCACAAGACTGTTTGCTCTACTCTGGGTCACCTGACTGTCTCTAAAAGTTGACAATTGCCTTCCTGTTTGATGCCAACTTAAAGGCCATCAACCTCCAGTGGCTGCACATGAGCAGCCAGGCCCCCAGAAAACCAGGATGGAAGTCAGCACTGCAGGTGCACTGGCCTCCAGCGGGTTGCTGCTGTGGACTGTTTCTGGAGAAAAACACTCTGGATGTGCTTCTCCATATCTTCCGTGGGCGCCAATGGTTGCAGGGCTTGGGGAGCAATTCTGAGTTTTGGGGAGCAGTGCTTGGTATTTTCAGTATATTTTCCTGAAACATTTTGAGATCTGGATATTATATCGCCCCAGGAAGGCAAAGGATTGGGGCTTCTTGATGACACAGTTATGTCTCTCTCTCTCTTTCTTAACTCTTGGGGGATGAAAAGAGAGGGTACAGAACAGGGACAAGATTACGAAGACATGAAAGTAAGCAGGACCATGAAGCAAGACCACATCCTTTCGCCATTCCTCAGTGAGGTAACTGGGCATCATCAGCAGTGTAATTGGAAGGACTTGACCTGGGTTTGAACATGAAGAGTAGATCTTGAAGCTCTTTGAACATAGAGTGCTACCACACACCCTACAATGCTGTGATACAGAGCTGTGCCCAAGGAGGACCCCTTCCTCCTTCCCCCTTCAGTTCTGGTAAGGTCACACTTTTCAGGGATGTTTGCTGAGCTGGGCTTTTTGCTCATCTCATGCTGGGTGTTTGTTTATTTGACCTGAATTTGAGGCATCTTCGTTTTTCTTTAACTTCATTTCTTCCCCCTCCCCACCACCAGTTCTTCCCTCAAACAAACCTTTCTTCATTAAGGAAAAAAAAACTCAGCAGTTAGTTAGTGTGACTGCTCATGAAAAACAAACTCTTCCCATGGGGACTTAGAGGTCAGCAGGGAGAGCTTTCTACTGCCCCTCACACATTATACTTCCACATCAGAGGTGTAGAGCACCCAGGGAAAACTTTTCTCTGTGCACTAGAAGTTTATTAAAATGATGGATGAGGCTATGCTGGCATCCTGGCCTGTATGGAGTGGTCTTCTGTGAGTTCACTGCCACTCCTGCTTGGAAAGGAGTCCCAAAGAAGGGACTCTGGCCAGCACTGCCTGGATTGGCCAAGGTTACTGAGGTACTTGGAATCCTCCACATGGAGTATTCCAGAAATTTCTACTTGATATGTCATAAACTACAGATATTCTGACCCTCCTCCGTATGGATCATTTTCTTGTGATTCATCTCCAGAGAAATGGTCGATATATTAATTTTCCTAATGGAACTCAGGGCTGACAAGGAATAATGAGGAAGCTTCATAATGGCCCCATTTTCCATCTGTCCCACCACATGCATGTCATCTCAGACCCGGCCAGGAATAGGAGGCAGCACAGCGTCCTACACATCACCAGGTGTGAACGTATGTCCCAGAGAACCCCTGGGGCCAAGAGACTTCATATAGCTCAAACACAGGAGAGGCATCCTTGCTCTGGTTCTGTAACATACCCCTCAAATTCCAGGCACCAGAGTAAAACAAATGGTACACAAATGCTGTGCCAGCCCTTACTGTGGGTTTCCAAAGCATGAAGGGTCAAGATCTGCTTCTGAGTCCGTCACGCTTTTATGCCATTAAATCTTCCATCCCACAGCAGACGATAATAATAAAAGTGACTTCTCTGTTGTTGGGGAAATTCAAACAAGAGAATGTGACAGGGCTGGCATAATGCCAGCAGGGGAAGAAGTGACCAAGGCCCTGTTTTCAGCTGGGAAATCCTAACACCAGGGGCTCCTCACCCTCTTGGGTGCAACTACAAACAGAATAGTAAGTAGACTCTTGAAGAAGCGGCTGTGCTTTGGGAGGGCAAAGGGCAGGGCTGAATACAGCCTAGAAGAAGCCTGAATCAAAAGAACAAATAGGTGAGAGAGGACAGAGGACAGTCGTGGCATGCCCTGGGGACTTCAATGACTCAGAAATGAGCTGTTATTTTCAGCCTGGAAGGCTTCCCCACAATACCCATATCAGCTTTATCTGCAGACAGTGGGTTAGATTCTCAACATTGACAGCCCCCCGTGTCATTCCTCCTGTGTAGAAGACTCACAGGAGCGATCTCCAGTCCTAAGTTCCCACAGTCCAAGCATAGTCCTGCTCAAGGTTTTTCCTCCGGACAGTTGTCCACATTTCCACACAGAGAGGTTAACTCTCTGTGTAGTGAGCATCCAGGGTGATGGTGGTGGGTCTTGTGTGAATGTGCCTACGTGCATGCTGCGTTGAGGAGGCAATTTCCCTCTAATACCTCAAAACTTACCAGAATAGTCTCAGCTAGTAGCCCCAGTCTCTTACATCTGTATCTAAAAGAACTCAGCCAATGATCAGAAACCCATGGTGTGTGAAAAAAGTCAAGGGTTTGCTGAAGCAAAATACTACGTTCTTGTAACTTTATGTGTAAACGCCAGCAGCCTATGTAAGAGAACATGTGCATGGTGAGGTATATTTACATAATGATAAAATAACAGGCATTTCTGAGAAGACTATTAAATATTGTAGCAGGCTAGAATGCATATGAATTCCCTGCAACCAGCAAGAGAAAGAGGGTCCAGACACGGCCTAGGTACCACCAGGCAATTCTCTTGTTCTCCGCATTATAAGCACACTTCATGTTACCACTAAAGGTAAATCCAGCATGAAAAGTCATTGCACTGGCAAATGCCTGAGATGTGATGCCAGTGTGCATCTAGACCCACCCTTCTGTGGTATCAGGTGATTTCTCTAGGAGTGGTTAAAGTCAGGCATGAAAACAGCCTTGCTCTAACCCAACACATATTCATTCAGCCAGTCACAGTTATCCAGGAAGACAAATTTCTGTCCCTACTTTACACCACCAACAAAGTCACCTGTGCTGTGGAGCCTCCTAGAATTCCAGGCAGGACAGAAAGAGCCCAGATCTTGTTTTTACCCTTTGGCCTTCAAAGCAGGGAAATTATTTAATGTATCATTTGATCCCCTCACAGAGTGAGTAATATGTAGTGAGAAGTTTGTGATTTTTGGCTTCTTAAAAACAAACCCACAGAGATTTTATGGGAATATGTTATTTTAACCCCAGGTGTGGGGTATGAGGCTGCTTCACAGCAGCTGACTATGATTTGCCTTGTGCTCTAGCAGAGGCATGGTTTTGCCAGCTGCAGATGGTTTCTGCGAGTGTGTGATATTTGGAATTCTGGGAACTTTTCAGAGGATATATAAATGCTAAGGCCCCGAGATGCAGGGTTGCTGTCGCTGGCTGGTCAGTGGTTGAATGTTGTTGGGAAATGGGGGTTCACTCTGGTGTCTCATTCCTGAAAGGGCTGCAGAGTTGGCTGTGCACCTGGAAACATTGTGGGTGGAAGCAGAAGCACTTGGGAGGCAGAAAGTAGCACTGAAAAAGGGACAAATAGAAGGTTCAGACCCGATGGCAGAGAGAGAGAGAGAGAGAGAGAGAGAGAGAGAGAGAGAGAGAGAGAGAGAGAGAGAGAGAGAGAGAGAGTGTGTTTCCCCCAGGAGGAAAGAGGGAAAAAGAGATTACTGGAAAGCAGATTGTGGTCCAGCTACGTACTGTACACTTTCAGTTTCCATTTCCTGCAGCTTCTGGACATGGCGAGGAGCTAGATGGGCTGCCAGGAGGAGGAAGGGAAGGAGGATGAGGAAGAGGAAGAAGAGGTGGCGGCTATGCAGGACAGCATGGTTATACAAATGAGGAAACAGCCTCTTTTGAGAGAAAGGGTTAATCTTGAGCCAACTGTGCTGCCACAAGAGATGGAGCAGCGTGGATCCTGGTTGTGAAATCATCATTAGCTTTCCCAGTAGTCACACAGCACTTAGTCCCGGCTATGAATTGAGGTGCCAGGGTGGGTTGGTACCCCTTGGAGGTCTTCCTTTCCCTGGGAAGAAGGAGAGGAGGGAATGGGGGGGCAGTGTGAGGGTGAGACTGGGCGGAGAGGAAGGAAGGGGCTGGGATCAGCTGTAAAGTGATCAAATAAATAAATGAAAATATAAATCAGCCTATATACTATAAGGATGCATTAACGTAAAAAATGGAAACCCATGAAAGTTTAATGTTGGGAATATAGATTTGCTTACGTTTCCACAGAAAATAAAAAGCTGTGAATACCATCAGATTTGATAAAGATTTAAATTGAGTAGGAGAGGTCTCCTAAAAACGTTGGCTATTTCCAAAAAGCACTAATTTATTGAAAAGTTATCGGTTTATAATTTCCTAGTACACACAGCATAACTAATGACTGAACACAGAAAAGGCAAAACATTGTGATATTTTAATTTTGATTTCTTAAAAAAAGAAAAAACAGAGAAATAGAAGGCTGGAGAGATGGCTCAAAGTTTAGAGCACTGACAGCTTTTACAGAGGGCCTTGGCTCAATCTCTAGCACCCACGTGGCAGCGCACAATTTTCTGTAGCTCCAAGATCTGAAACCCTCACACACATACTTATATGCAGGCAAAATACCAATGCACATAAGATAAAAACAAATAAATAATTAAAAAAAAACATGGAAATATTATGGGAATAGGTTTTCGTTTTAATCCCAAGTGTGGGGGTATGAGGCTGCTTCACAGCAGGTGACTATGATTTGCCTCATGCTCTAGCAGAGCATGGTTTTACCAGCTACAGATAGTTTCTGAGAGTGTGTGATGTTTGGAATTCTGGGAACTTTTCAGAGGATATATAAATGCTAGGGCCCCAAGAGGCAGGGTTGGTGGCTGATTGTTGTTGGATGCTGTTGGTCACAGTTTGTCAACTAGTTGTGTGCAAAGAAACTAGAAGAGAAAATTAGATATTCTAAAGGGAAAGATCAAACCTGCCCGAAGGAACGTGATGCCCCTAATCAACAGGAAGAGCTCTAGTGATAACTTCACCCCCTTTCCCTCTGCCCTTTGTTTCTCTACAATCTAGTATTACCAGGTTAGTAAGGGTGGAAAAGAGTAAGAAGCTCACAAAGGAGTAAAATGTCAGGTTCAGTACCATATGTCACAGTATAATGTATAACTTTTACAGTCAGGGTTCATCACTGTTATAGTTTGATTTTTCCCTCCCTCCCCCCAAAACACTGACAGATTTGTTATAGTCCTAGTCTCCAGTGCCTCAGAGTGTGGCCCTATAAAGACTTTGTAAAAAGGCCTTTATAATGTTATCAAGTTAGATAAGGTAAAATTAGGAATACAGGATAAAGAAGAAATCTGGATACAGAGGGGCAAAGAAATAGATACCATGAAGACGTGGCAAGAGGATACTTCATTGTCAGCTATGGAGAGGGGGTTAAAAAACAGTTCTTAAGGTTGTTTTTGATTTGTTAGTCATACAGATTGTGGCACTATGTTTTAGCACCTAGGCAAATTAATGCAACTGTGGAGCAGGCCTAGTATGGACAAATGGACCACCCATGTGAAATAGTAGTACAGTTTAAGTATTTTCTTTCTTTCTTTCTTTCTTTCTTTCTTTCTTTCTTTCTTTCTTTCTTTCTTTCTTTCTTTCTTTCTTCCTTCCTTAAAGTATTTTCTATTGTGAGTCCTGCTATACATATTTGGAATCATAGTTATAATTCAAAACTAACATCAACAGTTCAAACTTATGGCATTGAGAATGTTAAGGCCCAAAGCATCTCATCACACAGTATTCTGAACCTTGAGCATGTTCACAGACATATTACCTTAGAGAGAAAGGTACCAAAATGTCGGTACAGCCACTGTGGGAAGTCCTCTGTGGATGGCTCTGGGTTTGCTGGTCGGCCTGGTTCATGTTCTTTCTTCGTCTGTCTGTTTTTCAACCCATTGGATCACCTGTTAAAAAGTCATGAAAGGTGTTTGTTGTTGTTGTTATTCGTGTGTGTGTATGTGTGTGTGTGTGTGTGTGTGTGTGTGCACATGTGTATGCATCCATTTCTGTGTGCATGCACAATTGTTAACACATGGTTTTGACTTTGTATGGGGGTCAGAGAATAGACTCAGGTTTTATTCTTCAGGCACCTATCACTTTCTGTTTGAAACTAGAACTCTTATTGGCCCAATGTCTTACGAAGTGGTCTAGGCTAGCTAGCCAGTGAGCTCTAGGGATCCATCTGTCTTGACCTCTCATCATGCATTGCTCAGATTATTGCAAAGTGCTTGGCTTTGTCCTTGGGTTTTAGAGGATGAACTCAGATATTCAAGCTTGTGAGACACAAGTTTTGCCAACTGAGCTGCCATCTTTCCAGTCCATGAGGCTGTTTGTAAACATCTCTGCATCTCTCATTCTCTGTCTCTGTGAGTGTGTGATACTCTTGGCTCTGGATGATTCTCTGGAATCCACTGAACTAAATGAGCTATGAAATGTGAAAAACAGCTATTCTCTTTTTAAGTACTTCAGAGTTCACTTATGTGCTTCAGATTTCTAGAGCTCTGCAAACAAGTGTGTTTGTGTGTGGATGTGCATGATGAGTATGTATGTACATATATGCATTCATGTGTGTGTATGTTTGTGGGTATGCATGTACATGTTGTGTGTATGTGCACATATATGCATGTGTATGTATAAAAGCACATGCGTGTGCATTTGTGTGTGTACATGTACATTGTATATTTGTGTGTACATGCATGTGTGTATGTGCGTGTGCATATTTGTGTGTGTACATGTGTGTGTATATTTGTGTGTTTGTACATGTGCATGTGTCACCGTATATTTGTGTGTGTGATTACTTGTGGGTATGCATGTATAAGATATGTGTGTGTGTGCATGCATGCATGTGCATGCACATGTTTCTGGAATTCTCTGAAAAATCTTTTCAAAATAAGCAAAGTCAGTAGGAACCAGTAGTGCATAAGCTCTAACCTGAGCAGAAGGCTTGGCAAGCAATGTCATCCACAAACAAAGCAGCCAGCATCCTCCCTCTGGAGACAAAGCACACCATTGCTGTGACATGCTTACTCTCCATCTGCTCAGAGGAGAGGAGTGGCTCTCCCATATGCCTTCCCATTGGACTGGGCCTGCCTGTGAGCGTGCCTTGCCCTACAATACAGAATTGAGCGTTAAATAACTTTAGGCTGTTCTCATGGAAATAGCATATGGGTACTAAAGGAGTCAAAACAAATGAATACCTTGATTATTTTTATTCCATTTTTTGATGTGTGTGTGTGTGTGTGTGTGTGTGTGTGTGTGTGTGTGTGTGTTAATAAAAGTGCCTGCCACTGATCACTGATAAGGCTCTAACGATTTTTGGAAAATCTGTTTTTCATTTTTTTCTGAAGAATTCTCAAGTAATACCCATCGAACTCACTGTTAAAATTATATATTCATGAAAAATTTAAATATCCCCAATTATGCTATATGGTCATATTTTCCACATAAACATAGGCATTTATTTCCTTTCGCTGTACCCAGAGCCAGCACAATATGTAATTTGCAAGGCTATTTGGCAACTAAGAATGATTAAGACCCTGCTGTTTGCAGTTAATATGGTGCAGAACTTCAGTTTGGGGCCAGGAAGGGAAGTTGGGCTGATCCTGAACTACTCCTCTGTTTCTGAGTGTGAAACTCTTGTTGATATCATGCCTAGTTTGGTAGACTATTACTGTGGAGATGAAAACAGGGAGAATAATTATTTTACTTAATACTTCTTCATTATATCCTTACTGTTCATATTTGATGGCAAAGTTTTTGCATTAAGGGGAGGTACTGGGTTTAGCTGGACAGGGGACTTGACAGTAAGTAGGTGTCACCCCTACCAAACTGTCAAGAGCCACATCACGATCACAGACCCACTTATCCATATAGTGACATCACTAGTGCTTGTTCTATGGACAAAGAGAGTAGAGCTGCCCATTATCATATCCAGCCAAAGGAAGAACTACAAAAACGCTGAGTGAGCATATGGGATGGACTTCTGCCTTTTGGTTGGTTGTTTTTGTTCCCTTAGGGAAAAGAAATAGCAGTCCTTCAGATTGAATGAGAATAAGAATAAGATCTGAGTGGAAGCAGAAAGGGTTCACAGATGGAGGAGGGTCACCAAAGCATTGCTCAGTGTCCTGGCAAAGTCCTCAGGATTAAAAACAAACAAACAAACAAACAAACAAACAAACAAACAAAAACCCCACCAAACTGACTGGAGAATAAGGACAGGTCTCAGCATTTTGCCAATGCATCCTGCTCAGTTCTGTAGGCAGGAGGATGGTGACATCCTCCATGGAGGTTATGGCCCCTGGTCAGAAGTGTGGTTCTGGCCAGATTCTAAAAGTATTGACCAACAAGAACAAAAGTCATCTAGTAGGACTGTTCTCGTGGATTCCAAAACCAAGAGCAAAATTGAATAAGTTCAAAACAAACACAAGGCCCTGCCTACCAGCAGTAGATCTCTCTCTAGCCTTCTAGGATAATGGAATAAGACAACCAAAAATGTACTAACAAACCAGTTGCTAAGAAAAATAAATATGGACTAATGCTGGCATACTACTAGGACTCATACTATGGTGGACAGAGAGTTGATAGAAAGAGAAAAAAGACAGAGACTTGGAGGATCTACAGACAAGATACAGTCCTACAAGACACCCCTCCAGTGATCCAACCCAATTCCTCCAGCTATTTCCTAGTTTCCATAACCTCCCAAAACAGCTCCACAAATGGGCTCAGCTCTTCGATGGTTGTGCACCTGGCAAATGTTTAGCTCCTTTGCATATGTGTCTTCTTTCCCTCCCTCACTCCCTCCCTTTATTCCTTCCTCTTCACTCTACCCTCTAACAATGAAACATTATTAACAGGCCTCTGAGCAAGACCCATGATTTTCAGCAGCTTAGGCTTACATTTTGTGGAAGGCATGGAGACAGGTTTTCTGTGGTTGATGTCGCCCTTGCCTGAATAGGTTTTCTGTGGGCCTAGAGGTGATGGACTTGACCTAGCTCATCTCCCTGCCTAGAGCATCCAAGGCTTCCTTCAGGCAGAGGTGTGTCCTGGTAGGGTGAGGCCTCATTTAAAACTATCAGTCTCTTTGTTTGAGGAAATTACAAATGGAGTATTTTCCTATTTTTTTTTTATATACTTTGTGCCTTTCAAGTACAAGAAACTGAACACCACTTAACAAATTGAAATATGGCCATGGATAAGTTGAAACTCTTATTTATCTAACTGAGACAAACAATTAGATGTAGAGGCTGAGACAGAGAACCTTAGTCATCCTGCGGTCTTCAGCCATAATTGGTAAGTAATCAATAGAACTCCTGATCTCAGCTGCTGCCAGTCCCTTGGGTCAAGAGAAGGAAATCCAGAGTCTTCACTTGAGTGCAGATCCAGCATCTCTATCCTCTTACCTAGGATCCAGTATTTCTACTCTAGGATGTGAAGGCACATCATGAATGGCAAAGCAAGCCCAGCCTCTTACCTGGAGAGATCCTCCAATCTGCATACAAGGGTCAGCTGTGCATTTTCTTCCCAGAAATCTAATGGCCAAGGCAGGTGCCTGGACAGTTTTCCTTTATTTAAATAATGCCTCTGAGTTTTCATGACCCTTGTGGAATGACTTCTTCCCTGTTGGGTTTTCACTATTTTCCTCTACTGTAAATTTATTTATTTGTTTATTTATTTATACATATTATGAGGGACTGAATCCAGCAAGACTCTGCACACGTTAAAGTAGTTAGTGGCAGGCAAGCATTCTACTTGCCTCTTTTATTTAGAGACAGCATTTTACTGATTTTCCCAGACTGCCCTTCACATTTGCTCTCTTGCTATCCTCCAGCCTCAGCTTCCTGAGTGGTTGGGAATACATGTCTGTACTTCTGCACCCTGCTATCCTCTGCTATCCTGGTACCTTCCCAGGTTCCTTAAATTGGTTCCTTGAATAGACTTCAATGTTAGTTAGGCTAATGTCAGGAAGAATTTGACCTTACAACAAGATTTTTCCCTTCACCTGTTTGTATTTTTTAAATGGAACAGAAAGCTGAAGGCTACACAATAACACATTGTATTTATTGTCTACAAAGGAAATGGCTATTTAGGGAAATAGCATCCCTGAGTAGCACAGACCTGAAGACCCACTGTGGCTGTGACAGAGGAGAATCAGAGGACAGTGGCAGACACCATTTTCTGGATAGATAAATGGACTTCCTTGCTTGCTTATATCCTGGCTTGTTCCATGGTTTCAGGGGTCTTTATGGACTACTGCTTCCTTGATTTGTCCTTCTCCTTGGAGCTCTACCTAGGCATTCAGCCTAGAGTTCTCTTTCCTCCCAGACCTTATGTGGATCCTGTAGTTGGGGTCAACTCTTGGATCTCAGCTCTGGGAATTGAATGCTTCTTCTTTATCTCCACCTTTGCTCCCACTTTTTTTTTTAATTTCTCCTCCTTATCCAGAGGTAGAATGTGCAGCCTTAAAATCCAGTACTGTTGATGCCTTTCAGTGTGTGTGAGTCTATTGTAATAGAAATTTACAGGCGAAACATAATTCCATATGCATATATTAAGTCCTGACTCCTCATCCTAACTTTTGGAATATGACTTTCTTTGCCAGAGGGTCTATGTAGAGGTCAAGGGAACTTGAGGTCCCTGGGGTGCGTCCTCATCTGATGTGATAGGCATCTTAAGAAGAAGGAGAAATATAGAGACTGGCAAGCATAGAGGAAAGACAGTGTGATAATGTGGGGGAGAAGATTGATGTTCACAAACAAAGCAGACAGACAAGACCATTACACCACAGCTATGAGAATGGACCAGCGCTCCTAGAACCTTCATCTGGGACTACTAGTGTCCAGATCTATGAAATGATATATTTCCATTCTTTAAACAATAGCAAGTAATACTCTTCTGCAGTGTCCCTGGAGAGGAAGCCATACACAATCTCCTATAACCAGTGGACGTCACAAGACAGTCTTTTGACTAGATGACCCTCATGGATGTTTGAAGGTAAAATCTGCTCCATGGATAGGGCTCAGAATACCCAATAGGGAGTCCTGATGTCTACTGTCTTCACCTCCATTGCCATCCCTTTAGATTTGAACACTTCATGAGCCCGGTGGGATTTTATAATATAATTGGAGTGAAAATAAGGCAATGAAAGCCATTCATGACTGTCTGGGAGCTGTAGCTGTTTATTATGATCTATTTAAAAGCAATGAAAGACAGAACTATAAATTCTACATCTCTAATCTAAATTTATATCATGCATACCTATGTAAATATATATGTATGCATGTATGCATTTATATGTTTCAAATTACATGTACATATATGTGTATAGAAAGCTAGCTAGCTAGCTAATAGGATGGTTTGATGGTAGAAGGAAGATTATTTGGAAAGGGGTGCAGCATGGGGGAGAGAGGATAAGAGGGTAACGTAGGTTCAGTAGAAGCAAAGTACAATGATATACATATGTGAAAAGGAAAACTGCTGTTTTGTACATTCCTAAAAACAGAAGAATAAAGCTAGTTTGTGCTAAAAAAAAAAAAAAAAAGATGCTGTATATCTGCTGACCTTTCCTTTCAAACAATAATGCTTATTGGTAAAAAGTAGAATTAGCCAAAATAACCAAAAGCCACTATGTGCACAAAGAGGAAATGTGACTGTGTACAGTCTGCATGGACCAAGACTGACTGCTTTTATGCCATCTTGGGTGCTTACTGCATCTAGAAGTAGCATCAAAATGAGCAATAATTCTGTCTTGCCCACTTATTGTTGTCTAGCAGTGACAGTGAGGAGTCAGTGGGCTTTCCTTCACTTGGATTTAAAAGCATGGGAACAAGTAAGCCATGCCAAAAACAAACATGTGGTTGATGGGCCATCAGTGTTCAGGAAAGAAAACTACATTTATCATCTTATTTCTCCCTACAAACTCACCTTATGAAGGCTTCTTGAAGTTGGAGGGATAGTTCAGTGCAGAGCACTTGCTGTGTAAGCTTCCTGAGTTTGGAGCCCCAGAACCTATGTAAAACTGGGCACCTGCAGTCCTGGATTCCCACTGGGAAGGCTTAAGTATCTTGAGACACTCTGAAGATATTTTTTCAGCCCCCATGCAACTCTGAGGCCCACCCAGGTTTATTCTCACACTGGCATCATTGGGATCCAGAGACACGAAGCCCAGAGTAGACTGAGCTCCCTCAGCCTGAGGTGGCGAGTGTTCCCCTTGTCCTGATTTCAGGTTCCTCTTGTTTCCTCCTGTGCTGTGCAGTTTGCTGGCTCTGCTCCTCCCATGCAACAGTTTAAGGGCAAATTTAACCTCTGCATGACTTTAGCCTAAGGTAAGAATTGAGGAAATTTTCTACTCAAATCTAAGTGTCTTTAGACACGATCATAAGCTCACCCAGATAAAAATGGAAATCTTCACCCTCAGGGCACTAAGGATTCCCTTGCTTGGTTTTCAAAAGGAAAGAGTGTGTTTACAAAGAAATAAGTGAGCAACTGAAAAAATGTAGGTGAAAGGGAAGATTAGCTTACTCTGATCTAGCCAATAGACTAGAAATTCTCTACAGGTATGTGAAGAGGGGGGACTGACTTGGACATGAACTCTGGTGCCCCATATTTGACCACTTCCCCTTGGTGGGGAGGCCTGGTTGCACTCAAAGAAAGAATAAGCAGGCTACCAAGATGAGACTTGATAGCCTTTGACCATATAGTGGGGGAGGAGGTCCCCCTTGGTCATAGACCTAAGGGAGGTGAATAGGGTGAAAGCGGGAGAGAGGGAGGAATGGGAGGATACAAGTGATGGGATAACAATTTAGATGTAATCTGAATAAATTAATTTTTAAAAAAAGAATAAAAGGAAGGTTAGAACTGGATGTCTCCACCTCTCCCCCACTTCTCTCCCCTCTGGCAAGTTGGGACCAATTGCTCATCTCCCCCAACCCCCATGCTTGGTGTTTCTGTGGTCTGATTGTTTGTTTAAACTTCACTTTATTCTCACTCAACTTTTTGAAAAGTCCCAGATGGAATACAAAACTACAGAAACTCCTCCAGCCTCCAGCCTGCTGATGCAACCATAGCCTAGAAAAGCTGCCAGGCCCTACTCCCTGTAGGGTACAAGGCACCTTACACTGCCTGGGCGCTCCCATTTCAAGGCTGTGGGTAAGGCCAGATATGGTTCTGATTCAAGAAATTGGAGACCTGGGAACTCTAAAAAGCTGGGGATAAAAGTGAATGTTTAACCCTTATGTGACCATCATTCCTTTACTCTCTTCTCCTGCATTGTTCTCAGCTTGATGCATCACACATCTTACTTTTACATTTTATTTATTTATTTATTTATTTATTTATTTATTTATTCTCTCTATCTGTGTGTGTGTCTCTCTCTCTGTGTGTGTGTGTGTGTGTGTGTGTGTGTGTACACGCACGCGCTTGTGCGTGTGTACTTGTACCATGGCATGTGTAGAAGTCAGAAAACAACTTGTGGGAGTAAACTCTGTCCTTTCACTATGTGGGACCGGAGAATCATACTTAGGTCACAGAACTAAGAGGCAGCCACTTGTCCACACTGAACCAGCCCATTATTCACTCTAAGTACCATGAAGCACCACACAGTCTGACTGTCATAACTTCTGAACCCCAGACTAAAGTACCAAGTACTACATAGGGGTATGGTGGGATGGGAAGAGAGACAGAGACAGAAAGACACACACACACACACACACACACTCACACACACACATTGAGAGAGAGAGAGAGAGAGAGAGAGAGAGAGAGAGAGAGAGAGAGAGAGAGAAGCAGAGACAGATGAAGGGGAAAGAAATATTTGATATGTTCGGTGTAATCCCAAGGAGTAGAATATTTCAGCTCTCAGAATTGGAAAGATGCATATTTAAGGGCAATCTGAAGATTGTGTGTGTGTGT
>OU015742.1:125050629-125065743 GCA_907169655.1 Acomys percivali
AGAGAGAGAGAGAGAGAGAGAGAGAGAGAGAGAGAGAGAGAGAGAGAAGAGAGGTATTCCATAGAGGAACTACTGCTCGGCAGGACTTTGGTACTTCCCACACATTGCTCTGATCCTGTACTTACAGATGTCAGTTCCCTTCTAGAAACTTCTGTTGGATTGTCTTTCTGTTCCTTCTCAAGCCCATATATTTTTATCTAGTATCCACATTGAAACAAATTCTGTGTGAGTCTTGATGTCCATCGTGAATCACATCAGAAATGTCTCAAGATGACAGAGGGATAGCAAACAAGCAAGAGGTAACTTGGAAACATGGAGGTGACTCATGTTCAAGGTCCTGTGAACTGTCAAGAGTGAGAGACCTGTACTAAACACATGCAAAAGAAATGCTGATGTGGCTTCAACTTTGTAAAACAGTGTGTAGAATTGGTTACACACTTCCCTGGAGAAAGAGTACACTCCACTAAATTGTGTCTGGGTCATATCACTGATTCAACATGAGTTGTGCTCGATGGCCCCTAAGCTTCTCTAAGACAACTGGCCAGTTTTGGCTCATTTACAAGTTTGACTTACTCCATCTTTCCATACCTACTTCCTTTTTCCCCTTCTTCCCTACCTCTCTTATTTTCTCCCTTTCCCTCTCTCCTTTTTAAATTTCCCTCCCTCTTTCAATTCATCATTCTCCCTTCTTCCCTCTTTTCCTCTATCCTTTCTCTATTTTCTTCCCTCTCTCCCCCATTTCACATTTATTGGAAGAGTTTTACATGCCAGGCATTATATTAAATTCTGAAGCAAAAACCAAACCAAACCAAACAAACAAAAACAAAATCCAGGCCACTCAGATTCGAAAGGGAACAAGAAACCAACAACTTCTGGTCATTTTGAAGGTGCATGCAAGCAAGGGAGACAGAGTCAGACAGAGATGGGAGGCTGTCTTCACAGGGACCAGAGACAAATGCCTGTCAAGTTACTGGAAAGCCTTGCTGAAGCCTGAGCTCCTGGTGCTCACAGTTTTCTGTTAACAAGCTATCTTCACCAGCTCAAGTCCAGTGAAACTGGGGCAGTGCCTTCCTGGTGAATACCTAGAGAGGGGCCTTTGGAGGAAAGGAAGGAATGGTTTACCACAAGGATGTCAGTGTCTCCAATACAGAAGTCACGATGAAGAAGGTTGAAATGCCACCCCACTCCGTTTCTCTTCTCTGCAGTGTGGCAATACATCATGAATTTTCCAGCCTCCAGGCAATTATGTATGCCCAGAAAGCTCATGTGATTCTGGGGATGGGGGAGGGGGACAGAGCTGGCAGACAGAAATACCCTCCTCCTTTTTCAAAAACACCAGAGTCAAGGACAACCCAAATCACCCTAAAAGCAGAAAAAAAAAAGCACAGAGCACAAAGTAGTGTAGAAAACAATCAGTGCTTGATACACTGCTTTGTTTTTTGCTTTGCGTGGGGCACATGCATGGTGGGGAGGGGGTATACTTACTAAGCACATACAATAATAGCTGATCTTGAAAACATTATGCAAATTAAGGAATCCAATTACAAAGACCATATGTTACCATTCAGGATATCTGAAGCATCTCGGGTTAACCTATAGAGACATGGAAAGCATATTAGTGGCTGCTTGGGCTGGGATAGGGAATGGGAATGAAGGTCCTTGATCCTCATGAAACTATAATTTTATGTTGGTACTGTTTGTTGCACAACTCTGTGCATACAGTAAGAGCCACTATGTTGCACGATTCACATTGGTAAAATATATGGTATATGAGTTACATACCATAAAGTGCAAGCAGTACAATGCTAGATGACCCCAGGTTTAGATTTTCTCAGCTACTGGGTTGGTTGTGGCTACAAGCTGCCTACAAAGGCCTCTTAAACATGCTGCTTGTGAGGGCCTTCTATCCTGATAGGTTTTGGTTGTTTTCGTCTTTTCTTTGAGTGTGTGTTTAGGGCATGTGGAGATATAAAATAGCTGTACAAGCCAAATGAGTGACTTTGTTCATAAATTCACTTGAAAACAAGTTATAATTGTACTGTATATTAAACATGAACGTACACGTGGATGGTAATCAGGTAGATGCGTGCCAGTTTGTCTCATACACGGGATTAAACCCTGGCTGACTATCTCATGTGGTCCTCAAGCATCCTTAGCACATATCAGACTCAGTAAATATATTCATAATCTCCAGGGTGAGAATGCTGCTCTGTGTGAACACATAGCACAAAACGGCAGATGAGTGTGGATCATCACTATTTTTAAAATTGTTGGAAATTCTGCCCTAATCCCAACCCCAAGTTCAGTGAATGATCTTTTCAATGAACTTCAAGCATCCGAACCACAAGACAATCCAAAGACATGCCTAAGAATGATGAGAGGAAGAGAGTAGAAGTCTTTGTTTCCTATGATTGAACCATTATGTTGTAGAAGAGAAAAGAACCTTGTGCTTGGAGTAAAAGCACTACAGATTTTAACATATAACTTCTCCAACATAAACCAAGGTATTGTAAGCAGTGTTAACTGTTGCGTGGTGGGCTAGTGCACACAGTACATGCTGGGCACTCAGAACCAAGGCTGAGGTGCAGAAAAGTGGAAGAACGTGTTGGGAGTGTCTAATACCTCATATTCATAATGCATTTGATTTGGAAATAATTTGGGTCATTTTGCATCCAAAATCCTTTAAGCATTGATAGTTTTTTGTGGACTCTCATGTTCAGTCGATGTACAGCAGAAGCTGTTTACACAGTAAATAGATTAAATGATTCTCCTATTCTGGCCATCTGTAGATCTTCTTTTGCACAGAGACTTCCTAAACTGGGGGCAGACATAAGTTATATTCACACACTCAAACTGCTGAAGGACAAATGAATAGAGGGTAATCTACCCAGCTTAAAGGTAAGAGAGTCAATAGACCCTCTCTAACTTGCCTGGTTTTTGTAGCTGGGTCACCAGGCATATCTTCCCCTATCCCTGTGGCCCTATTAATTAATTCTTTGGAGGCCATTGTCCATTTCTTCCTGCCTCCTACCAGGCTCCCATCTTAGGGCAGACATTCAGGTCCTCCTAGATGAGACCAGAAACCAGTGTATCTGAGTGGCTGCTGCTGAATCTGTGTTGACCTTAGAGGTCTTATATGTTTGATGTTTCTTCTCCTTTCTCTGCTCCTCTTCTTCTACCCCTCATCCTCTTCTGCTTTCCCTCCTCCCTTCCTTTCTCTCCTCCCCTGTAATGGTTTGAATGAGAATGACCCCCCATAGACTCGTGTGCTTTGAATGGTTGGTTTCCGGTTGGTGGGTCAGTGGGTCAGTTTGGCAAGGTGTGGTCTTGTTGAAAGGGGTGTGTCACGGGGCATGGTGGAAGGATGGGAACGTTCTGAAGCTTTAAAAGCCCCCCCAGATCAAGATGTGAGCTCTCAGCTGTTCCTGCCTCCGTGTCTTTGTTTGGCAATCATGGATTTGAACCCTCTGAAACCGTAAGCCTAATTAAACACTTTCTTTTATAAGTTGCATTTGCCTTGGTCCTTTGTCACAGCAACAGGAAAGTAATTAAAGACATCCCTTTCCTCTCCTTCCTTCTCCTGATATTCCTCCTTTTTTCCTCTTCCTTCTTTTTCTCCCCTCCTTCCCTTCCCCTTGTCTTCCTCTTTTTCTTGTTCTTCTTCTGTTTTAAATCTGTGATCCCCTTCAGTTTATGCTGCATTAATCTGACTCATTTGTACAATAGTCCTTTTATTTTTACATTTATCCTCTTTAGTAGTCACAGTGTCTTCCCATCTTGTAAATGTTTAAATGTATTTCCTGTATGTCATTTTGTTTGTGCATGCTTCAAAAAAATGAGTGTGTATTTTTAATTACAGGCATCTTCTTATAAATGAATTAATTTTATGATTGTTTTAGTTTTTTGCCCTTTTATCACTATAAAATTGTGTCTAAATATCACTTACCATGTGATTTGGTCATATGTTTAAAGCAGTCATATAAGATTAATCATACTACTATAGCATAAGGTCTTTGAGGAAGAACATATGGGTGTTTTAATGAACTTCGAATATTGCAAGCAAGAACAGGAGAAAAAGGAGGGACAAGGTATGCTCAACTCCTGAACACCTGCCATCCTTAACTGCTGGCTCTATGAACTGGGGCACTGCATTGTATCTCTGAATTGCGTCCACCTTTACTGTTGTGATCTCCCTGCTTCCTGACCTAAGCATCCAAGGGTGTTGTGGGAATGACAGTGAATGTTTTCCATCACAGTCTATCTCTATTGATGCAGTCAGCACTCAAAGTGTTCAGAAACAGATTGGTCATGCGTAAGCCAAGTGTTTGCTGATAGCTCATTAGTCCCAGATGCTCAAACTGTTAGGCATCCTTTTTGACACCACCTCCCACAGATCTGTATCAAGGCACATTTGTGTAAACATCAAACAGCTTAGAGGAGACTGAGTGGAGACATGACAAACATTGGTGTATTAGATATTTTAGTAAAATCATGGTATTGATGGTTCAGCTTTGGTCTAAGGTTTGTCACAAAGTATTGGTCACTGAGTGCCATCTAGGTCCTACCACTTCTGAACTGAAGGGTGAGTACAGATTGGAAGATATGAGTTTAATTGTCTCCATCTTGTTTAAAGGAGCATATTCTCAATGTGATAGATACCAGAGTTTCAGTTGCATTTTCAGTTGCAATGCCCTTTTATTGGCTTTTTTGTCTATTCAAGTTCAAACTCATGCATTATGACTCCTTTGACCCTCCCTTCATTAGTGAACACACAATGTTTGTATTAGGTGGGTTTTCTAGCGGTACAAAACTAATAGAATGTGTACCATAAAAGAGGACTTCATTGATGAGCTTTCAGGATAGGGACTGGGGAGGGCAGCAATGGCTGGCTATATACTGCCTGGAGAAGTTGAGAGCTAAGTTGCTCCTCAGTGCATTAACTGAGTGCCTCAGAAGTCTCAATCTAAAGACCCATAAATGCCTATAGAGATGATAATATTAAATCTACATTGAAATGCTGAAGAGTCTAATGTCAGTGGAGGATCACAGTGACAGCAGCAGATACTGTCACTAAGAAAGGAGAAAAGAATCAACAGACCACACTGCTTTTTCCTCCAACCTACCTCTCTTTGTTGCTTGCTGCCAAGTACTCCAGGATGGCTGGCCTCAGCTACAGACTTCCATCTTGTAGGAGGACCACTGAGATCATAGATGCTGCCACATCCAGCTTAAGGGGAGTTCTGAGGATTTGAACTCAGGTCCTCACATTCATGCAGTAAGCCCCTGTACCTTGACTTTTCTATTGTGATAAAACGGTGGCCAAAATCAACTGAAGCAAGTTTGTGTTTATTGTTCCAGAGGGGCAAGAGTCCATTATGGTGGGGAGGCACAGCAGCAAGCAGCAGGCATGGCAACAGGAGCAGTAAGCTGAGAGCCCAGATCTCAATCACAAGCATATAGGAGAAAAAATTAACAGGAAGTGCAGAGGGGCTATAAAATCATAACTATTACACCCTCATGATGTCTTATTCCATGAAGGCTATAACTCCTTCCTCCAGCAAGGCTCTAACAACTGAGGACCAAGTGTTCAAATGACCTTTGGAAGGGACATGTTTGTCTACCATGAGAGTAGAGCTCCAATAAGGAGTTTTTTGTTAGCATGAATGCATACACCTTAATGTTAAGAGAGGAGTGGTAGATTCTAATTTATTTCCCTTTCGTGGTTCAAAAAATTACAGCTTTCCAACAGACAGCAAGTAAACACTTCCCTCCAAAGAAAGAAGGCTGCCTCAAGTGGTAAAGATGGGGCTGTTGTCATGACAACAGTGAAGAGCTTGTTATTATGTGGCTGAATTGAATATTGTCCAGAGATCCTGGGCCCTGTGGTCTCAGTGAAAACTCTGAGGTTTTTCCAGTCCAGTCTTATATCTTTATAATTGTAGAAAATGTGGCTACTGTCACCTATAAGTGGTGACCAGAAGACTCACACCCTTTCATTTTTATCCAGGAATATGATTCTAAACAGATAAATACTAATATTCATATAGTGACCTACCTCTAAAGCATCACCTACCAGAGAGAGATCCAGGTCATTTGAGTCTACTGTTCCTTGTGTCTTAATGCTGTGTGCTTGGTTCTGAGAGGCCTGTGGGAAGCAAAGGATCGCATCTCTCAGGGGCCCTTAGAAAGTGAGAGGCCCATGCCTTGGGGTCCCACTCCTCAGCTTTCCATGAGAGAAAAAAAAAAAGATATTGGTCTGTGTATTGAAAAGAGGACATAGCTCTAAGGTTTGGGCTCCAAATACTTCTCTTTGGTAGTTCAATCTGTGTTTTGAGTCAGTCAAATTGAGTTCAGGTTTGCCTAATGCAAAGGCTCTCCTCCAATATTTGGGCCAGTCATACTGGCTCTAAGATACATTGTGATTTTTCTCATTGCTTGGATTAATATTAAATTTATATAAAATACTAAATTAATAAATTATAAATCTAAAACAATCCAAGTGTTTTATTTTTGAGATTATAATAAAATTATATCACTTTCCTCCTCTCTTTCCTCCTTCCAAATCCTCTCACATACCCATCCTTGCTTTCTTTCAAATTCATGGCCTCTTTTTTTGTTTTTAAAGGTTTTTATTATTGGTTGTTATTTTTTTGTTTTGTTTTTTGTTTTTTTGTTTTTGTTTGAGACTTGGTTTCACATATTCAAGGCTGACCCTGAGCACTTCTATGTAGTTAAGAATGACTTTTGTTTTATTGTTTTTTTTGCTTTTCGAGACACAGTTTTTCTGTGTAGTCTTGGCTGTCCTGGACTCGCTTTGTAGACCAGGCTGGCCTTGAACTCACAGTGATCTGCCTGCCTCTGCCTCCCAAGTGCGGAGATTAAAGGCATGTGCCACCACGCCTGGCAGTTCATGGCCTCTTTTTTCATTAATTGTTATATGCATATTTGGAAAAAGCCTTAATTCTTGGACTCTGACCTATAACCAATTGCCTTAAGTTTTAAAGCTTTAAATCACACAGCTGGGTATCCTATCCACAAAGACCCTGCATAAGGATAAAGGGAGCATTGGGTAGTTTGTACTTTCTGAGCTCTACTCTGAATGCTTACTTACAGAGATGTAATGTTTTCCAGAAAGAAGATCCAGGGATTGACTTGCCTTCCACCTCCCTGGCACTGGAAGCAGAGAGGAGTACCACTGCACCTGGCCTTATGTGGTTGTTGTGGATTTGAACCCAGACCCTCATGTTTGTGTGGTAAGCACTCTATCAATCTACCTCATCCCCAGTACATTTTGAACTAAAATGTTGCATGGTTTTCAGAGGGAGCATGTCTAATTATGACACTATTCCTCTTAGCACCAAAGTGTCAAATGCTTCTCTCCTGCAATATGCTGATAGACAGTAACCTGGAAACTTGCTACTTACAAAACCTGTAGCGGTTGGAGCCAGCCATCATGGTGAAAAACCATGTGCCATATTTTCAGGGGAAATCGTAGTTTCAGCTTGAGCTCTGTGCTAGCTTAGACTATCATCCCACGAGATCAATACCCTGAAAGCTCTAACCACTACAACCAAAGAGCTTGGGACTATCTAGACACAACGTCTTTAAGATGTCATTATGTAGAGTCCTAATCCAGTGAGACTATTGTCCTTATCAAATGGGGAAACTTGAACACGTAGAAAAGGGTACTGGGAGTGCTTGCATACAGAATTCTGGCCAGTGGAGGACATGAACAGAAGGTGACCTGCTTCTTCTGATACCTTGCCCTTGAGCCTTTAGTCCCCAGAGAAATGAGAAAATGGATGTCATGGTCTAAGTGCCCCAGCCGTGGTGTTTTGGTGCAGTGGTCAATTAGATGGATGCAGACTTTTCCTGAAGTTACGCTCTTAGATTCCCACTCTGTGCCGGTTTTTATATCCATGAATCTATGGATAGTGCCTCATCCTGAGAGCAGCTCTGAGGCACGTGAAGGAGTTTACAGATGACATGACAGGCATTTGGTATGTCTGACACAGTGGTGGTTCCAAGACGGAACCTGTCATCACTGACAGCGTATTGCTGTTCTCATGAAGAGTGCCGGATTCACGTCTCACTGCCTACAAGCCATGCCATCCCATTCTCCCACCCTCTCCCTCTACGCTCTCACACGACTTTTAGAATCTATCACTTTCTACCACTACATGGCAGTTGCTCCCATAGAGGTAGTTTCTGTAGCTAAATGATGATGTTCCAACCATTTAACCCTTGGAAAATTAAAGCTTTAGCGCAGACGGTAGAGTTAGCTTCTTCTTTTTTTTTTTTTTTTACTCTTGTTGGCCCCTCAAGGGCTTCAGCTTCAACCAATTACATTTGATCCCCAAACCTATAGATAGGTGCTAGAGCATGCTTCAAAATGATCGTGCTCTGCCTCTGCATACATGTATACATACATGGGCAGCATTGCTTGGACTCAGTGGTCTATAAAACCAAATAGGATGTGAAGATGCGAGGATGATGGGTTGGGGGTGATCTAAGGGGAATGGAAAGGGAAAGTTGTGAGTGAATATGAGCAAGATACATTGTACATGAGATTGTCAAAGAGTAAAATCATCACTTTCAAAGATGACTCCAACCCATGCTTGTAGAACATTTTCTGTTATTGCTCTGAGACTGAGCCCTAGGACATTTGGTACCTACCATAAGTGCAGACTAATGAGGCGGCCACATTTCTTTGCCCACAACTGTTTTTAAAAGGAAGAAAGTGAACTTGTTTGTTCCCTGTTCCAGTTCACTTATTTCTCAGTCAGCTTTCCCTCTCTGTGACAAAATGCTGGAGACAACTAGCATGTAAAGAGAAATGACTTGTTTTGGCTCACCCAGTGCTCAGTATCACATGGATTCATTGCTTTGGACCTCTGGTGTGGGTGATGCATGGCAGCAGTGGGGAACATGTGTGGGATTCATTAGATCATTCTCTGTGACTTAGATTCGTCTCAGTTTGGGCAATTTGGTCTGGCAGGCAAGCTCCCTGTCCTCCTAGTCACAGCTCCCATGATCTCGGGTTGCTGTACATTCCACATGGGCAATGTGCTGGTTAATTTTCTTGGATTGTAGTCAACCAAGAGGCAAGATGCTGGGCATACCTATAGTCAGGCTATTTGAGGAGGAAAGACCAACCCTTAATGTGAGTGGTGCCATTTGGGGAGTTGAAACAGAGTGTTTTGCAGTCATATCTGGCTGATACTCTGTGTAGACTGGGTGACCTCACATTTGCAGTTAGCCTCTTGCTTTAGCCTCGTGAGCGCTGACATTGCAGATGTACACCAGGCATCTTGCAGCAGCATCCCAGATGAAAGGAAGTCTGAGGAGCAAAAGCTTTGCTTTGTGCCATATCGCATTGTCATCTTGCTGGCAGTCCCCTCTACTCTGTTGTTGCTACTGCTGCTGCCCCAGTCCTTTGCTGTTATCAGAACCCAGCTTCTTTGTGCTTCCAGTACAGCCTAGAGGATCTCTAGGAGTCCTCCAGCTTTTTAGTGCCAGGTTGACACTGATGAGGCACTTAGCTCTGTGGCCAGAGAAATTATCAGGGTTTTCCTCTCTTCACTGGGAGACAGCCATCATGGGACTTCCCAACCATATTGTATAAGGCAATCTAATAAATTCCCTTTAAATGCATACACATTCCCTCAGTTGTGCTCCTCCAGAAAACCCCAAGTTACACAGCTTGCATACACGAATGTGACAGACATGCCATGCCAGATTTTATTCTTCACGTTCCTGTGGCACGGAAGAAATATGAGGATTGAGGGAAGCAGCAAGACACCCAGTTATCATTCCTGGGTCATCTAGTTTCAGGACAAGTGCTTTACAAGCCCCAAATTGTGCTTGGCCTAACTCTCTCCTGCTTGATCGCTAAGCAGAGTGAGCATAATTGTCTCTGAGTCCTGAGACCCAGAATGATGTCTTGTTATGGATTCCAAATTCCCTGGGTTCCTTGGTGACAATTGTGCAAAGTAACCAGGAAAAATTTGTGTTTGTGAATTAACATAAAATGACATCATGAGACATAAAGTGTCTCAATGGAGGTTGTTATGTATGGTTTGATAAACATAGAAATTAAGGGGCTAGGAGTACAGCTTGGTGGTGGGCTTCTTTTCTAGCAATCACAGGGCCATAGGTTTAATCACTGCAATTGCAAATTAAGTATAGATGGCTGAGAATTTACAGGATGGCTAACAAGTTCAAGACTAAAGTCAGGGATGGAGCTAATCATACATTAAGGCAGATAAAAGCAGTTAGATGTGGCCAGAATTGAGGAATTCTGGTCTGGGGCAACTTATAATCTGTTTGGGGAGAGGGCTGTTGAGAGAGGGTCTTGTGTAGTCATATCTGGTTGGTAATCTGCGTAGGCCTCAAATTTGCAGTTAACTTCCTCCCTTAGCCTCCCGAGTGCTGGGATTGCAGATGTATGACCCGGCAGTAACAGACTTACTAGAGATCTGTCTGGGACATCACGGACAGGTAGGCAAGTAGGTCAGCCCCTCATCATTGAAAGACATGAAAAGGGTATTAAGTACTGATGTGATAGGAGGAGAAGCCAAACGGTAGATGAGGTTTAAGCAAGCAGGCACTCAAGCTTTGGGGGTATATAGATACAGGTCCACAATAAAGTGATTTTAAAGCCAGTGCCAATTTTGGCTCCTGGATATGAAATAGGCCAGGTACATTATACCAGAGAGAGGCCTGATAGCGATGATTTTTTTGTCTTGAGATCTGAGGAGACTCCCAGTGCAAGTCTTTTGTATCACGAAGGCATCCACTCTCACACAATGCTCTGTGGATCTCTACAGACAGATTCTCCATTCACTGCAGCCAACCCTCTCATTTTACCATCATGTGCTCCTGTTCTTCACTTTGAAGCCCTCCTACTGTCAAAATCAGAACATCTCCGTGTTTACAATAATGCATTGAGCTTTATTCATCTCTAGGTAATATAGCCCGGGAGGGAATCTTTGTGTCACTTAAGTGTTATCTGGCTATCCCAGGGAAAGAAAGGATACATAGAGGCTTGTTGTCTAAGAGCCTGAAAGTGATCCCGTAGCTTTGACGTGGAAGGCAGCTGTTTGCAAGGTACCATTCGCAGGAAGGGATTTAACCATTTCTAAAGGACACATAGATCCTTTTGGCGTGACACCACACCATGCACCAGCCAGACACACAATGCACCACTGTCAGAGTCCATGGTGTAAAGGTGCATGCAAGTGAAGGCACAAGAGAAGAGGAAACTGAATACAACGGTCCTGGGGAAAGTGAAGGTGCCTCCCTATATGCAGTGGCAAAGATGAGTAAGAAATGAACTTATCTTTTGAATATATTTGTGCATGTTGTGGAATGTCTTGCCATCTGTGAAACATGAGTTGGGCTTTAGTTCTTACCAATTCGTCATTTGGGCTGCAAACTCATCAAAGACAGGATCTGAAGTCAGGCAGGATGCTGCAGACACTGCACACATGAGGCCTTTCTTGACCAGCATGGAACTTCTCCCTGGTGCTTTTGCAGACATTTTATAAAGCTCCCCACAGTACAACACCGGCAAGGCCTCAAGTTTAAAGTGTTAAAAGCAAAAGTCCTTATAGTTCTGTCTGACAGAAGCAAAGCTTGGGTATTTATATGAACATGATTTCTAGATATAGACATCTATTTCTTTATCTCACTGTATGATAGAATGTTTTGCTAGTTTTATTTATCTTTAGCATTCACTGTTGACACTTCATGTCTCTTCTCTCATTGCCCTCAGCATGTGGATTTTGAATGAACATTCCCCCATTTTATATAAGTTTTGGGTGATATTGCAATGATGCTACTTTTTATTTTATTTTCTAATTTTAATGGTATCCCGTAGAATGTTGTTAGTAGATGCTGACACTGTCTTCAAGTCTTGATAAGCTTGCCATTAATTCTGTAACATGTCTATAGCTTCTTGTGAATCATTTTGTAGGCAATCATGTTGTCCATGAAAAGTAAAATTTTTTTCTTTCATGCTTTTTTCTTTCTTTCCGTTATCGTGCTTTTTATTTATTTATTTGGTTCACTTAGATAACTAAGACAGTGTTCCATAGACATAATGTCAGACATACTTGCATCATCCCTAATCGTTGAAGAAAAAAAATTCTATCCATAACTATAGATTTTGGTCATCTCTCTATCTATTATCTCTCTATTTATCTATCATCTATCTGTCTATCTTCTGTTGATCTATATTACATATGTGTGTGTCTATCATCCATCATCTATGTATATATGTGTATGTAGTGTGCATTCATGCATCTATTTATTATCTACTTATATATTTATCATCTGTCTATATATATTTATCAACTATCTATCATTTATCATCATTTACTTATCTATTCTACTCTATTCTCTGTTTTTCTACTGAAGAAGACCTATAATATAAAAATGCACTGTATTTTATTAACAAATGTAAATATATTCTAGTGTATTTTAACCATTGATAAATTGCTTTATAAAAATGCTTTGGATTCATTCACAAGTGATTACAAGACAAGATGAATGCTGCTCCATATAACACACTAATTCCATTAAGCTTTACTAGGTAGGAAACACGGCCAGGGATTTAAAACTGCAATGTGCAGTCTCAGGAAGGCAGAGCTTTCAGCTAAGTGGATGAATCACAGGCAAGGCTCCACCACTTCTCGTCAGAGATTGGTGACTCAGTGTCAGGGGGCACGGGTTTCTATGATCTGACCGCAGGATGACCCCTTTTTATGGAGGACAAGGTATTAAGTAAGGTCGTTCTCTCTGGAACCATAAAGGAATGGGTAGGGAAGATTGAGGTCGGCTTTGTTCCGAGCAGAGGCCCCGTGCTTTTGCTAGCTTTCCGTGAGCGTGCGAGCAGGCAGCAGTTGTTCTGTGCCTGTGCCAGTGTGCTTCCGCAGTCTGTTGTGCTGAGTCTTCAAGCGCTTGTCCTGTGAAATTATAAGTGTGCTTAGTACATCCTTGCTTCCTTTCAGATTCAAGCAAATAAAAATACATGTTTGTCAGCCCAGGGATTCTCTGTGAATCTTGCTCTAGTCTCAGCATTTCCTTACCTCCCGAAATAACCATTTCTGTTAAAATGTTTTATCTCGACATGCATTCATAATCTGCCAACTGTCATGAAGCCTACCTTCTAGAATGTGTATATTCAGTCACCACAAGACTATATTTCAGATGCAGGTTCACACAATCTTTATATGAAGCTTTAGACTTTTTTCCATTTCCTCTTTGCTTCAGACTCAGGAGTTAAAAATATTTACGCATGTCTATAAAGAGGTTATGAAGTTGTCACAAGTGTGTGCCATTCTCTTTATTTACAGCATCCAATTAGGCAAGTAATAAAATCCCCGTTTTTTTTTCCCAATGAGGAACCCAGGTTTAGTGAGGAGAATAACTTATCCAATGTCACTCAGCTAGTAAGTTAGAAAATAGTATTTAGATGTAAGCATGTCTTATTCTAAACACTATGCTTGTTTTCTAAAACTCTGAGGCTTACAGAATAGAACATTCTCCCAAACTTTACCTTTCCTTATGACCCCAAGATTGATAGTTGTCACATGATCTTATTTTCAAAAAAAATTTCCTTCTGTTTTCTCACTGGCCATGTAACACAGAGATTACAACAAAACAGGAAGGAAGGAGACATAGGGGAAGCATTGCTGAGATTTTGATATCAGCCCTCAGCACTGTGAGTATTTGCATCATCATATTGCCACCTTGCCTGACTCCATCTGATGCCCTTGGTGGCCTTAGGATGTGAGGTCCTGAGTGAGTCAGGTACAGAGCTCTTCATGTTGATCTTGTGTAGGAAGTCTGTCTCCCAAAGGTGAGACCTGGGAACAGCTGGGTCTGCTTAACCAGGGTCTCATTACTGTAAGTTCTGTTAGTAAGCTTAAAGGATTCATAAGAGAGTTTCATCAGACTATGCTAATAGAAGCCACACAACTTGAAGCTAGTGTGGAGAAATCTGAAGAACATTAGCACTCACAGAGTGGTCATTTTTTTCTCCTCCAGCAGCAAAGCGAGTTAGTTCTAGACTGATTTGTGGTTCGAATCCTGGTACTGGTGGCATGGCTATACGGTTCTACCCACACCCAGTGTTCAGCTTTCACTGGGCTAAGTGGCTAAGTTAATTACTAGATCAAAATGGGCTAGATTTGCTTTGTAAGCAGCTAAGCCGATTACTGGGTTGTGGAAAAGGAGTCTATATGACATTAAATGACTTTCCTAAAAGCCAATTTCTCCCCCAACTGCTCGTATTAGAATCAATTTCAGGAGTCGTTCACAATGAGTGGTTTATTAGCTTCCAAAATGCGTTTGCTATATGCCAGATGCCCACTCGTGCACACCCGTCTGCTGTTGTCTTTCGCTGACCCTTTTGTGGATGCTATGGCCCTGGATCCATCTCCGAGGAAACATGTCACAGAACAGACTGGAGTGGGCATGCTGGGTCCCAAGGAGACAGGAGTCATCAGCCAGGTGTGGGCAAAGGAGTGGGTCTCAAGGGTAAGGTCACCGTGAGGACAGATGTAAATCATTCTGGGATGGATTCAGAAGTGCATTGTTTCCTTGGATTGCCCAGTGCTGCTCAAGCATTTAACCCTCCTTTGATTTGATGTGAAATGATGAGAAATGAGTGGAGAGAATGGCCACACCCTTGAGAGTTGTGACGGCAATTCTGGCGCTGGCTGGAATGCTGCTTTTGTGAGTATGTTGTACTAAGTCGTGGTAGAAGTCTAGAGAAAAGATCTGTGAGTCTGTGTGTTTCCATGTACAGGGTGACACACCCAGCTCCCCTTGTCAGCAGGTCAGTCTGAACCAAATAAGAGTCAATTGTAAGGTGATTTTGACTTCAAACATGGCATCGTTGGGGGTGGTGGGGGGAAAGCATAACAGCCAAATACATAAAGCATTTATTTCTGTGATCTACAGAGTCAGCAATGTATTCAACAGATTTCCATAAAAATACAACAGATTGCTAGTTCTCTCCCTCATATTGCCTTTGCTATAAGCAAATGACATGTTTAATTTATTATTATTATTATTATTATTATTATTATTATTATTATTATTATT
>OU015742.1:125072192-125097228 GCA_907169655.1 Acomys percivali
TCTCTCTCTCTCTCTCTCTCTCTCTCTCTCTCTCTCTCTCTCTCTCTCTCTTATCATTTTGTAGAAAATATAAAGGACTTATTAAGCCACACCCTCATAGTGTGATGAACTGAACCCACAGAGTGAGAAATTCCAATACAAGACAAAACATAAAATTGCTGTTTTCAACACTTGCAAAAGAAAGAACAGATAGGTGATTGACAAGTCAGAAAAGCCTTGACAGACAGGGACTGATCAGCCCATGCAGACTTGAGTCAGATCCCACTTCACAAAGAGAATGGAAACCAGTTCACATTTACAAAGAAAGCCATAATTTGCATACTTAAGCACTATTTGATTCTCTTTAACACTTAGGCCACAGATGAAAATTATTGTTGGTGCAGTGGCTAAAATGGTCTTGTTCTCTTTCATGTTTCCATGTTTCCATGCTTACAGATAGGAGGAAGCAGTAGGTGCGAGTGGAAGGGAGTCATTTCATCTAGACTTCCTGAAACACTATCAGGGGTGGGGCCAGAGAGATGGCTCAATGGCCAAGAGCACTTGCTGCTCTTGCGAAGGTACCAGGTTCGGTTCTTAACAAGCACAGGTAGCTCACAGCAGCGTCAACTGCAGTTCCTGGGATACAATTCATTCTGTGACCTCTGTGAACACCAGGTGCACATGTAGTGCACAGACATGCATGAAAAAAAAAGTACTCATAGACATAAAATGAAAAGTAACTCTAAAATGAATCTTTCAAAATAGAAATTCTCTTAGAATGCAGCTATCTCATTAATTGTATGAAGGAGACTTTATCATTTTCATGTTGCTAGTGAAGGAATACAGAATTTGGATAACTTATCCATGTTTGTTGTTAAAGGATATAGAAAAAAATTAAATTTCTATGGTTTACAAACCCCTACCCAGACATAGCCAATGGACAGGACATTCTCCACAGTTGAGTGGAGAGTGGTGAATGACTTTCACACAAACTCTGGTGCCCCATATTAGATCACATCCTTTTGATGGGGAGGCCTGGTGGCACTCAGAGGAAGGATAGCAGCCTACCAAGAAGAGACTTGATACCCTATGAGTATATTCAAGGGAAGGAGGTCTCCCTCAGTCACAGACATAGGGGAGGCAAGCAGGGGAAAGTGGGAGGGAGGGAGGAATGGGAGGCTACAAGGGATGGGATAACAATTGAGATGTAATATGAAAAAATTAATATAATATTTTTAAATTTTTCTATGGTTTATTTTCATGTTGTAATCTGTTTATCTATCTTTCTCACTAGGAAGTAATTTTCAGGGAACTTTATGATGAGTTGGGTAATCTCTATAAGTGTGATCTATAATCACCTATGAGATACGCCTTAGAGTGGTACTTCAAGAATATTTCCTGAAATAATTGGTGGAAATAGGAAAACCTAATGTAGGTGGCATATTCCAGAAATAGTCCAGAAAGAAGGAAGTCCAAGAGAAAAACTGTTTGCATGCTTTCTTTGCCTCTTGCTGGTAAGTGACTCTGCTCTGTTGTTGGCGCTGCTGCACTGCTGCTGCTGCTCCTGCTGTTGCTGCTGCTCCTGCCCCTGTTGTATTCCTTTGTAGACATCCAAACCTAGCATCGTTATTTCCAACAAGGACTGAAGACCAGTCAACATCCAAAGCATCAATGCCAGATAGGGACTGCTGGGGCATCCAGCTTCGTGGACTGGGCATTTACTGGGTTCTTAGCCTCTCCAGTGTGCAAACTGCAATAGGAATGCACAAGCAGTATTGTGTAAGCCACTGTAATAAATCCTCCTTTGATATATATTCATTCTCTTGGTGAAAACCTCACAACCTCCAAGATATTTTAAGACCATGTTTCATACATTATTCCATGGTCTTGCAAAAACAAAACAAAACAAAACAAAATCTTCATGGATCAGTGTGTCGATTTCTCCGTATTGCTGTTTTCTCTTGGAGTTATAGGTCATTGAAAAAAGTATCTCTGATGCAGGAGGTGATGCTTCCAGCGTGATGCAGGGATACAGTGATGCAGACATCGGCTGCAGAAACCCATGGACCTACCCTCTGTGGTCTAGCGACCTTTGTTCTAGGAAGCTAATGCAGGCTGGCCATCAATCTCTCCCTCCTGGGCATGCTAATTTGTGATGTGCTGATGATCCAATGACTAATAAATAACAACAAGTCCTCCAAAAGTGGAGAGCTGCTGTTTCCAGAGTGTGGCAGAAAGAAATACAGGCTGGAAGCTGGAGTGGTCTTGGGTTTAACCACCTTATATATCCAACAGAAAATCATAGAAGAAAAGCGTTCTTCTAATAATTGTGGTTGAGAATAGTCTGTCTCCGGGGAGAATTTGGTGACAGTGGCTCTGCTGAATTTCAAAGGCCATTACATTGATTACATTAAAAGAGCCAGGAAAGCTGGTGATTGCCAGCAGCTGCATTCGGCATGTCAGAAAAGGCGAGGGGTACGATACGTGGTATTGGATCACCAAAAAGAGCCAGTCAAGGGGGATAATTGGTGAGAGTTGGCGATGCTGTATGGAACTCCTGGGGAAAACAACTCAACAGGAGGAATTATTTATTCTGGCTTCCTGGTTTGCGTGGTGTCCCTCCATTGGGATGGTTGGGAGGATGTGGTAGAACAGAGCAGTTCACATCATTGTGCAGCAAAGGGACAAGTCTCCAGACCTCCTTCTGTTGGCTATGCCCCACCTCCTAAAGTTTCCATCATCTTCAAAAGTGGTGCCATTAATTGAGCATCCATTCAGATTTATGCAGATGTGTCTGCATACTGAAGCCATGACAGTGGTACTGGTTTTGCTAAGAATTTCATTTCTGGTCTTCCCCAGTCTTCTTAATCTCTGTCACTGCACATGAGAAGGTTAGAGGCAGTGTTCCTTAGAGGACAGCTCTGACTCCAGCCAGCTGCCTGTGCTTTGTGCCACTCTATGATTTCTAGAAGCCTCATTGTCCACAGTCTGATGGAGTCAGCCTTCCAAATGAAGGAGACGGAGACAAGCAAGGCAAAGCTTACATCTCTGTAATATTTCCATGGAATGGGGGAGGTGTGCACCAATGCCAAGGTCAAAGGGCATCCAGCAGGGAATGAGCCATAAAGGAAAATGTTGTGTGAGATGCAAAGAAGGCACGTTCACCTGGAAGGAGTAGGTTAGGGGAACCCACTTCTCACCTAGTTCACGGGCGTCGCTCATCATCTCTGGCAATGCTCCATCTTCTTTCTGTGCCTCAGTTTCTTTGTCTGCACTTTAGAAAGAGCAGTATCACTTACTTCTGTGACTAGTGCTGAAAGTGAAATCATTTAATGCCCAAAATCAAGTTGGGACAGCCCTGGGCACACTAGACCACAGTGTCCTTTTAAAAATAATACTGTAATTGGCATATATTCATTGCACATGCTTCATAAGGTTACTTTTACACAAGTGTTAAGTACCCCGAGAATGCCCTCCTAACCCGTGCCCTCTCCTCGCTCACACTTCTCACTCCTGTTAGTCCCCTTTGTCACCCTGTACAGTATCACCTCTACTTTCACATCAAACACACACACACACATACACACATGTGTGTGTTATTTGTATTTATGGAGCATATCTTAGTCGGGGGAATGGGTCTAAGACTGAGGTCCTTCACCACATCCCACTCTGTAGCTCCTTCCCCCACCCCCAAGATGCCTGGACTCTCTCCACTCTTCTGGCCCAGTGTTTCGGGGATCTTTGAATGGACCCCACACTGACTGTTCTATATACCTGGTACAGATGCGCTCTCCAAGCCCCTGCGTGGTGCTGCTTTTCATCTGATAGACATTCAGGCTCGGCGGGAAGAACATTCTGCTCCAACTTTCAGTCTACACAGGGACATGCTGCCTTTTCTTGGTTTGATCAGACTGTCTAGCCCTAAAAGGACACATATACACTGACCCATTGACCAAAGACCTCCTGCTCATAGGACACCCCAACACATCTTAGATGCTCATTAGAACAGGAGATAAATATAATCACAGTGGTGTTTCTAGGCAATGCTTAAATGAGTGGATAATACTAATAATGTAATTTAAGTGAAATTTATTCACAACTTGGATTATTTACACATGTTTAGATGAATGGAAAGAAATTAATACCTATATGATGGTAAGATTACTGGCCATTTATGTTGTCTTTCTAATTCACTGTTATTTTCCAGTGCTAAAAGAGTGATCCTAATAGTCTAAGTCAGACTCTGACATGGACTCTGTTGCCTGATTTTCGAACACTTCTCCTTGAGGGAACTAACTGCCTTGCGAGGCCACAGTGGAAGGGGATAAAGTCAGTTCTGAAGCAACTTGATGAGCTGGGGTGAGTGTGTGGGTGGGGGCTCCCCTATAGAGAAGGGGGATGAGGAAGGGAAGGAGGGTGGGACTGGGAGGAGAGGAGGGAGAAGGCTATGACCAGGATGTAAAGTGAATGAATGAATGAATTAAAATAGTCTGAGATAGAAAAGGCAATAGAGCAGAGTATTTGGGGCAAATGCTTAAACTCTTGGGTTCTTGGTGAGGCCTATCTTCCCCATTTATTACAATGAAACTTCTAACAGGGATGGCAGGGGGGACTTTCAAAGGGCCTTCAGGGACATTAGGATATTCTGGTGGGCGACTCACACTCTATATGTAAAGTAGTAGGGGAATGTTTGACATTCTAATTCTTATCCCATCCTCATGCTAACCGGCCTTAAGGGAAAGAGAGTGTGGAAACAATGTGTCAGCTGATTAGAAAGGTTTTCAATCCATTCTCTTCCTGATTCTCACACTGTGGCAGTGTGCTCTTCTTCCTCCTGCAAGTCTCACTGTGGCTTTCCTCAAGAGAGTTTCTTGGGCTACCATTTTCTCCCCTGAATTCCAGTTCTTCTCATCCTTAGGGTGGGAGTGGTCCTCATTGGTCCAGGGCTTGTGTACATTGTGTGTCCCAACTCCATGTGGTCTGCCGTAGCAGATGGGACTATGAGGCTTACTGCAAGATAGGAGGATGTGGCGGAGCTCACTGGAAACACATGTGTTCCCTGACTGACAAGGCCAGCTCTGATCTTCAGTTCTTCAAAGATGCATAAAATTACTACAATTGGGGAAAGGCTAGCTGTGTGCTCCCAGTGACAAAGTGGGCACTGCCCATTAGAGTAAGAAGCACAGGATACACTCCTCCATGGCAGCTTATAGAGATGGTGACCTCAAAAGGCCATCTTAGGGTACAACCCCAATTCATTTGTGTTTGGGAAAATTCTCAAAAAAGGGTTCTAAGCATCACAGTTTAGACTTAGTCATTTGGGGCTCTCTGCAGGTAAGCATTGGGAAGGACAGAAACCTCTGTCTGTCCTTCCTCCTTCAGGTGAACTCGTTAACTGTGTCAGTCACTTCAGCTCTGACTTCTGTGTGGTTAGCACTGTGGCAGGTTGCCTTGGCATCTTTATTGTTTCCACACTGACTGATATTGTGAAATTTGTGACAGAAAATGTATAGCAGACAGAAACTAAATGGAAAATGCCCATCAGAGTACACTGGTCACCTGCTCTACGGAGGATGGGAGGAGGGAGAAGCTGGGCCAGAGGGGAGAGTTAAATCGAGATGCAGTTTGTGCGCTGTTTGAGTTTGAGTCCTTGGTCTCAGACACCTCTAGAGGACTCTCTTAGGATAAAGTTTCCCTGGAGGTGGGAGACACAGGATTTTCAGCCCTAGGCCCATTACGGGATCATGTGAATGTCAACTAGGCACTCCTGCCTCCAGGACACATCTGCTTCTGGCTTCCTGCTTAATGCGACCCAGGCACAGGGGATACAGTCTCTACATAATTAATCTTTCTTATTCTGCCTCCAGAAACATAGGCCTGAGAAGCCAGACACACTACTCCAGTGCCTGGCAGCACCAAACAGCCAACACCCAACATCCTGCACATTAGCACCTGACAGCCACTACTCAGCATCTAGCACCCAGCTTATACTTGAGTTTTTCAGCCATTCATGCACTCTGTTTCTGAGCTCTGTCTCCTTCTGTATTCTGTCTGTTCCTCATTCTCCATGCTTTGCTTTCTAAGATTTATTAGATAAGCCATCAAGCTACATACTTGAAATCAAGTCCAGGTACCTGTACTTTCTCTCAGACCAAGAATTCTGGGATCTTGAAATTCAGGATGAGGGAGTCCGGACTGAGCACAGATCCATGCACACACTCATATCTGCTGCAATATACATGTACAGTACTTGTAATACTTATTTGTTTATATATTTAGTATACTAAGCAAAGCCAAGTTTGGGAACTGCAGAGGAGGAGCAGAAAGAACAGGGCAGCTGCTTCTTGTCTCCAGCAATACCCCAGTCCTGCATATCCATACGCTGGCATGCACAGTACCTGGATTAGAGAGATAGCATGAATATATTTTAATATTTTAAGTTCATTAACATCTTATTTTCATGAGCACACACTAATAACACAACTCATTTGTTTATGAGATTTTTTTCCCCTGAGTACCTACTGTGTGCTAGACATGATCTGGAACTCATTCATCACACATACACACACACACACACACACACACACACACACACACACACACACATGCACACGCACACGCACACCCTTCACACATGCCCTAAGCCAAGCTTTCACCTTTAGTAGTTTGGTCTCTGAAGCACACCCATCCCCCTGGGGCCACTTTCACCCCCTCTCCTTCAGGCTCTGCTGAAGCCAATGTGACTACCAGGTGTGTCTCTCTAACCTGGTCTATCTGCTAATCTGTGAGGAGGTAGATATTTTGAACTTACACACTCCCAAATCACAGCCACTACCTACTAGCAGCTTGAGCGAGTGAGGGAACTGGCCTTTTAATTGTGTTCAGTGTAATTGATTCCAAAGCCACACAGTCTCCAGGGTGTCTCTCATTGGACAGCACAGCTGCCCAAGGTTCAGTTGCCTTCCACCCAGTGTCTTTGTCCTTGTGCCTGGTTAATTTCTAAACAGATGTGTATTGCCAATGGATCTGGAGTCTGAGATAATCAAGGTCAATGTCTGTGCTGTGGGGTTTTCTCTGCTCCATAGGTGATGTCATCCTGCTGTGTGCTCAAGTGGGATGGGCACCTACCTTCCATCACTTGTAAGGGCACTAGTAGCGGTCCTTAGTTGATAACCTCCTGATATTCCTCCCACAGACTCCACCCCCTTAACACCACAGCAAGGGGGTGGGGTTTCAATGTAAGCTACAAAAGGTCACGACCGGATGACATCTTCAGGCTTCTCAGCCTCTGAGCTCTTTCAACAGCCATGACTTGCCCCTTCAACCAGAGCCACCACTCTAACTCACTTGGTTTCTCACATGCTCCCCAGTGTTCCATGGACCCATGGTAATTTGAAAATGTTCTGTCTAAGGATGAGGAAAGAAGTCTCAGGGTGGGGGTCAAGAGAGGATGAATTGAGAGAGAATGATAAAAAATAAAATTCAAGCCTTGTTATGAATGAATGAAGGCATGTGGGATTTAAAGTGGCTGGAAAATGACAGTCTCCTCAGTAACGTGATATCAGAGTAAATCACAAGGGGCTGGCTGGGCTCTCAAAAAACAGAAGTAGGAGTGAAGAAGCCAGTGAAAGAGCCCCAAGGTGAGTAGGGCAGGTGAAGTGTGGTGGGAAAGCTAGGGGATGTACCAGAGATGGGCTGGTGGGCTAGCCTGTGAAATAGTGATATCTGTAAAACCCATCTCTTTCCTGCTTTTTCTGCAAACCACTCACGGTAGGTCCAAGTTGTCATCACTTGCATTAAACGACAGGTAATAGCTCCAAGACCTGCACTTCCTGTCCACTTATGGTGTGTGCACACCTGGAGAAATGACACCATAACAAATAGCAGTGGATCCCAGGAGTTCTGGAAAGAAAGAGGGACATGGCTGAAGTGGCCAGAGTGTTTCAAGTTTAAATAGACTATATTTAGTGCTGGGAAAGTATAGCCAAGCCAGCTTGAGAAGTGAGGGTTGTGCTCAGAACATCCCAAAGCCCCAAGGACACCATGGTCCTCTCCCTGATGACAGCTGCTGCACAGTGGTCTGGGATGGTGCGGAGACTGGCCTCACAGCAGAGAATCTCACACTGCAGTCTCATCTCCTCTTCTGAGCAAGGGAGAAGCTGGCAGCCCAACTGTGGGGAAAGCTTTGTTATAAGTCAAAAGTCTCAGAAGAGGGATTGGTGATACCCTATGAGACCTCCAGGCACCACATCTTTCCACATCAAATCAAAGGTGAATGCACACAGACCCATTCATTTTTATGCTCTTAATTTTTCAGGCCTTGGGTTTGTTTGGGGCCCAGGGTTCTGCAGTTCTTTGGTGTTTGGTAGGCTGCCAAGGCAGCTGCCCTCACTGCTGTCTCCTGGGCCAGAGAAAACACCTGATCACCAGGGTTAATGACATTCTCCTGATGTGTCCCAGCTGGCAGGGGAGTACCAGGAAGGAGAAAGAACCAGATCTTAGTCCAGGGTGGAGCTGGAGGAGGGTGGCCTTCCTTTCTTCAGCTGGGATCTGGGTGGGTGTGGTCCCGATCACATTAAATCATGGATGCTCTAGTATTGGGAATCAGTCCAGCTGGTAGAACTCAGTACTCAGTCAGCCAGCAAGGCAGATGGAGACTACTGGCCCTGGGCCACATGGCACTATTGGACAGAAGCCCACTTCAGTAGCTACGCCTTGCCTCAGGCTCTGGTCCAGGCCCTTGGAAGCTCAGTGGGGATTGTGAAGGTGATGAATGGCTGGGAGTAAGGAGTACAGAGGAAAACCACGTCCTACTTGGCATGGTTATCTGGGACTCCACAAGGATGTCCCATAGGCAGACTCATCAGAGACCATAGGAAAAAGTCAGTAATATCTGGGGAGAGATGGGCTTCCAGGACAAACAGTAACCAACACCAACAAGTGTTCTCTTCCTTTCAAGTTTTTTCCCCGTCTGGCAACTTCACTATTGTAGATATTGAATGATGACCACTCTCTCCTCACCTTCTCCCACCCCTCTGCTACCTTTGTTGATATTCCCCCCCAAATCTCTCTCTTATGTTCACATCTCTTAGCTTTGTTTTGTGAATGCTGCATTTAACTAGGGTCACCCGTGGAAACACTGGGTTAGGTCTATGTATTTGAGCCTGCTGGGCTTGGATATGGATACCCAACTGAAAACAATGATCTCTCCTCTCTCAGAATCAATAGCCAATAGCTTACCAGTAAGAGACAGGGCCTCCAGAGTCTTCCCCACCCCAATTCCTCACAGACTGATTAAAGACAGAACCAGTGTTATTCCAAGCCCTTACTCCACAGTAAAAAGAAAGAAAAGAAAAGAAAGAGTAAAAAGTCAAAGAGGAATCCACCCTCTGTGTTTAGTAAAATGTGCAAGATGATTGATCCATGGAAGCCTGAAGCCAGACTAGAAAAGGATGACAGAGGTAGGGATGCAACTTAAGAGTAGAGTAAGCTGAAGTAGAAAGGTTAAAAAAAAGTACCTAAGCAATCAACATCGGCTGACAGAGTGTCTGCCATTTGCCTGAATTTACACACAATATTTTCTTTAGTCCCCACAATGGACTTTCTATTAGCATCCTTGCTTTGCAACTTCTCAAGCTGATACTAAGAAGAAAAGTTTGCTTCTAATGTGTCAAAGATAGTAAGTGATGGGGATGACATTGGAGCTTGTCTGAGAATAACCCCTAAAGAACACTGGGGTTGGGGTTTAAAGTTTATTGCATGTGTTGTCCTTGGCTAGTGCCATAGTTTGAGCAGGACCCCTGGGCCCAGATCCGCCCATCATAATGATCTACTTGTAGGTTCTAGGACTCTCTGAGTCCTTCTATTTTCCCATTCTCCCTTGATTCTCTCACCCAGATCTACCCAATGGACAGGACATTCTTCACAGTTGAGTGGAGAGTGGCGAATGACTTTCACACGAACTCTGGTGCCCCATATTTGACCATGTCCCCTGAATGGGGAGGCCTGGTGGCACTCAGAGGAAGGATAGCAGGCTACCAAGAAGAGACTTGATACCCTATGAGCATATACAGGGGGAAGAGGCCCCCCTCAGTCACAGTCATAGGGGAAGGGAGTAAGGGGAAAATGGGAGGGAGGGAGGAATGGGAGGATACAAGGGATGGGATAACCATTGAGATGTAATATGAATAAATTAATAAACTATATTTTTAAAAAAGTCTACCACAGATCTGCAGCATGCTTCTACAGTCCTTCAATTATTTCACCAGCACACTGTTTTTCATTCCAGCCATCTCTTTTTAACACAGAATTCCTTCAAATGTCTTTGTTCCTTTCATTGTGGTTTGGGATCTTTGGATCCCGTAGGTCAAGGATACTCTTTAATATTTGCTGATGAGTGCACTATTTCATCATTCTCATCTTAATTTCTGTATGCTCATAACAGTGAATGAACACATGATGGAGTGAGGAATGAGTACAAGAGTGAGTGAGTGAGTGAGTGAGTGAGTGAGTGAGTGAGTGAGTAAGTGAATGGCAGCTATATTACATTGACCACCTGGTGCACACCCTCTGCATTAACAGTGGTTTTATGCATTGCAGGACCTGCTGTGACTTTCAAGCCAGTCAGCCTTTGTCTCCTGCTTCTGCCCTGGAAAAGTAAAGTGAGGATTGATGGTGCATGGACATCTCCTTGGAATATCTAATGTGCATTTCATCCATAAAGTACACAGTAGCCTAAGATCCCCATTCATCTTTATTCCTCACTGAGCACCAAGCTGCATGGGCTCAGTTATTACTAAGAAATACCCAAAGTATTAAATATTCAGTTGGACAACCTGTTATATTATTTACATAATAGAATTGTGGCAGGCATAAATGGTAATAATAATGAAGCAATATTATTAGTGATCGCTTATATTTGCAGAACAATAAATGATTCAGGAACCTCTTAATTCTTGAATGTAATTTTACATTAGATGGAAACTATCAAAGCATATTTTATTCATAGCAGACTCCCAACACTGATTCTCAACTTACTGTGACTCTAGGATGGTAGCAGCTCTGTGCCACATGGATTGGCACTGCAAATTCCTAAGTATCACAGTTTCTCCAGCAATGTCCCAAGACATTGTGTTCATAGAGCAGTCACCTTGAAGAACATGGGGAGGCAATACCAGGGTTTCTCAGTGTTCTGGTTTACTTCCCCATTGCTGTGAAAAGCACCATGACAAAAAGCAACTTGTGGAGGGAAGCATTTATTTCATATAACACTTTGCAATCCATTATCAAGGGAAACCAATGTAAAAGCTCAAGGCAGGAGCTCAGGCAAAGACGATAGAGAGATACTGCTTAGCAGCTTGCTCCTCATGGCTTTCTGAGTCTGCTCCCATATGTACACCAGGACCACATTCATAGGAGTGGCATCACCTGCAGTGAAATTGTCTCTCCCATGTCAACTCCCACATCAATACTTTTTTTCATTTAAAGCCTGATTGCAGCTGCACTCCCTCATCTCCTCCTCCCAGTCCCACCCTCATACACCCTCCTCCATCCTCTCCTCCCTTTCTCTGAGGAAGGAAGACCTCCCAAAGGTACCAACCCTGGCACCACAAGTTGCAGCAGAACTAAGCTCAGCCTCTCCCACTGAAGTCAGCCAAGGCAGTCCAGCTAGGAGAAAGGGGTCCAAAGGCAGGCAACATAATCAGAGATAGCCCATGCTCCCATTGGTAAGGGACTCACATAATGGTCAAACTGCACATCTGCTACATATGTATAGGGGGCCTATATCCAACCCCTGCACATGTTGTTTGCTTGGTGGTTCAGTTTCTGTTAGTCCTCCCATGGGCCAATGTTAGTTACTCTTTAGGTTTTCTTGTGGTGTCCTTGACTCTTATGACTCCCTAAATCCTTCTTCCTACTCTTCCATCAGAATCCTAGAGACTGGCCCATTGGTTGGCTGTGGATCTCTGCATCTGTTTCCATCACCTTCTGGGTGAAGCCTCTCAGAAGACAGTTATGCTAGGCTTCTGTGCAAGCATAGCAGAATATTATTAATCGTGTCAGTGTTGGCTCTCTCCTTTGGGGTAGGCCTCAAGTTGAGCCAGTCATTGGTTGGCATTTCTCTGCTCCATCTTTATTCCTAAACTTCTCTTAGGCAGGAGAAATTTTGGATCAAAGGCTTTATATGCCGATTGGTGTCTCCCTCCCTCTGCCAGAAGTCCTACCTGGCTACAGAAGGTGGCCACTTCAGGCTCCACATCCACCGCTGCTAGAAGTCTCAGCTTGGGTCACCTCCATAGACTCCTGGGAGTCTTCCCTGTTCCAGAGATGTCCCTCACTGATTTCCATTCTCTCTTTCAGTCTTCCCCCATACCACAACCCCTGCTCTTCTCACATCTGATCCCTACCCGTGATCCCCTCTCCTCTCCCTCTCCTATCCAATTCCCTCCCTCCATCTACTTCAGATGTCTATTTTATTTCCCCTTCTGAGTGAGATTCAAGTATCCACCCTTGGGCCTTCCTTGGCTTCTTTGTGTTAGTGGATTATAACATGACTATCCTGTACTTTATGGCCAATATCTACTAATAAGTGAATATATACCATGTGTGTATTTTTGGATCTGGGTTACCTCACTCAGGATGATCTTTTCTAGTTCCAACTATTTGCCTGCAAATTGCACGCTGTCTTTGTTTTTAGTAGCTGAGAAATATTCCACTGTGTAAATTTAACACATTTTCTTTATCCATTCTTTGGTTGAGTAACATCTAGGCTGTTTCCATTTTCTGGCTATTATGTATAAGGCTGCCATGAACATATTTGAGCAAGTATTTTGTGGTATGGTAGAGCATCTTTTGGGTATATACCCAAGAGTGCTATAGATGGGTCTTGAATTAGAACTATTTCTAATTTTCTAAGAAACCACCAGATTGATTTCCAAAGTGGTTGTACAAGTTTCCACTCCCACTAGCAATGGGAGTGCACTCCCACTAACATCCTCCCCAGTGTGTACTGTCATTTGAGTTTTTTATCTTAGCCATTCTGATTGGTGTAAGATGGAATCTCAGAGTCATTTTGATTCACATTTCACTGATGACTAAGAACAGTGAACATTTCTTTAAGTTCTTCTCTTCTCGGCCATTAGAGATTCCTGAGTTGAGAATTCTCTATTTAGATCTGTACCCTATTGTTTACTTAGGTCACTTAGTTTGTTGGGGTTTAATTTCATGAGATCTTCATATATTTTGGATATTAGCCCTCTGTTGGATGTAGGGTTGAAGGTCTTTTACCATTCTCTAGGCTGCTGTTTTGTCTTATTGGTGGTGGTGGCCTTTGCCTAGTCTTTGAAGAACAAAATTGAAGAATATAGCAGAAGATGGAAAGATCCCTCATGCTCATGCATCTTTAGGATTAACATAGAAAAAGATGGCCATCTTATCAAAAGCAATCTGCAGATTCAATGCAATTCCCATCAGTATTCCAACACACTTCTTTGCAGATCTGGATAGAGCAATCTTCAACTTTATATGGAAAAATGAAAAACCCAGGATAGCTAAAACAATCATCTACAATAAAAGAACTTCTGGAGGTATCACCACCCATGACTTCAATCTGTAATACAGAGCAATGGTAATAAAATTTGTATAGTGCTGGTATAAAAACAGCCAAGTTGATCAATGGAATCTAATCAAAGACCCAGAAATAAACCCACAGACCCACGGACACTTGATTTTTGACAAAGAAGCCAAAAACATACAATGGAAAAAAGAAAGAATCTTCAACAAATGATGCTGGTCTAACTGGATGTCTGCATGCAAAAAAGTTCAAGTAGAACCATATTTATCACCCTGAGCAAAACTCAAGTCCAAGTGGATTAAAGATGTCAACATAAAACTGTATACATTAAGTCTAATAGAAGAGAAAGTGAGAAATAGCCTTGAACTCATTGGTGCAGAAGTACACTTCATGAACATAAGAACACCAGCAGCTCAGTCTCTAAGATAAAAAAAATTAATAAACGGGACCCCATCAAACCACATTAATGATTAAATAAGAAAATGACCCCACAGTCTTGCCTCAACTTCAATCTGATGGAAGCATACTCACAATTGTAGTTCCCTGCTTCTAGATGATTCGAGTTTGTGTTGCATTCACAATAAATAAATACATAAATATATAACCAGTACACTCAGAAGTAGACTACCATTCAAGATTCTAGTGATTTCTGAATTCTGAAGGTTTTTGCTGGTTACAGAACAATTTTGTATGGCTCTGTCCTCAAGATCTGAGTTGTGGTTTACAGCAAATGCCATTTTGTTTATATAATTTATCTTTTAATTTTTATACTCACTTTACATCCCAATCATAGCCCCATCCCTCCTTTCATCCCCGTCCCACCCTCCCACCATCTCCCTGCTATCCCCTTTCTCTTGTCCCCAGAAAATGGGAGCCTCAGCACATAGACTCGCATCAGGACTGAAGACCTCCTCATCCAACAGAGCAGCCTGGTTAGGGCAAAGTGATTTCAAGCAGAGTCCATGTCACGGACAGCAGCCGCTCATCTTACTAGACTGAATGCTATTTGCGTGCTGATATTTTGAAGATAACAACCCAACAGTTTCTCAGTGCTTATCATCTGCCATGTGCTTTGGTTTTCTTTGGTTCTTACAGTGATTCTGAAGCAGATCTCATTTTAGCCTAGAAATAAAACTAAATCATCAAACTTGAAGTAACGAAAGGATGCTCTGAAGCCTAGCTAACTCTAAAGTAGACAGCCGAACTCAAGTCCACCTTGGGTCAGAACATCTGCTCTCCCTCTTACACCCAAGGCCAGTCAGAGGCAACGTAAAGCATGCCGTTTTCACCCTTCATCTTTCACTAGGTTTTCCAGTGTGATGTGGTTCCAAGCACAAACATTTATGCAATTCTCGTTACTTATCAATTAGAAGCAATACCTGAAGAAGTTTTGGATAATCAAGAGGCAATCTCTTATACTGCAAATCTCTAAATGATTAAAAATAAATAAATCAACTTCATATTGCTAATGGTGTGGGTAAAGTTGAAGTTAACAGATGGGCTTTATTCCTTTCAACTCACCCATGTGTTGAACTTCCTCCAGGCTCTAGAAAGGTGGCATCTACACCAGAGTGGCCTTTCTCAGAGTATCTGGTCCTCAGGTAAGATGGCAGACTTCCTCTAGACCAGATCTTTGCTTCACAGGTTATCTGCATCCCTGTTTGGCTGGTGGGTTCACCAGCTCCACTGCATTTTCAGGAAGCTTCCTGCTTTTTTAGGACATGAAGTTCTTGCAGGGAATTCTGGAAAAGTGTGTAGAAAGCTCACTTGCTTCCTCTTGATTCTTCATTGTGGAGCTCTGGGGTCATAAAAATGGTGATTTAAAAAAATTTTAAATTTATTTTGTTATTTTTTTCCTCAATGAGGTAACACTGCCTTGTCTTGCAGGAATTCTTGGTGGCTTGGTCAAGCCTAGTTGAGAACCTCTGACCATGGTGAATGGTCCTAAGACACATGCCATAGGTTTTGTTTTTGTTCTGTTTGTTTGCTTGTTTATTTGTTTTTTGGTTTTATGCCAACCAGTTCGGCTCTAACTTTTAGAGCTCAGGAAGATATAAATACTTCTTTATGAGAAAAATTAATTCTTTTGATGAAGTTTTAAAAATGGAACTCTCTTAGAAACCACATCAGAAATTAACAAGCTTTTAACGAAACACCTCAGACTTCAGATTCAAGATCCACTCAGTTGACTGAAAATGTCCACTGTTGATATTCAGAGTGTTTTAAGTTTTATTTCTACTCTGTGTTCCTTTCTCTAGATCTGTGATCCTCACACTTGACTGGTTTGTTTATCCCCTTATTAATTCTGATATTCCAGCCTCAGGAACCACAATAGAGCTACACTCAGAGTGTAAAGTTAAAAGTTAGAGCTTATGAAAGAAGGCAATAGTGATGGCTGGAATGTTGAGAAAGCTCTCTCTCTCTCTCTCTCTCTCTCTCTCTCTCTCTCTCTCTCTCTCTCTCTCTCTGTGTGTGTGTGTGTGTGTGTGTGTGTGTGCGCGCGCGCTTGTGTGTGGGGTCTCACAACATATGTGCATGTGCTGTTGTGTGTCTGTGGAGTGGGTTTACTTGTTAGTATGCCTGGGTTCACATGTGAGTGTGAGGGCTTGCTTATCTGTGTGGTACTGAGGTGGTGACCCACAGTCAATGTCTGGTGTCTTTCTTGCCTGCACTCAACCTTTCCTTTTTGAGACAGGATCTCTCACTGAAACGTAGACTCGTCCACTCATCAAAGGCTTCAAGGACATGCCTAGCCTATCTCTACAACATTTAGGTGCAGGCATGTGCAGCCATGCCTGCTTATTTGTGGGCTGGTTCTAGGAATCTGAGCTCAGCTCCTTCAGCTTGCCTGATGGACACCTTATTGATGAGCTGTGCCCCAGACTCTCCGTGGTATACTTTGAAAAAATGAGATTGAGAAAAGCCTGTTTAACCAGTGGCTATAAGCTCTGATTTAACTATTCTACTGATCTCATATTTACTACCCACAAAGGTTAGCGTTAAGGCTTTTGTGTTTCTGGAAAACTTCATGACAAGAAAAACCATAGCATGTAATAAATAGCAAAGGTATTTAGATCTACCCAAAATCTCACTGGAGCAGGACTAATGAACGGTAAATGAAAACGGTAAGAGGAGCAGGAGAAAACTGTGTCCTGGGTCATGCTGTTGAAGGGACATGCACTTGCAATATACACCTGTGGAAGTCTGCATTCTCTGTGTCACTTGATTGGGGCTTGAGTTTCTAGGCTTTTGGCTTGCTAGTTTCTTTTCACTTAACAAAATACATATAGGTAAGCCCACTTAATTTTAACATTTTTTGTCCTAAAAAGCAAAACATTGCATGTATTAATGACAGTATGCGGCCCTGTCTTCCTAAGACCCAGTAGTAAAGATAACATATGCAAAGGAAAGAGAAAGCAAACATGAATATGCAGGACACAGGGCGACACAGGTGATAGTCAGCTTATGATGAGGCTGCTTTCTGAAAATTCGTGGGAAGTTTAAGATGAAAATGTGTTTAATACGCTCTCTTGCTAAGCTTGTAGCCTAGTAGCTCAGTGTTCTTAAAGCAAAACTGTGGTCCTTTCCTCCACTGATCCTATGCCTGACCTAAAGCCATAGCTCCCTGCAGCTATCGGCCTGCCAAGGAATATAGCAGCACATATGGCTAGCCAGGAAAGATCAAAGTTCAAAGTCTGAAGCATGATGCTGCTTAAATATGCATCCCTTTCACACCTTTAATGTCAAAATTTCCTAAGTTGAGCCATCTCAAGTTAGGCACCATCTGTACGGGTTCAGCCATCCTAAATGGAAGAGATGAGAGATTTAAAAGGCACAGACATAGTTTAGTTAAAAGAAAGAAGACAAGGCGATGATAGATGATTTAATAAGATTAACAAATACATTGTAACTGAAGAGTCTATTTGGTTAAAAGGTATGATAGTTCAAATGAGAATGGGTCGAAAGTCTGCGGCATGTGTGCACTTGGTCCCCAGTTGGTGGTGCTTTGGGTGGGGAGAAGCAGGTGGTACAGATTGGCTTAAGAATGTGTAACACCAGAAAGAGCTTTCAGAGGGTAAAGCTCATGCTGTTTGTCGTCCCCGCTCTCTGTTTCATGCTCGCGGTCAAGATGTGAGTTCTCAACTTCCTGTTCCCACCGCCATTCCTTCTGGTAGTATGCCTCCCTGCCATGAGGAACTCCTCTGTCTGGAATTGTAGATTCAGTCGATGTGAATCTATGCTTGGAAGGTACTAGCTATCAGTGAACAGTCTTCAGCGGAGGGCGATATGGAGGACTTGAGTACGTCTTTGTTAATGTATCACAGATACATGTTAATGTAAGCCACTTAAACCAAAAACAATTCAAAGTGCTTTATACAAAATCTGAACTAAAAGTGGAGGAGGAGGAAGAAGAGGAGGACAAGGAAGAGGAGATGGAGGAGGAAAAGGAGGAGGAGGAAGAGGAGAAGCAGGAGGAGCAAAGGCTTTGAAGCTGTCTTTGGAGTGATGGGTGTCTGTGTGAGTGCTCTGCTGAGATCCTATTTGCTGACCTCTGTTACCTGCTACAGATGGAAGTATTTGAAGCTCAACAGTTGCAGTTACGTTGAGCAAGAGGTAAGCACAGAAGGACACCCTGTCTCTAGTCCTCTGGGGCTGCTGTGGCCTTGCTGGGTTTGTAGGGGTTTTTTTTTTGTGTGTGTGTGTGTGTTTTTTTTTTGTGGTTTTTTTTTCCAGCAATGAGAACTCATGGAGGGGTTCCTAGTTGGTTGCTCATGAGTGGCAAGCAGGTGTTTGTTCTGGTGTTTCCCAGGGAATTGGCTACTGAATTGTTTATGTTTCATCCATTTCTCTGAGAGCAAGCAAGCCGACTGGAAAGAGAGGAAGTACCAAAAGGTCGGAGATTCTGAGGTCACTACTGGGCTTTGCTCCAGTGTAAGAGGAATAGAAGGAAAAATGGGGGGAAACTCCGTCTTACTGTGGGCCACAGATGGTCAGCCCCATGACAAGTTTCTTGAGGCCATCATCTTTTAATATAATGTCCTATACAGTCCTTGAGAATTGCACACATACATACAATGTATTGGAATACTTGCTTATTCACTCCCTCTACTTGGCCTCAACTTCTTCTTCCCCAGCATAATACCCATTTACCAAATTTATGTCTTCATTTTTGCTTGTTTGGAAGAAAGTTCTACTGTCTTGGTCTCACATCTTGAGGGTTCTGAGCTCCAAAGAGGTTAACTCACTTCCAACTTGTCACATAGTCAAGCGTTATATTTGGTACCTGTTTTACTAAACTTACAAATGAGAGAGTAAAAGGGATGTTGAAGAGACTTTACACCCCCATCCCGTCTTGTCTCTGATACTGGTGGGTGGCAAGTCTTTCCACAGTATGTGTGTGATGGCTGTCTTGGTGGCTCTCAGCTATGGTGCTTGTCTTTCCTGCTGTGACATAATTTCCTGTCTCCTCAGACTCTGCAGATCCTCAGCAGTAGCCATGCCACACCTGGCTCCACAGATCGTGAGCAAAGCCAACAGGCTGTCTGTCAGCACCAACCTTCCTGTCTTGACTGTTTCTACTCCTGAGGCCCTGACTCCATGGTAGATCAGACTCTCTCCTCCAGCTCTCATGTTAATTGAAAATTAATAATTGCCTCAGCGCAGAAGGGAGCAGCAGTGGAATAAATTATAGGCTGTGACCTGCCTGGCTTTAGAGTGACATGATTGAAATCCTTTTTCTTTCCTTAGTTTTTACTGCACATAGTTACCTCCCCCATGCCTTAGGGACCAGCTTTCAAATGGAGTGACCAGGGTGTCTCAGTGCTGTTCTTCACATACGGAAGATGGTCCCTGGAAACATTCCTTCACAGGAAAAGATCAGCTAAGCTGGGTGGAGGGAAGGACTTCAGAGAAGTCAAAAGCATCTATCTATGCTGGTCTTGAACATGTAAAAGTGGTACTCTGAGCTTCCTCCTGGAGCCTTCTTCCAAGGCAGTGAGGAGAGAAGGACCCCAACAAATAACTACAGAGATAAGACTAGGAGGTGGGAAGCATTTCTGAAGAGAAGATGAGTGTGCCTATTCCACACATTCCAAGGAGATGCTTCTGTTGATGTGATGTGATTCAGTTCTTAGCTGCCACCACCCCTCCCCTCTGCATCCTTGTGTCTTCTAGAATAAAGTCCAAACAACAAACTGCACAATCTAACTTTTTATCACCTTGCTTTCCTCTCCTGGCATTTCAGCACACAGTTTGCAGGCAATGAAGAGACACTTTAGATGTGAAAGGATTGTGTTGGGTTTTATTTTTTATTTTTTATTTTTTTCTTCTTTTAAACTTTATTTATTTTTTTGACATTTTTTTATTAATTTATTCATATTACATCTCAATTGTTAGCCCATCCCTTGTATCCTCCCTTTCTTTCCTCTCTCCTGCTTCCTCCTCTACTCCCTTCCCCTATGTCTGTGACTGAGGGGGACCTCCTCCCCCGTATATGCTCCTAGGGTATCGAGTCTCTTCTTGGTGACTTATTATCTTTCCTCTGAGTGCCACCAGGCCTCCCCATCCAAGGGACATGGTCCGATATGGGGCACCAGAGTTTGTGTGAAAGTCAGATCCCTTTCTCCACTTAACAGTGGAAAATGTCCTGTCCATCGGCTAGACTGGGTAGGGGTTTGAAGTTTACTGCCTATATTTTCCTTGGCTGGTGCCATAGTTTAAGGAGGACCCCAGAGCCCAGACATGCCTGTAGTTTTCCAGGACCCTCTGGATCCTTCTATTTCCTCATTCTCCCAGGCTTCTCACTCCTAAAGTCTCAATAGGATTTTCTCCCCTCTGACCCACTTTCCTGGTAGGTAAAGTTTTTCATGGGGGCGTACCCCTTGGCCTACTGTCTCGATATAAGTGAGTATATACCATTTGACTCTTTTTGCTTCTGGGTGAACTCACTCATTATGATAATTTCTAGTTCAATCCATTTGTCCACAAATTTCGGAAATTCCTTGTTTTTAATAGCTGAGTAGTATTCCATAGTGTAAATATACCACAGTTTCTTTATCCATTCTTCTACTGAGGGACACGTAGGTTGTTTCCATGTTCTGGCTATTATGAATAAGGCAGCGATGAACATGGTTGAGCATATGTCCCTGTTATGTGGTAGTGCATCTTCTTGTAGCTTATATTCCTGTATAAATGTAGCCGTGAAATCAAAGCATCCTGACTTGTGAATAGTCAGTGCTCACCAGGCCTGGAACTCGATTGACTCTGCATTGAGTGTGGTTGAACTTGTTATCTGGGTAGCCCTGAGTCATAAAGGTTGAGTCACCATGGAAGATTCCCACAGTATTGGCCTTCTGTCCTAGAAAACAATGGGTTTTGCAAATGCATAGTCTGGACTAACACAGTGCAACCTGTAGTGGAACACCGCTGTCACTGGAGGCTCCCCTTTTCTTAAAGGTTTTAAAATTTTAAATAGATGGCTCAGGGAGATCAAGGTACTTGCATAAACCCATCAATCCAGTTTGATCTCAGATGCTTACATGGAGACTGGAAAATTTCACCTGCCACAAGCTGTCTGACTTTCATTTCTGCATTTGTGCATGGTGGTACTCATGCACACAAACACCACATACACACACACACACACACACACACACACACACACACAATTTTGTGAACACATTTCAATTTACAGATTGATGAAATACAGTGTGTTTTCTGCTCCCCTATTGTAGGTGAGAATCCATTCTGAGCATTTTTACTTTAAATGCTAGAACATTTGGTTTTCTATTAGCCAGCAGATTGTACATTAGAATTGAGAAATTTATTTTGAAAAGACAGGGTCTAGGAACTGCACTGCCCAGGAATTGTCCCATGCTCTTGGAATTCACATTGTCATATAGAAATTTTGGGTCCCACAGAGTCAGCTGTAGCCAGGGCTATGCAACTTGTGCCTGTGCTTGTAAATGTAGCTGAGCAATGAATATAGAATTGAAGGCCTTCCATCACTGTAGACTGTGAGGCAATCTGGGTATTTCTGAGACTGAGAAAAGGAGGAATCAAATAATTGATCACAAAGGAGATTTGAAATTTCTGATTTTCTTAAGACCTTACTGGAGTTGATTATGGAGAAAAGCCAGGGATGTATGGTACCGACATCAAGTGCACAGCGAGTTACAATCCATTTTTAGTGCACTGTCTGCCTAGACTGCCCTTAACAAGATCATCTTTTGTACATGAAATTTTGCACCTCATTACCCCTAATTACATCCTTTGAAAGGCAGGCTCCAAAAATGCAGTGGGAACAATGTGGATGGAAAATACTTCTTCTGTTCCTACTAATTGCTGAATCTTATTCTTGAATATGACTTCAGCATTTATCTCTTTCTATCCAGAATACAATGTTTTATTCACACTTAAATTTCAGAGTCTTTTCTTTGGGTGACTAGGGAGGAGCAAACCACTGTAGCAAACACAGGAGAGGCACTTGCTCCCATCGCTTCAACACTGCCTTTCTCTGGCCTCCATCACTGGTATTGTGTAAGCACAGTGCCCATCTCGACCTCAGGACTATGAAGTTGCTAAGGACACAAGCAACAACTTACAGACCACGTGGAGCCTAACAAGTACCTAAATTTGCCCACTGAATAGTGTATGTATCTGATAAACCTTTGTGGATCACAATGGCAGTCAGAGTTTCTGTCTCACATACCATGATGCTGTCTTACCATGACTGTTTCTGAATATTAGAGCTGTTCTCCTTGCTGTAGTTATCTCTGCTCATTTTCACCATTTCTATAGTATTTACTACACAAAGCCCTTCACACTCTTGTTATCAAGTCTCCTGGCTGTCTAGCTAGTGTATGAAGAAAGCTGTAATATGTTGCTGAATGTGTATGCATTTGTATGTACATGAGCTGCTCGTGCGCATATGTGTATGTGTGTGCACGTATGTATGAAGGCCAGAAGTCATCCTTTAGTGTCACTCTGCAAGCATGGTTTACCTTGGCTTTGAGACAGGACTTCTGACTGGCTGCCTTGGACAGGTTGGTTGTGAATTTCCAGGATCTGCCTGTCTGTGTGTCACCAGTACTCTCATTGTAAGTATTCACCATCACCACCAACTGTTGCAGGTGGGTCCCGGGGGTCAAACTCAGGTCTTCCAGGTTACATAATAAACACTTTTGAACTGACTTTTCCATTCCATCCCTCCCTTCCCCAAAGATTCATCTCTTGCCTTTAAATTCAGTTATCCTGAGTGCTGTTTTCTGAACACCATCTCATGGATCTGTTAAACATATCTCGGCAAGTCGAACTGAAAATAGTACTGTTAGGTGAACTGTTTAGCTAGAGCAAATAGAACTGTTGTTGCTTTCACTCTATTCTAGCTCTGCTAGTGCTGGTGATGTGACCAACACACACTTGGCCTCTCTCTCAGCCACAACACCACATCACCATGTTCATTTTCCTAAGACAGTAGCTCTTAGCTATTGGGCTTTGTGTCTTCCTTGAATGCACTTTAGTGTGTGTGTGTGTGTGTGTGTGTGTGTGTGTGTGTGTTTATGACTGGATGCTTCCCAGTATTACTTAATTGTTTTGACTTTTGTTTTATTTGTTTTGAGATGGGGGTCTCTGTCTTACCTGGAAATTGTCAAGTAGGTGTGGCTGGCTGGCTATGGAGCTCCAGGGATCAACCTATATCCTCATTCGCAGCACTGAGATCACAATCACATGTCACTGTGTCTTGCTTTCTTATCTAGGTTCTGGGGATAAAACTCATGTCTTCAGGTATGATTGGAAGCATTTTGTAGACAGAGTTGTCTTCTGCACAGCTGACTTTTAAGATAGGTCCTAGTCAAGCATGGTGGTGTATTCTGTAAATTTTTCACTCTGAGAAACTGAGGCAGCATAACCATAAGTTGAAGAATAGTGTGGCCCACATACAAGACCCCGTTTTCAAACCAATGGTACTAAATATATCAATAGTGGTATTTGTTCTAACGAGTCTCTTCATTTCTGGTACCAAGTCATTTATTATTAAAGACAAGAGTTTGGGTTTGTATTCTAACCACATTCTCTTGATCACAATACCAAGAATAATCTCAGGGATAGTTCTGCCATCAAACACACAAATACACTCCCACTAAGCAGCCTCTTCACTCTTCTGTTCACCAAAATCCTTTTCTATATGTACATGTGGCTGGAGTGGGGGTGGAGAGGGAGAGAGAAACTGAGAGTCAAGAAAAGAACCAAGTTGATTGAGGGACACATATCTCTAATAAGTAAAGGACCTAAGAGTCCCAAGGGTCAGGCAGAAACAGCCACATAATGATCTCAGCCTGTAACTGAATTTGTCCTATAGAATTATCTAGGCTGTAGCCAGAGCTGTGCAGTGAATGATCACTCAGCATGCTTATGAACTCGCTTGACTTCTATGGAACATGTGGTGAGGATATTTGAGGCATTATCAAACACCTGGAGAGCTTCAATCCCTCATTTCTTGCTCGTGTGATTTATTAACAGTTCTGCTAATGTGGATAGAATGCAAGCCCCAATTACAGCCGTAGATGGGGCTGAGCGCCTTCCAGCCTATGCTATTCAGAGCACAGAATATCTGCAACCCACTTGATCATTTTTGAATCATCAGCTCCATCTTTATGTTAAATTAACAATTTAACAGCTGCTTTCATCAAAGTTCTTTTATGTCTACCAACATGATACTGTAATTTTTTTTCTTAAACGCATTTTCCAAGATCGTTTCTGTGTCTTTTTAGTCCCAGATTACCGATTTGCATGTTTGCTCAATTTGTATACAAATGTCCCAGCATTTATATCCCATCTAGGAAGTGTGAAACGGCCTCCAGAGCTCTAGAGAATAATTTGATGCATCTTGCCACTCACTCACTTCACTATCTTTTTCATTAAGGGCAGGTGAAGAGAGAATGCAGTGAAATACAACCAGGCACAAGTGCACTGGATCCTCAGTGAGAAATAGGGTAAGTCCAAGAGCAGCTGTGGTGGAGAGGGGGTGGGGCCTTATTCCTATAAGTGGCAACACTGAAAGTGATTTCAGGATTGACATGTAGGATGTTCCTTTTGTGTTAGTCAGCCCTAGCAGCCCTAGCAAAGTTCAGAGACTGTGAGATGCAAAGAAAAGATGTTCATTCATTTCTATCTCAGAGGCTGGGAAGAACATGGTCAAGTTACCGCATAGCTCACTTCATGAAATTACCCTTTCTGGCTTGTAATACTCCTCCCCCAACACTGCATGTCACCCCCATGGCCTTGGCTTGTTGGAAGGCAGAACTCTCGAATCCTTCTTCTTGGAAGGAATTGATGTCATCAGCCTTGGACACTACTCAACTCCTCTATACCTATTTACACCATGGACCCCATCTGCAAACACCACCATGCTGGAGCTTTGCTGAGTTTAAGGAGAAACAGGGTTTTGGACGATAGCATCTTTGTTTGTTTGTTTTTGTTGTT
>OU015742.1:125097628-125109115 GCA_907169655.1 Acomys percivali
ACACACACACACACACACACACACACACACACACACACACACACACATATGCACGCACACAGGCACACAGGTGGACGAAGAGCTTCCTAGTCCGGCCCCAAACTGTAGGAGCATCTCTAATGATGAGCATTCAACACCAAAGCCTACTCATGCCATCCAAATTGGCAAAAGCCCACCTTATACCAAGTGGAAATAATCAGATATGAAAGAACATACTGCTGATGTCACACAGAATGGATTATCATGGGACAAGGACAGAGTATGGAGAACCACACAGATTGCCTGTTGACAGAAATAATCTAAAGCAGATCATTTGCCAGCAAGTAAGGAGAATCCTACTGCATCCTACTAGGTTTTCTAGTGTTATCTTATTTATGACATGAGCTGACAGCCTATGCAGCCAAATGGTAAGTGTGCTTTGAATCGATTAAAAGGAGCTTGAAATTCTCTTATTTCTATATAGAAAGCAGTGGCTCCTTACTTTCCCAATACTGCCACCCTTTAACACAGTTTCTCATATTGTGATGACCCCCAAATTAATTTTTTGCTACTTCATAACTGCAATTTTGCTACTGTTGTGAATCACAATGTAAATTTCTGATATTCAGGATATCGGATCTGTGACCCCTGTTGAAAGGGTCATTCAACCCCCAAAGGGGGTCATGACCCACAGGTTGAGAACCACTGATCTAGAACAAAATTCTCATTAATTTTCTTATTCGTTGTCTTTCATAGCACCAGAGGCATCACATATTTTTCTTCTTCTGCCTTTGAATATTTTATGTCACATTTCACACAGTGTTGGCCTGTGGTTTATGCATTGTTGCTGTGTGGCAGGGAAGATCCAAGAACACCTCCATTGCTCAAATATGTGACAGAGTTCAGATTCATCGGGAAACCATGTGTAGTTCGTGGGCAAATGAAATGAGATAGGTTATGAAACACTCAGAAACCAGCAGAAAAACAAACCACCGAGGCTCCTGAATGAGAAGTTGGGATCCCATGTCTTGTCTTTCTTAATGACATCACTTCTACTTGCCCAGGTGACTGCATGTGATGTGAGCTGCCATGGGAAAGAAAGGAGATTGCACATGGTCAGCAACTGTGAAACTACAGTAGAAGAGGCTGACAAAAGTATGGGCCAAGCACAGCTCTTTGGTCCCAGCCTCATAGGAGCTCTCACACATCATGACTGGCTATGACTGTGTGAGGTATGTCAACGTAGAGCAGTGGTCCTCAAGCCTTCCTAATTCTAAGATACTTTAATACAGTTCCTCATGTTGTGGTAACTCCAAACTATAAAATTGTTTTTATTGCTACTTCATAACTGTAATTTCACTATAGTTATCACAGTGTAAATATCTGATATGCGATTCCCAAAAGGGTCTGGATACAGAGGTTGAAAACTGATGGACTAGATAATTCTGTCCAAGATGACCAAATCTTAGATTTTTATCTCTCTGGATGTCCATGTATAGATTTTAGCTTTTTTAATTTTAGTAAACATCCCCACTGCTACACCTCTGAATTCTAATATTGTCTCTATCTCCATAGCTGGTTGGGAGAGACACTGTTAGACATGTGAACTACCTTACCAGCCCTCACCTCCAGGAAGGGCTGTCTTCATCCATGCAGTGAATGCTCTAGAGATGGCATCTAGCTCACTGCTTGTCAGGGCTCCACTGTGCAAACTTTCCTCAGGTGAGTTTATGCTCTTCTTAGGGAGGCCTCCAGGTGAGCATCAAGGCACAAGCTTTTCATTGCCATGGAAACTTTGGTCAGAGCAGTACTCTCTGCATCTTCTTACGGGGCATGTTGAACCTGACCCATAGTGAGTTCCTGTCATTGCTCAATTCTCCTGCCCAAACCCACCCACACCTTTTAACAAGGTGCTTCAATCTCTAAAAGCTATCTTTAGTGTTTGCTTCAGACGGCATCCATAGAATTCCTTTTACAACGGACAATCTTATTATTATCAGTTGTTTGTTTGTGTCAATCTTGTGTGTGTGCTCCTTTCTGTCATTAGGACTTAGGTCTGGTCCCCTGCCCACGGACATCCTCCCTCCTGGGTACTGTGGCTTGCTTGTGATGCAGGACAGACCTGTGGCAGCTCACACTGGTCATCTCATGGAGCAGTCAGCTCATCTTCTCTATTCTACAGTTCCAACCTCCATGTCAAAGCCTGCCTGTAACAATTTCTTTGGTGTCTGAAGGTCACTTTTCTACTTAGTTTCATCTTAATTTCTCTGATAACTGCAAATATCTGACTTTTATAAAGAGTACACAAAGGTAAAATCCTCATCATGCGTGAACAAATATCCGGTCACCTGCCACATGTCTTGTCATCAGCAATGGACTGGACTCCTCCATCTGACATTTGGCATTTGAGGGACACTATTTTCTGCATCAGTCTCTTCATTTCTAAAACTAACAAGATTTACATCACCTCCCTCAAATCCTATTGTGATAAGTATGTTTTTGAAACATAATGAACATGTACAAATCTATTTTCTGAACAAAAGCATCTAGCAATGGTGAGGAGTATGGCTGCATGTAATGCCTTGCAGCTCTTTTGTAGAGGACTGGAAAATGTGGAGTTGTCCACAATCATGCTGGTTCCATTTGTGGACCTTGTCTGACATTTACAGGATGGCTATGACAGGGTACAGCTTTCTGCTGGGGACAGGTCTCTACTCCAATTTGGGCTTAAGTGGTTCATACAGAGAATGACCTCTGACCTTGGGCTCATTAACTTCATCTTCTGTGAGTGGGGGAAGCTGATGCAAGGAGCCCTTTGTGAGCACAATTTTCTTTGTATTACTTGGAATTATGCTGCCCACTGTGACCAGCTTCTATGTGAACTCTGATGTATATATTTGCTACTATTCCAGCAGTTACAGAAATATAATGTGTTTTAAATGGCAGCATGAAGGAAGAATGTGGAAAACATTATAACTATTTACAAAAGCAAGTGATAACAATTATGATGCCTCCAAATTCTGCAAGAAGCAAATGAAACTATCTTACACCAAACACCTTAACAGAATTGTAGGATTACTCCATCCTCAGGGCCTGAAGAAGTTCTTACTATCAACATGAAGTCCTGATACATTAGATCTTTTCGTTCAGTGACAAAATAGTAATTTTGAACGTGCCAGGTCCTGAAGCTGTGTAGGCAAAGGGATGTTACAGTAAGAGTAGGCTGTTGTTAATTTCATAAAACCAAGAGTCTCTTTTACAAAGTCGTAGGTGCTCCTTGGGCCTTCACAGTCAGACAGTAGCCTAAGATACAAACATGACATCATCCCTACATCTCCCCCACCTGGTACCACTTCTCAGAAGAATAGGGGCACAGAAGAAGGAAACCCAATCTCCAGGCACATCTGGGTCTGCATGCCACTGCACTATTTTACAGCAATGGCTGAGGGCTAAGAAAATCCAGGTAGAAAAGCCAGGAAACAGAGCCTTCCACTAGTGTGTCTCATGAGCTCTTTTGTTCTTGGGGGATATCTCTGAGCAGAGAGAGCATCAGAAGAAAATCCTTGTTCTTCCAGTCTCTTCCATTCCTGTGGTATCCTTGGTGTCTGGAGCCACCAGAAGGGTTGGATTAGGCCCATGTGGAATGGAGACCACAGCGGTGCCTAGAGCATGGGAGCATTCTTGGTGATGCACCGTATGTTTGCATGCTTTGCTATTTCTTTAATTTTTTTTGTTTTCAATCTATGTGGACAGATGTTTTTGTAAAATATAGACAAAGTGAAATAATGAAGATTGAAGTGAACAACCACACTGAAGGAGACAAGCCTCTGTTCTATTTGAGAGGCCTGAAGGTGGCTGTCCATTGTGCCTCTGTGCAATGCACCAAGAGAGAGCTGTGTCTGTCAGGCAGCAGACTCTAGTCCTCTAGGCAGGCCTGGGTGGGTCAAGGACGCATGCTATCTTAAGGTAGCCACATTGACGTCTTCCCTCTGGGTAGGCTCCCATGTGTAATAATTTGGTCTGTTGAGGAGTAAGGGAATATTAAGTGGTAAAAAAAAGCACAGGGGTGGGGCACACAGAATCTGTGCATCAAGTATGAAATTAACTTGAGAATTGCACGATATAGGGGAGAGATCTCAGGGCTACGTAGAAGAGACACAGACACCATGTTGCAAAAGTTCCAAATATCAGGTGATGTTCTCTTTCCTCTGATTTTTGAGGTATCATTGAGAATAATGCACATGGCTTTTGTGACTATTAATTTATTATGTAGAGTGGAAAACCACAAACAAATAATATAGATTTAAAAAACCCTCTCAAAATAACATTTTTAAAAAAACTGAAACAATATCTTACTCTGTAGCCTCCGGTTGGCTCCAAGGTAGTGATCATCCTGTCCCCACTCTTGACAGCTGGTATTACAGGTGTGTGTCACCATCCATGCCCAGCTTAAGAGACAAAATATTTGGAAACTTCTCATGTCATTTTTTTCTCCATGATGTTTGAAAAAGACTTGATATCAACTGAAAGCATATGGTTTCTCACCTCTTCATTTTATTAATAAAGCAAAATAAATGATACTCCTATGTTTGCAGCTTGTCATTCAATCTCACTATGAATCATTCATTTCTTCACCATGGTGTGTGTATGTGTGTGTGTGTGTGTGTGTGTGTGTGTGTTTGTGTGTGTGTGTGTGTGTTTGTGTGATGGTTATGAGAATTTTCCTCTTGGTGAAGGCAGACCTAGGCAATGTCTATCCCCTCGTCTGGGGTCACATAAACAAACCAAAGTTTGACTCCACTGAAGTTCCCCTCGGGAAACTAGTGAGTTTATTGGGATTAGTTATAGATCATGGGTGAGGGGTTACTGACAACACCATGAGACACCCCCAAAGCAACTGCACTGGAAAATCTTCACTTGGCATGGATGATGACGTCTCCATAGCGTCATAGATGGAGTCCCTCCCTTTCATTTTCTCCAGCCTATATATTCTAGCTATTTCTTGAGACCCTGAGGCAATGTATAGTTAGGACAGAATTGTATAAAACTGCTTGGGATGGGATGCTGGAGAATCCCATGATGCTCTTCACCTCTCTTGCTATGTCAACAGTCAACACGGCCATATATGATGAGGTCTTATAATCAGGAGCATCTGAACTTGTGAAGATTACCTAAGTTTGGCTTGGAATATAGTCCTGTGTGATGTGACTTTTCTGTGAAATATGACTTATTTAACAATATAAATAGCAAATAAATTGATTTCTCTTCATTTATAAACTGGCATGGGTTTATTATTTACTTATCTTTCTTCTTGGTTAATCACTTAACCAAGTCCTTTTATTTTCACTTCACTAATAAAAAAACTAATTGTGCTCCATGTACATTGGAAACAAAATACCATCAATCAGTCATATGACTTTTTCTGGCAAATTCCCTTGTTCTTAAGTGTCAGTACACACATCTGCATTGTGATATGGCATGTTTATATGCGTTTTCATTTGTTTGTGTTTTGTTACAGAGGCCACTTAATACAGCGGACTGCTGTCTCTTCTAGCTGCCCTTGGCAAGCAGCCTGGCCTGTGAGGCAAAGGTGGCCTCTCCACTCTCTTCCAGGGCAACAGAATTAACCCTTTACAGGTGATTCAGAGAATGCTGTTAGCAGAGAATAATGGGGCATCCAAATTGGTGTTTGAAGTACCAGAGTGCTGAAAGGAACTCTGAGGGTGAAAGCCCAGCTCCCAGCATTGCAGGGAAATGAGGGCTCCATTGGAAAATGGATATAGAGGTCATTAGTGCTACGTTCTGGCAAAGATGGATGCTGCTTTCTGTCCAATGTCCTGAGAAGTTAAGTGAGGCAGAATCTAAAAAATAATAGACTAATGTGTTTGTCAGAGAACGTTCAGGATAGAATTCATGCCATAGAATGGTTATTGCTTGCTGCTCTCACCCTGGTCTATGAGTGAGAAACAGCAGGAAGTGAAGTAGAGAGATATGAAAGAAGGATGTGGAATTTGGTAAGGAAAGAAAATTAGTTTCCAGATGCAGCAAAGTAGATGAGGAAGAACCTGCAATTGTTAAGGAGATTCACCCCATTAAAGCTCTCCACCCAATGCTCTGCCCTGGGCCAGTGGGAAGGGTCCCATGAGGGCAGGACCCTACCCACTGAATGCTATAACTTGTGAAAATGCAAATTAATTTGCAAGGAGAGAACTTGAATTGAAAATGAGATCGAAGGATTCCCTGCTGGGAAGCCACTGCCTAGGAAAGAGGTTTTCCAGATTGAACTGCCAAGGCACACAAAGGTCACTGTAGTTTTGTCTCCAAGGGTTCTCATTGTAGACTGAGCCAGCAGAGGAACTAAGCAGCAGCAGCAGGCATGAGAGATGCAAGAAGGGAATTATGGAAGCTTGGGACAGTGGTCCAGAGAGCCACTGAGGGTAGAGGATGAAGGGAGGGTTATAGTCCCTGCCAGGATGCCCTGAGAAATGTGCTCAGCTGAGAAGGGTGAAGTCTGGTTGCAATGGAGATGCTATGACACTGGGGACGTCAGAACCATAGAACATCAGCTAAGGAAAATGGAAGCAAGGAGAGGGGTTGGGCTTCTCCCAGCATCCCAGGGTCCCTACCTGCTGCAGACTGTGGCTGGCGTACTCCTCCTGCCTCTACCCTGAACTTCCCAGTCCAGAGGCAGGGGCTTCCCCTCCCTCTTGACTATGTAATCCAGACATTTGGGTTCTCTCCCTCTCTCTTTCTTTCTGTGTCTCTCCTCATCTTCTCTCTGCCTCTGCGTATACCCTTCTCTCTCTCTCTCTCTCTCTCTCTCTCTCTCTCTCTCTCTCTCTCTCCTCTGCATGGGCTGAGGGCTGCTTCTAATAAACCTGCATTTATATACTTTAACCTGTCTTGCATTAGTTCACCTCAGCTTTTCAAGCATGTTTATAAAGAAGAACGGTCCCATTCCCTTTCTGCTCTTTGCTTCCTGAACGTCGCTGCAATGTAATTAACTTAACCTTCAGGACACTTCCACCATGCCTTCCCCACCGTGTTGGGCTGTATCCCTGAGATGGCAAGCCAAAACATATCTCTTTCCCCTTAAACTGCTCTAGAAACTGAACCAAGACATCGCAACTTCCAACTTGAGTTCCCCTTTGTTTAGCGTTAATCTGCAGCATTCACACTTGCTTTCTGTTTCATGATCCAAAATGGCTGCTTTAGCATTTGCCAGGATAGCTATGTGGCTGGCTGTGGGATGCTTATGCAGTACCTCACTGGCAGTTACCTTGGTGGACCATCACACTTTGACTACAACATATCTAAATATTTATAATTATCCCATGTTAATCAAAGGGCCTTTAACTGTGTAAATTAAAGTGTTCAAAGCTTTTGTTGAAAGAGAACACATGACCTGGGTGTGCAGGCACACACTTGTAACCGTAGCAATTTGGAGGCAGAAGAGGCAGGTAGATCAGAATTGAGGTTATCCTCAGCCATATCCTCAGCAAGTTCAAGTCTGGCCTACCTGAGAACCAAGGACGGAGAGTGGTGGGGTTGGGGTAGGGGGATCACGATGGCTGGACAGAGGGTCGGACATTTATCTGTGTGGACAGGCAGGTGTGTGATTCAAGTTGCTTCTTCCTGGGTGCTTTTCCTTAATCAAACATTATCTTTGCTAGTGTTTCCAAAGAAAATGGTAAGGAAATAGATAAAACAAGACTCTTCCAGATGTGTACAAAAGTCATACAGAGAGGAATATTTATTTTGTGACAAGAATCTTTAAAACTATGAAGGGATTAACATTATACTTACCTTCCTGAGATGTGCAGGATCGTAACAAAGACCTGCAAATCCTCTCATGAATAACTTTTGGTCCACTTCATATTACTCTATCATCTATTAGTGCATGGACCCGTCAGTGTGTGAAGCAAACTAAATGGCCTATGAACGAACTTCCTGCTCCAAGGCTCTGTGGCACTGAGGCTTGTCACACAGCCCTTGCCAGCCTTCCACAGCTACTTAATTATTTACTAAATCTGTTTGCAGCCTCCTGTTCTTGGAGTTTGGTAAAGGAATCATAACAAAAACATCATAAATAAGGCTTACCATCACCAGAGACACCGGAACAGAAAAGCAAGACCCATTTATGCCGTCACAGGAATCATCTCGTCAGGTTTTCTGGCCAGTTAATTGGTCTCGCTCTGGGAATGGGACCAGGAAGTTGGGGGAAGAGGTCTGAGTCACTGAGACCGGAGCTGTGCAGAGAGCTGTTTTGGGAATGGGTGGAACAGGGACTCTCCATCAGACAGAGAGCAGGAGGCCCCCGCAGAGCAACCTGTGAGGAAGCAGGGTGGTGCCAGACAGAGGGACAGCTGACTTCCAGCTTCCTCAGTAATTTTGCTTAGGGCTGGCTTTGTGTGTGTGTAAATCACTCAGATAATTGCTGTAATTCTCTGCTTAGCTTGGCTGCTTAGACCCTTGGTTCATGAATATTCATAAGATCTATCCACACCACACTATTACTTAAAATTTCCTAGACAGCTTTCATGCTGAGAGTGCCAGCTTGTTTGTGCTGGGAAGGAGATGGCCATGATTTTTCGTCTGAATGGGAGTGGGCTGAGTGTAGCCTGATGCTTCCCTGACTGTCCACCCAGGAAATAGAAAACGACTCAGATGCATCCACAGGCCATGCTTCTCGGCAGCCTATCTCTGGATCCTTCCTCCCATATTTACCTGAGCAGAGACACGTACTGCATCAAGTGCAGGGTCTCTGGCACACAAGGCAAGGTGACCCTGAAATGAGTCCTGTGGTCCTTCAGCACATAGTGAGGTGGCCTATCAGGACAGAGAGTATTGTGAAGACAGTGAGCTCAGGGTGCTTTGAGGCCTTGGACAGGGCCCCCCACATGAAAATGGGAAGAGGAAAACTAGAAAGGGTAGCCATTTCAAGTGGAGACATGCTTGAGTTGAGCCTTTAAGTGAAACTGTGTTAGAAATGTGTGTTTGGAGGATAGCAAACATCTGCAATGGGGAAGAGAGCTCTCAGAATGTCACTGTGCACGTTTGCACACATTTGCACACATTTTCCTACAGCTCCACAACTCCGTGGAGTATAGTGAACTTGAAGAGTGTGTGGTTCTGTCTGGGTAAAAGAGCTCCAGAAAGGTGGTTCTGGTTGAGAAAGCCTCAGGGTGGACCAGAGGTGTGGGTTACCTCTCAGTTAAGAGTCTGAAGGAAGCCTAGAACTCAGGATGAAGATGCCCACACTTGGAATTCCTTTCTGAGGGGGTGAAGAGCACAGACACCCTCCTCTGGATGAGATGGATTTGCTGAAAGAGGGACAGTGGCAGAGACCCTCCCTTAACCAAGACTTCTCTGAACGTTCTGAATGAACCCTGACTTCATCTCAGCCTATTGTGCAGCTGTCAACCTCTCTGTTAAGTCTGAAGCTCAGGAACTCTCTAGAATTTGATTCCTCATCACGTCATGCAAGAAGCAATAATTTGTACACTTTTGCATCTCACGGTTCAACTTGGAGAGTCCATTAGATATGAGGCTACTACTCACCAGACTGAAAAGGAAGCCCGAATAAAACCTGCTTATCTGCTCAAGAATATTCCAAATAAATGCCCTCAATCAAGAGATCTCACCTTTTCCTGCTAATTATTCTGGGAGAAACATGTTTGGATTAGGAACAACAGAAAAACAATCTAGTCATCCATGCAGGTATGGAAAAGGTGTATGTTAGAGTCCATGTGTTACAAATATGTGAGAATTCACATTTACACTTAGCAGTCGGCTGGGGAAGTCTGCATGGCTGAAGAGAAAGCTGGATCATTTTTATTTATCTTGTTTGCTCTTGACTGTTAGATGAAAGTCTTGTATAGTTTAGATTAAAAGAATGATGATGTGTTAAAAATTATTTTCTTTCTTATCACAGCTATCGATTGCTTCCCAGTGGTGGACCTGAAGGAAGCCTAAGGCTTTGGGTGAAGGCAGACCTAAACAAGAGGCCTGGAAGAGTGTGGGGTGCAAAAGAGTTGTTGCCCAGTGGCTACTTTGCCACATTTGAAGCCATCTCATTAAGGAGGTTCTTTGGTACTCATCATCTTCTCTGAGGTAGGCTGGGTATTGTCTGGAATTAACCTGTCTTATTGCCAAAGGATCCTTAAAATCATAAAAATATGGTTAAATGCCATATTCTACAGGTCTCTGAGGTTTTTGAAAACCTTATCTAACTATTATACCTTATCTACCTATAGAATCAGATCTATTTGTTAAACCTAGGATGTATATTTTTGTGTTGAAAATAGATTAATGATTGACATGAGCATGAGTTGATCAACTAACAATTAACTTGTATTACTTAATCATCCTAAACAGCTTGCAAAAGCACCTCCAAAGTAATGGAAATAAACCTTGTATTATAAAAAAAAAAAAAAAAAAGAGTTGGACGGGGAGGTTGTGGGACATTGGGATAATGTTAGGCATATTCAGGTAGGTGTGTGTATGAGGTAAAGGAGACTAGCATGTGGGTGGTGAGTCAGCTTCCAGCTCTCAGTGGAGCCATCTGTGCTATAGAAAAAGGCAGAAGACCAGATGAACCCCGAGGAGTTTGAATTTTCTTCAGACATTTCAATTGGGGGTTACTGAGCTATTTGTGGGTTTCTTCATTTGAATTTCAAACGAAAGACCATGTTGGAAATTTTAATTTTAGGGACCAGGAGACTATACATTGTCATTGAAGTCTGGGGAAAGGAGTCGTGAAAGACACAAGAGGGAAAAGCAGAAAGGGCCTGGAATTGAGAGTAGGAAATGCCAATATATAAAGGGAGGGGGGAGTGGCTGGAGAGATGGTGCAGTGGGGAAAGTGCTCATCGTGCAAGCAAAAGAATCTGAGTTCCATCCGCAGAACCCGCATGGTATGGCACACATTTGTACTCCCAGTTCTGGAGGGGCAGGAACAGGTAGATAGCCCGGCATGCCTTTGACAGCTAGCCTAGTCTTTCCTATTTGCTAGGTTCCAAGCCTTTGAAAGATTCTCAAAAAACAAGGGAGATGGCTTCGAGAGAATGACCTTTGACTTTCATATGCATACACACACATGTGCAAACACACATGTACATGCATGCATGTGTGCATGTGCATGCACACCCACGTGCACCAATAAAAAAGAAAAATAAGCAATTAGTTGTATATGTATGAGTGGAAGGCTGAGATGGAAAAACAAAAACCAAAAACCACATCCTAGATCAGGAGTGTGCTGCTGGGAGGAGGCCTGGAGGGCTGAGTTAGCGGGCTCTTGTGATGTTTTTCCTTGCTGTGTTGTATACCACTCATCTCTTTGGAGATATGTGTGGCTGGGCATTTTCCTTCAGAGAATTGAGCGTAGTGCATACAGCCTGACTCAGGATAGACTGAATCAGAGAAGACATCAGAAAGTCTTTAGGTAGTCTCCTCTTTGCTTAGGCATGCTTATCTGGGGATGGTGTGTGTGTGTGTGTGTGTGTGTGT
>OU015742.1:125135006-125147613 GCA_907169655.1 Acomys percivali
AGAGAGAGAGAGAGAGAGAGACAGAGACAGAGACAGAGAGACAGAGAGACAGAGAGAGAGATTGAGAGAAGAGACAGAAGCCAGACAGAAAACATAGGCTGGAGGCAAGCGAGGTACAGATTTCCAACTCAACCCACGTCACCACCAAAGGCTCTGCATCACCCATGTCTGCAGGAAAATGGCGGCGGCATTGACAAAAACACCTGTGCAGAGAACACAGGAGCACACTCCACTATTTGCCTTTGTCTTCAGTGGAGAGCCGGCCATGGTGTCTATATTTCTCCTGGCACGAGGCCAAGGCGGGCACTGTCCTGGGCCCTTGGCGCTGTTCACAAAACTCTGCACCAGGAACCACGCCCATGCTAGCCTTTGCCACAGCAGCTGCTGCAGCAGCCGGGCCCAGCAAGGCCTGCCTGTACTGTGTGTGGTAGCTTAAGATTTCATGCCTCCAGGTGCTGCATAGATTATTCATGAAGGCTGCAGAGCTGTCGCCATGGGAGCCAATTGGCTGCGGCGCTTTTAGCATATTAACAACCTCCCCTGATTCAGTGCTGGGCGGGGCTGACACCCGCACCTATAGCAGTAGACAGGATGCGATTGGCTTTTCGTTTTGCACAACGTTGTTTGTTATTTCTTTCCAGAAGGGCCAGAAAAAAAATATTTACAGGACGAACTAATACAGAAAAGCTGGAAGCCACGGAGCCTCAAAGGACCCAGACCCTATAATTCTCTCTTAGGGTTGAGGTCTTTCTTCTTCCCAGCTTTCTTTCTATCTCCATCAACAATGGGGATGAAGACAAAAGCTCTGAACCTTCATTTATTACACCAGAAGACCTGGTGACTGCAAGCATCATCACCAAGAGAGGTAGAGGGTGGCAAGGCCAGGCTGGGGTGCTCAGAATCTCCTAGATGTCTTCTAACCATGTGTCTGTGTGGTCCAGGGAAACCTGGTGCTGCTGTTAGGTCATGGCCTTGGAACAAAAGGGATCAAATTTGCACGGCCTGCACAAACAAGTTTTCGGTTGGGTTGGGAATCAGGTGCTCCCCAAAAGGAGAAATTTGGTACACTTAAGCCAGGAAAAGAGCCAGAACCCCAAAGGCGAAGCATAGCCAGGGTGCTGGGCAGGGCAGAGGCACAGGGTTCCATCAGACACGTGTGTGGGAAGCAGGACAAAATGTGACTTCTTGTTGTTGTTATCATTTGCCTATTATCAGTTCAGAGTCAACTTGTCATACAAAGACACTCTTTGTAGTTTAAAGGTGGCATGGTTAATGACTTCTTGTCCAAAACAGCCACCCACAGTATAGGGTGCCTGCTCCAGAGCAGTGTGTAGCAATCATTGCCTTTCCCTTTAGTAAAGGGAGGTAAAGCCCTTCTCAGAGCCCAGATATGAGGCTTCCAGAGAGAAGAGGACACCCAAAGCACGTGCTGGTCTCTGCCAGGCCAGTCTGTAGCACGCACAGCGTCCCGGAATGCTGAGTGACAATCGGAGAAGCCATCACACTTCCAGAAAATAGAGGGAAAAGACTCGTGGGCAGAATAAAATAGCATGGCCCTTCCACTTGCTGGGGACCTCTGAACAAGTTAGTGTCACCCTTCCTGTGCTGTCTCAGTGATGCCCTTTGATGAAGGATGGAGACTCTGTCAGGGTGAAAACAAGGGGTATTTCTCAAAACACTTGAAATCACTGTAAACTCCGAGGGAGCATCTTGTAGAAAGGATGCTATGCCAACATCAGGGAACACCATGTCATGTTTCAGCATGGTGAGGTTGCTGCCATGCCTTGGATCCTGTTGAAAGTTGAAGTCTTTCGGGTGCTCTGTTGTGTCACAACAGGAAACTAAGTATCCAGTAGGGTCACAGGTTGCCCACCAGGTGACTTTTGCATGTGAGGATGCCAGGCCATGTTCTCGGTTCTGTCTTCAGGCATGCATTGACCATCTTCAGGATCTAGAAACTTTTCAAGAGAGACCTTCAGACTTTGAAGGACCCAACACTGGCTCTGTACTCTGTTACAGGTGGGATCTGGGCCCTTCCTGCACAGATGAGAATGTGGGCTCTCATAATGGAAAGTGTTTCCAAGTCTGAATATCGGTCCACACACATTATGTATGACCACATGGACATGCACAAGTAGGGAGGAATATGTCCATAGAAGATGGCTTTGAGTTAGAGCTTAGACTAGACAGACTACTGCATGTTCATATCTTAGTGCCTCCAACAAATAAATAAACTCTCTTAAACCTTCATTTAGTCCTTTTGAGTCTTAATGAGTCTGCTCCACACCTAGAGAGAAGTGACCAGTTGGGAGCTCAGGAAATGAGAGTGGAAAGACAGACAAGGTTAGAGGGAGGACAGTGAGTTGATGATGTCATCACTTGGTGGTCCAGATCCCTGGGAATCCACCCGCACAGCTTGGCAGCTGTTTGCTTCCTCAAAGGAAGCAGTCAAACAGAAGGAGGTGGCTTCTGTCTCAGAGTCTCAACTCAGGCCAATGCCTGTGGGGCCTCTCTAAAGCTTGTAGTTTTGTGGGCATAAAGCTCATCATAAAATGGGGGAACACACAAATTGATGACTGTTTTTGAATTAAAGCTTTAAAGCAAGGGTGGCAAGAGTAATGGAGTGTCCAGAGTGATAATGGCAGGACCTACCACAGCTCTGCAGTAGGGCACCAAGCCTACTGAGCCCATCAACAGGGTGGCTCACACCAGCCATGCTTGAAAGCTGCATTGGGCTGGTGTAATAGCTCCACTGCAGGTAGAGGGAAACCCTTTGCCATTATTTTAATAAAGCAATTTGGAGTGGCTACTGGCACAAAGGCAGTATCTATATAGTAAATATATACATACGTAATTAGGTGGCCACAAAATTATATAGGATGGTGTTTAAAGACTCAGAGGGTTCAAAATTGAAATGGAAGCCTGGTAAATAACCCATTATGCCCAAAGAAGTCTTGATTGCCTATTCATAGTTGAAATTTACATGAACCCGTGTTCATTAAAGAATGAATAGCTGCTAATTTGCAGCATAACCAAGCAAAGTTCAGATGACAGAATTAAAAGGGAAAAAAATCTCAAATCAGAAATCTGCCAGCTGTCCCATATAAATTAAAAACCACTGCAGCTTTCTCTATATATTGGAGACCTATTTTAAGTCCTACTATCTAATTAAAATACCCAGAAGAAAAAAATGTATAGATTGCACAAAATCAGAATTTAATAATAAGAAAGAAAATAAAAGGGAGAAAATTAGTCTATTTGTTAAAGGAAATTCTTAAGTGGCTTTCTTTTAAACACTTCCTCTCTGTGTCTCTTTGTCTCTGTCTCTGTCTTTGTGCCTCTCTCTCTTTTTCGCTCATCTGAGCATCACTCAAGGACACAGGCATGCTTTTATGCAGAGCTGAAGATTAAATGCTTAAAACATTTGACAGACTGGTCTTGAACTCACTATGTAGCTGAGGCTGGCCTTCAACTCTGAAGTCCCCTGCCCCCATCTCTGTGCTGGGAAAGGTTTTAAACTCTAGTTTTATGTTGCAGTCTTGTCTCTAGCTTCCAGTTTCCCGCTTTTCCTAATCCATCTCTTTCTCACAATGGGAATCATAATTGTTGTTATTTTGGCTTTCAGGATTCTGACATTTGGAATTTTATTCTTTGGGGATTGTGATATTTGGGGGATTTTAAATGCTAGTGATTTTAGGCTTTGGGGTTTAGGATTCTCATATTCTGCCATTCAGGGCTGTGTCTACAGGATTAAAGGAGGCACCAGGAGCCCTGACAATCTGTAGTGACTTCTAAACATGCACACGTGTAACTGCACCTTCTGCTTCATATGTCAACCCTCCATCTGCCTGATGCTCATGTGCCTCCAGGATGCTGTGGTGTGAGAAAAATCAGTGTAGAGTCCATAAGACTCTTTTATTTTCAGTTTTATAATGGCATCTTCAGTTATTTGACAAATTCAAACTTTCCCACCACTTTTCTGGCTTTGAATCTCTATTATCTGAAACTTGTTTATTTCTGTATCAGTCATCTGATGGTGTCTACGTGTCCCTAGTCTCGATGACAGTGACACAATCCTCAAGAAGATGAAAGAACTAACTATTTGAGTCATAGGTAAAACAAGGGCTTTGTGAGTCCACAAGTTTGATCAATAAAGGCATCAAAAAGAGTGAAATAGTCATTTGAAAAATTCAAAATATTTCAATCCAACTTTTTAAAGCTGTGAATCCTCTCTTTATGTGAATACTCTCTTTAAGGGATTCTTACAAAAATTAGGTTATGAAATATTAACCCATAAAAATAATTAGAAATACTCAGAAAAGACTCTCAAATCTAAAACTGGACTTAGTAAGCTATGAAAAGCATTCTTTCAGTGATACTAATGTATTTTATTAACTAAGACCCTTCAGTCAAAGATGAAAGGGAACTGTCCCCTAGTCAAGCTGATGCTAGGAGTGTCTGCAGCTCAGTTCACAGTGCAGTGTCTACGCGATGATGAAGAAGTCCCACCCAACTACTCTTTCTCAGTTACTGTTCTTGTTCTTCACAAATTATTATCATCACCACAATTCATTATTATTCATTTTCTACCTTAAAGTCAAACCTCAGAGAAGACAGATATAGATGTCATGTAAGAATATTGGTTCTGACAGAGAAAACTACTGCAAATGGGTCTCACTCTGTAGGAAACTCAGCTGAATGTAAGAGGGCAATCTCCCATAATGCACTGTGAGTTTGACTTGGAAAGCAGCCAAAACTAAGAGCACTTTAAAATACAATCCAGTGTACCATGTAGTATTCTACTATTATGCAATTTCCATTCTCATAGAGCAGGACACTTAGCCAAATGTTCTGTAAAGCAAATAGGCCTTCCTTATAAAGGAGAATCTTATCTTTTTATCTTTTTTATAAATAAAATACTTGAATAATACTTGAGTCTTGTTTATTTAGGGACATTTTATACAACTGGTAGTCTCTTTATTCAATATTTTATTTATTTTAATTTGAAATTTTGTTTATTTTTTTTATTCTTTATGTATGAATGGAGGCCTGAAAGTAAGTTTGTGTACCATATGCATGAAGTGACCAAGAAGGCCAGAAGAGGACACTGAGAATGGAGTTAAAGATGGTTGTGAGCTGCCATGTTGGTGCTGGGAATTGAACCTGCATCCTCTGGAGGAACAGCCAGTGCTTTGAACCTGTGAGCCACCTTTCCAGTCCCATGACCCGTTATGTTTATGCCATAAATTCTCCTTTGCTGCAGAGCTGCAGTGGATGCCTATTTTCTTTGTTGATTAGTAAGCCTTTCATTGGCTAATTCAGTATATTGTGTTTGTATGAGGTATTTTCACATTTTCTGGAAGTTATATTACTTAGATTATAACCCATTTACATTTATTTCTATTAATATTAAAAATTTACAGCTGCTGCTATCAGAACTGTTACCTAAACAGACTAAGTTTCATTATTAAAGACTCCACTTTATTTTATAATCTCCAAAATATATATTTATACTGGACATATAAAACCTACTAAACTCAATAATATTTGAGATAACTGATGTTAAGAGATACATATGACATATCAGAAAAATTAATTCAAAAATTTCTTGAGAAAATTCCAGATAAAAGATGATGAACCCAAAATACATAATGATCCCTACTTCTTCTGCAACTACTATTAAAGGGCAATAATGTAAAGGTGAAGATGCACAAAGAGAAAAGGCTTAAGAAAGGAGGCAATGTGTCAAGCTTTGTGAAGCTAGGGCATCGTAGTTTCCTTTCTGTTGCTGTGACATAACGCTCTAAAACAACACAGGGCAAGAGAGGGCTCATTTGGCTTACACTTCAAGGTCACAGTCCATCATTGAGGGAAATGGGGGCAAGAGCTTAGGCAGCAATTGTAGCGGAAACATTGGAGGGATACTGTGTGCTCTCTTCCTTGCAGGCATAGACCTGAAAGATGTTCTACCATACAAGGACATTTGCTCAACTATGTTCATAGCAGCTTTATTTGTAAGAGCCAGAATCTGGAAACAACCTAGATGTCCCTCAGTCGAAGAATGGATAAAGAAACTGTGGTACATTTACACTATGGAATACTACTCAGCTATTAAAAACAAGGAAATCTTGAAATTTGCAGGCAAATGGATAGATCTAGAAATGATCATCCTGAGTGAGGTAACACAGACCCAGAAAGATATACATGGTATATACTCGCTTACAATTGGATACTAGCGCAACATGGATGCCCTCTGAGAGTCTTCACTCAGGGGGACATTGGGACAGATGCTGGGACTTACTATTGGGACTCCAGGTGAGAGAGGTAGGGAGAATGGAGGGATCCAGTGGGCCCTGGAATTCTACAAGAAGACCATCAAGGCTGGAAGATCTGGACCCAGGGGAGTATACACAAACTACTGTACCAACCAAGGACAATGCATGCAGTGAACCTAGACTCCCTTTTCAGATCTAGCCAATGGGCAGTGTACTATCCACTGTTGTGTGGAGAGCATGGACTTTGACATGAACTCTGGTGCCCCCTATTTGACCACTTCCCCTTGATGTGGAGGCCTGGTGGCTCTCAGAGGAAGGGGAAGCAGGCAATCTGGATGAGACCTGATAGGCTGTGATCATATGGTAGGGGAGGAGGTCCCCTTATGTCATAGGCATAGGGGAGGGGAATAGGGTGAAAGAGGGAGGGAGGGGGGAACAGAAAGATACAAATGAGAGGACAACAATCGAGATGTAATCTGAATAAATTTTTTAAGTTTAAAAGAAAAAAAAAGGAGTCAGATTGGTTTTAGTTGATTGTTCAGAAACTTGAGAAGCCAAGTATCTAGAATACTAATAATAATTAATAATAATAACAATAATATCAATTATAACAACAACGACAATAATAATAAAAATAAAATAAGTTTAAGACTGACAATGGAACTTTGATAGTATGTTTTAAAGGGATAGTGAATGGACAGTTTGTATGACAACTAAGAACAGATTAGTCTAGCTGGAAAATGATTGAAACCAACTTTGTAATAAGACGTAGAAATGGAAAACTAAGTAAAGACTAAGCAAGACAATTATCCTTACCATGGAAATGTTTTAAGAAAAGAGAAAAAAAGAAAAGAAAAGAAAAAAGCTGTGCTACAAATGACGGACTCACAGAGGGCCTTACGTAGCCACTTACCTACCAGGAGAATTGTTTGCCCTGTCATAGGAGAACACATACTGAGTGTTTTCTTGATGCCATCATGTTGTTTCTGTACAAGTGGAATAGGAAGATCTAAATAATAACAGTGTGTGAGGGGAAATGAGGGCAGATTTCTTAGTGTTTAATTTGAGATCTTGACTGGTACGGTAGAAAACAAAACACTCTCTGTGGAAGCATCTCCTTTAGTGATACCCACTCTGATCATAGAGCAATCTGATAAAATATCCAAAAGCCATGCTTCCTCTGAGAACACAGTGCTTTGGCCACTTAGGGTGGTGCTGTCTACTTGTGTGGGAGCTGTGGGGGTGTAGGTGAATGTGCACATGAGGTGAAGCCAGAGGTCAACCACAGATGTCTTCCTCAGCTGCTCTCCACATTAATTATTGAGTCTCTGAACTTGAACTCACCTATTTTCTGATGGGGTGGCCAAGAAGACCCAGGATGCTTCTGACTCTATCTCCCCAGTGCTGGGATTACAGGCATGTGCTATAGCATCCAACTTCTTATGTATGCTGTAAATCTAAAAGCAAGTCTGCATGCTTACTTGGCAAACACTTTATTGAGTGTGCCAGTTTCTAATGCCTCAACTTTTAGATAACATCATGAATTTTATTCAATTTTTACTCATCTTTACTATGATGATGCAATTTGAACAATGATATTATAAGAAACAGATATTCTACAGTCCATAGTTATTTTATGTAAAGTTTTTGTAATTATTGAAGATGATACTATTATGATTACTTTCTTTTTTTTAACCTCTTAGCCAAATTTATTAGACCACAGAGATGAGGTGTTAAAGACATTCGATATACCAGCCAAGATTAAAAGTATTTTTAGTGGCTCTCTGTTGGGACAGGACCAAGCCACAGGATATCATCACTAACAATGGCTAAATAATACCAGAGTCTTGTTTGCTGCTTCCATCTATTTCCAACTCACTTAATATGGACTGGAATCCAGTTAAAATACTGAGTGAAGAACAGGTCATAATTAAAACCAGGTGATGCGCACAGGTACTTGACAGTGCAGTTCTTGCAAACATCTTGTCAGATCTCTAGCCACTTTTGTTGTGTTCTCCCATTTTTCTTATCTGTAAGTAGAGAATGGGCCTGTGTTAGGTATTGTCTATACGTATTCTAATGGTCAAAGCAGTACTTCAGTAATTCAGTCATTCCCATAATAATAATGTTAATGTTAAATAATCAATTTATTAAGAAGGGTATGACCTCATTGCCTTAATCATCTAGCAGAAGTTAGAAAGAAACAATATGCTAGCTAAGATGGACTGTGGTGAAGCCTCACAGTCTCAGAATAGTGTTTGATGCTTGTGAGAATCAATCAGTGAAAACTAAAGCTATTTTCATAGGAGATATTTAGCTATCAATTAAGTTTCAATGGCCATAGAACTTTCTGTGATGTTCATGTCTTCTTGGGGTGATTTGTCCATGATTTCCTTTAGTGGAAATTTTTCTTTAAATTACATTGGTAAATTTATAGAAAGAGGGCTTGTTTTGTAATACAAGATAATAATACTTTTATTGTTTTAACAATTTTTCCAAACTCTGTGTGCTATGTCACCCTCCTCTCTCTCTCCTTTTATATTTTTCTCCCTTCTTCCCTTCCCTTCCCTCTACTCCCCTTTCTCTTCCTTCCTCTTAGCTGAAATAATTTCTTACACATTTGTGTGGACTTGAAGCAGTTCTGAAGGATAGCAGCCAACTATGTTGTAAACTATCACTCAATTAGAATTTTCCTGGTATCTTTCATTTCTAGGTTTTAGAGAAGAAGTCCAAAACAATCATGTGATCAAGCGCCATGGTGTCATGGATATGTAGTGGTTAATTTTAACTGTCACCTTGACACAAAGCAGAATCGCCTAAGGAAAGAGTCTTAATTAAGACTTCCCTAGATCAGGTTGTCTATGGGCTTTGTCTGTAAAGGGTTGTGTTGATTGGTAGTAACAGAGGAGAACACAGGCCATTGTGAACAACACCATTCCCCAGGAAGGCAATCCTGAAGTGTGTAAGAGGAAAAGGCTGGTGTAGAGTAAGCAGGTAAGCAAGGAACCATGTTTATTATCTCTCTGCTCTGGACTCTGAATTTGACAACTTAAGTTCCTGCCTTGACTTCCTCATGATAATGGACTTTAACTTAAAATTTAAAAGAAGATGATGAAGAAAAGGAAGAGGAGGAAGAAGAAATGGAGGAGACATCTTTCCTTCTTAAGTTTCTTTTTTCCTTTGCCAGGGTATTTGTCAAAATAAATACAAGATAAAGAAGAGTGAGCCTTTAATGTTTTTTCCCTGATGATTACTATTTAGAATTTTAAGGCGTTGAGGCAAAGATGAGCTGTATTCTCTGTAATGTTTTAAGTTAGGACTCTATTCATAAACATTGAACACCAATAGCCATGGGACGCTCTGTGTCATCAAGCTTCAGGGGCTGTGGTAAAGCACAGAGAACTTCTCCTAAGAGCTGAGCTTCCTATCTGAATACCACAGAAGAAAAATCAGTGAGAGCCATACAAGCCCAATGGCCTCTTGGGTTGTGTACAGAACCAAATGCTGACCACGATCGAATTCTGTATAAAAGGTAGCATTGTTCCTAATTATATTGAATGCAATTTTAGAAAATATTTGATTCTGTGATTTCTCAGAAAATAATGATGGAACAATACAGTACCCAAGTCTGAACAGATACCAAGAATAACATTTTGTCATTTGTCATGGGCTGATGTCATCACCAAGAACAATAATATCCTGTTTTCTTTCATTCCACTGTGGTGGGAATGAGACTGAAAAACTGAAACTGATGATGTGAAATCAGGTAGATGGAGATTTGAAACAAACCCAGTGGCTCTATCTATTTAAAACAATCAATATATATTCAGTACATATCATAAAACATTATCAACAGCTATCTTCTCTCCAAAGGGCAGTCTATCACAGGACAGAGTTTGATAACCCATAGCATCCAGTACCTTTACAGCATTCTTCATATTTCCTCAAACTCTTAACTATTTGCACTGAGTCCAAACTGAAATCGGATGGTAAATACAACAGACATCTGTGTGCAACCTGCCTGTGCAGTGGCAGGACAGAAATGACAACTATTGAGACATGGAAGGATTAAGTTATACTTTATCTTTTAATTGGTTGGCTTTTGCTCTTCAAGGGGGAAAGGGTTGCTATTGTTTATTATATCAAATAAATTACTAAGTCCAAAATAAACATAAAATTTCGTGTTTTACTATCCTTGACCAGAGTGCTGTGTGGAATATGAAAAGGGTAATTTCTTACACGTGTCTGGAATATTGAGAGGTATTCACGATGAAGACACTAATTTCTGTTTTATTAGCCCATGGGTGAGGCTTCCAGACATTGACTGAGCTCTCCCTGACATGTAGACAAAAATGAAAATTAAAGCTTGGGATCTTCCAAAATTAGAGGTTGTAGCTGAGATGAATCATCAAAGATGGTAAAGAAACAGCAGCCAGGAAATTAAAAGAAAATGAAGAAAGAATTGTCACAGAAGCTAAGGGCAGAATTGATTTTGGGGAGGATATAATCAACCAACTCACAAGTGTTAGAAGATAAGAATGGAATGGACAATGTGTTATTAAATGTCCCCACCCAGTGCTATTGGCCTTTAGGAAATAGTGGATGGAATTGGAAGGGGGGCGGGTGCGCTGCATAATAGAAATGGTCCCAAGAACCAACCATGCAAATCTCATCGTGGGAATCCATGCTGTGTTACCCTACCCTCAGGTGCACCTCTGTTGTGGACCAACTTCTTATATACTCACTCTGTGCTTCTGTCTTGCTCCTGTGTATCCTGCCATTACCATCACACCCAGAGCTATCTCTCTGAGGTACACCAGGCCATGTTGGCAGCTGTGTGCACAGCCCTGGTCTGCTGTACTGAAGTCATATGTGAACCACTCCAAGGCTGGGCTTCCTTTGTTCACCTTTCTGCCCTTTTTTTAAATACTTGAAGGTATTACTGTCAAACCCCCTCTCCAAATATTTCACCAGGAAAACTGTCCTAGAGATTTCCACTAGTAATCTTAGAATGTGAGATGAAAGAGCGAAAGAAAAAGCTCCAGGCCCTGAAAGTATATGCTACTTGTTACACACACACACACACACACACACACACACACACACACACACACACACCATACTGAGTCAATTGGAGTCAATGACTTTATGTACATTAATATGTTTAGGGCTGACCATGTAGGATTGGATAGCCTCTTTTCTGAAGAAAACTGCTTCTTTCTCTCTCAGCAGTATTGATTGCCTATAGCTCTTCATCCAGCAGTCATGTCTTTTGAGGTTTTCCCCCATCTGCATATCAGCTAGTGCTGTCTTCCTGAATGTCTTGTGCATGTAGCCATATTGCTAAGATTTCAGGGTACAACATCTCTGCCCTGTCTAGAAGACACTCTGACATCAGGCATCTCTGTCTTCTGGCTCTTATCTTTCTGGACTTTTCCTGAGCCTTAGGTAGAGGAGCTTGTTGTAGATGCACTGATTGTGCCTGAGAACCCACAGACAACTGACAACAAATTCTAGTGATGCTGTGGGGAAAAGAAATCTCTTATCCACTGTTGGTGAAATGGCAAATTGGTATAGCTGCAGTAGGAACCAGTGCAGAGAATTCTGTAAGACCTGAAAGTAGATCTACCCATGACCCCTATTTCACTTGCTTTTCTATTGCTGTGATAAAACACCATAAGCATGGTAATACACAAAAGAAAGCATTCCATTTGTCTTGCACTTTGAGTGAGATACAACCTATGACGATGAAGCAGAGGAACAGCTGAGAGCCCTGTTGGATCCACAAGCAAGAGACAAAGTGAACTAGAAGTCACTGGAGTCTTTTGAAACCTCAAAATTCACCCCCAGTGACAAACCTCACCCAACAAGGCCACGTGCCCTAATCCTCCCCAAACTGTTTCACAAATAAGGGACCAAGTATTTAAATGTATGAGCCTATGGGAGCAATTCCCAGTCAAACCATCATATCTAGCTATACTATTCTTTGGCCTATACCCAAAAGGCTCTCTTTCCTACCACAGAAATGCTCTCTGTGTGGTGTTCATTGTATTTTATTTACAGTAGCCAGAAAAATGAATCAGCTTAGATGTCCATCAACTGGTTAGGTAATGAAAATATGTGCATCTACACACACTGCTGTCCATGTTTGCTGATGAGTGGGAAAGCTAGGCACAGTCAGAGAGTGTGGACAATCTTATTTATCAGTTTCCCACTTCTTGAAAAGTACCCGGTACCCAGCAGAAATGGAATGTAATAGGGTCTTAAAACAAAAAACAAAAAACAAAAGAAAGAAAGAAAGAAAGAAAGAAAGAAAGAAAGAAAGAAAGAAA
>OU015742.1:125147623-125160143 GCA_907169655.1 Acomys percivali
AAAGAAAGAAAGAAAGAAAGAAAGAAAGAAAGAAAGAAAGAAAGAAAGGGAGATTGGAGTGTAGGCTTGTTTCAAGCTGAAATACCCAGTTTGTGTTGCTGTCTTCGTAAAGCTATGATTGAAGCCTGTAAAATATGTTACTAGAGGCTGTGATCCTTTGTTTATTCCTGCGCTTTAATTCTGTGTATGAAAGCCACGATATATGGCAAGTACTAGGCAAGTACTCTGCTAACTCCTGAGCTCTTTTCCCAAGGCCTGTTTTTGGAACTGTTGATTTCTTTTGGAAGAGCTGGGCATGGTGAGGTATGTCAGTAATATCAGAACTTTAGGTATAAAAGAAAATAAATTGTGAATTCAAGGTCAGCCTGACTACATTGAGAAAGTTGGTCTCTAATAAATAAAACAAGTGAATAAAATTTAAAAATGATTATCATTCAAGAGTCAAATTATTTTTATTTTCAATATCCAGGAGATGCATAGCAGTCTTCAAAGACGTGCTAAAGTAGTCCCTGCTTTCTCAGGGCATCCGATGCACCCAAATAAACCCAAGGGATCACAGAGTCACTTTTAAGCCACTGGCTGGAATATTTTCTTAACATGATCAGGTGATCTCAAAACTTTTCCCATTCATCTATGCATAAACGGCTTTTGAAGGTGTTCCACACACTAAACAGTTTTCAAAACACTGTACTACTTCCTTTGGGCTCATGGTTCACGGAAAGAACAAACTATGAATATCATGCTCTGCTGTCATGGAGTCTCTTTGATATGGAGAATGATGAGAAATGAGGAAATGCTGCTGCAGTTCAGAGGGTGACCTGCAGGACACAAGGAGGACCTCACAGCAGGGGGCTGCATGCGCAGAAATTCAGTTCAAAGAACTCAGAAGGTTTGCTAGCCCAGAGAGTCCTGAGGGACACCAGGGGGTTGGAGCAGCTTATGCAAAGTGCAAGGAGGGAGGGGCTTGGTGGAATGCAACTGGGGGTGAGTTGTAGAAGGTCTTTGTGCCATAAAGAAAGCAACTGAGACAATCTGGACATACGTTTTTTCCCTCCATATTAAAATGTGCATAATAAATAATCGTGAAAAGAGTGCATAGCTCTGTGAGGTTTTCACCCGTGGTCAAATGCTCAATGTCATCATGAAAATGAAAGCATAGCTGGGTAAAGGAAGGAGTCATTGTCTCATGTTTGCAGAGATGGCTTTGTGTTTCAGCTGGTGGAAGCCTCCCTAGGGAACACCCCTCCCATGAAGGATGGCCTATATTATCTGTTTTCAGAAGAGGAACGGGGAGACATATGAGGAGCTTGGTTCAGAGACCCAGTTCCTAGTCTTTCTTTTGGTTGCTGTTAGATTCTCTTGGTGTCTTATCATGCCAAAGTTCTGTGTGTGACCGCCCCACTTATACAGGAGGAAAACACAGAGCTTACAGAAGGATGCTCCTTCAGGAGGACGCAGCACTCAAAGCATCCTCAAAATGGTACAAAAGTAAGCAAAACTCTGGATTCTGTTTCAATGGGAGGGTTCAGATTTTGAGATAACTTAGGAGGATGACCATGATAGGGAGTAACATCTTTTTTTTTTTTTTTAAATAGGGAATTTATTTGCTGGATTCAATTTAACTGTTGCATTTGTAGTTTGTATATGCACCTCCCCCTGGGGCAATGGTTACATTTTATTTTATTTTATTTTATTAATTTTAATTTTATTAATTTATTTATATTACAACTCACTTGTTATCCCATCACTTGTATCCTCCCATTCCTCCCCCCTCCCACTTTCACCCTGTTCCCCTCCCCTAGGTCTATGACCGAGGGGGACCTCCTCCTCCACTATATGGTCATAGGCTACCAAGTCTCATCTTGGTAGCCTGCTTATTCTTTCTCTGAGTACCACCAGGCCTCCCCACCAAGGGGAGGTGGTCATATGTGGAGCACCAGAGTTCATGTCAAAGTCAGTCCCTGCTCTCCACATAACTGTCCTGTCCTGTCCATTGGGTAGATCAGAGTAGGAGCAGAGCACCCTGGGCCTCGATCCAGATAGGGAGTAATTTCTCTTTTTTTATTAATATATATGTTATTAATTTATTCATATTACATTTCAATTGTTATCCCATCCCTTTTATCCTCCCATTCCTCCCTCCCTCCCACTTTCCCTTTACTCCCCTCCCCTATGACTGTGACTGAGGGGGACCTCCTCCCTCTGTATATGCTCATAGGCTATCAAGTGTCTTCTTGGTAGCCTGCTACCCTTCCTCTGAGTGCCACCATGTCCCCTGGATGGGGAGGGAGTAATTTCTTAAATTACCTTTCTGTTCAAGGGCTGGGAGAAAGCTTCACTGCCCAAGTGCCTGCTGTTCAAGCATAGGAACCTGGGTTAAATCTCTTGCACACACATAAAATAGCCGGGTGTGCTAGCACCTGCTTGTCACCCGGAATTGGGAAGGCGGAAACAGAAGGATGCCTGGAGCTCACCAACCGGCCATCCTGGTCTACTAGGAGAGTTCCAGTCCAGTATGCTAATATGCCTCATAAAAACGAGGTGGCGCCTGGGGAATGACATCCTCGGTTTATCTCTGGCCCAGGTGTCTGCATGCACATGAGCTTAAAAATAAAACAGAAGCTTAATTCCTGACAGTTTGAGATCTCAGTGTTGGTGACACTAAGCCTCCAGGCAGGCTGCAGTGAGGGCTCCTCTGGAGTCCTCCTGCTTCCTTGTAGAGCCCGCCATCCTTTGCTCACAGACTCACTGTTTTCTGTATCTCTGTTTCAGGTTCTCTATCTTCCCTGAGAGCCACTCTCTCAAGTAGCTTTCTGTTAAGGTCATCAACTCCTAGATGTACAGTCTACCCCTAATCAATTATCTATGGCTTTCTGTTAAGTAAAAACATACACCAGGACCTTATGTCCAAATACAGTCCCATTCTGCATCCTGGTCGACAATCTAGGTGGATAGGACCCTAGTCCACATACTGAAATTCCGTTCTTGAAGTCAGTATAGAAAAAGTTAGGTTAAGTAAACAAGTACCTTAAGCTGACAGTGGGAAGTGAGCCTTGCCAAACTAATAAAAGTCTCTTCTTCATTCTTGGAACATGCTAGCCCATGCGTGTGCATGTGTGTGCACATGTGTAGGTGTGTGTGTTTGCTTTTCAGAATCCAAGGATGTTTCTGATTGTGGTGTTGTAGTTTACACCATAATCACTCACTGTAATTCACAGATATTCTCAAGTTTGTGAACACACAGCTGCATCTTGCATCTTCTTCCTTGCAGCTTCATGAAGTGCAGCTGTGATCAATGAGTGTGGGGTTTTAAATTTTCTTTTAGATTCATTTTTAAAAATTATTTTATCTGTATGAGTGTTTTTGCCTTCATGAGTGTCTGTGCATCACATATGCTGGTGCTTGAGGAGGTGGTGAGCCTCCATGAGGTTGCTGGGAGTTAAGCCAGGGTCCTTTGCAACAATAACAAGTGATCTTTACCACTGAGCCAACTCTGCAGCCCACCGAGTGTGTTTTATAGGAGTCCCATCTGAGTAGGCAATGTGTGTGCAAGTGTTTGTCATCTTGTCTGGGAAACTCAAGAATGATGTAGAAAAGGACATGACTAATAAAAGAGTCTACAGGTCTGAAAACAATTACCTAGACTATGGGGACGACAGAGATGTTTTAGGAAGCCATTAACTCTTTGAGAGATGGTTCATGTTTAAGAGAGAACAATTAATCATGCATGAGGGGTGCGGATACAGAAGATGGGCATTGGGCAAATTCTGAGAGTTGAGACTTCTGGGCATTGAGAATTTGAGGAGGAAACTACCCTGAGCCCCTGAGGCAAGTTCAGGGCCCCATGGCCATCTCTGAGGCTTTGAGAGTTAGACTATGTTTTCATTTTCCCTGATGTTTGGTCCTGTCCGGTTGGGTCATGTACATTTTCATTCTACAACAAAAGACTTCACCCTTGCGAAACTGGAGCTGATCTGTCTTAATGTCACTCATCTCTTGCACTTGCCATTCTTGATGGCAAAGATGGGGATGTTCATACGTTAGCAAGGTTTGCTTCCTGATTATTTCAAGCAGCTGCTGGCTTCACAACCTCTGAAGATGACTCAGTCCACCAGCCCCTTTCTGTAGGAGCAATTTACCTATCCAGGTATGCTCAGGGATATCCTATATTTCTTGTCACCACAAGACTAACCCAACATTACAGTCTACCAACCATCTCTCTGAGACTTTCAGTTCATGTCTCATGCTCTCTTCTGAATATCTCACCACAACGTCTCAATGGTCAAGTAAAGCGTGACATTCTCTCAGAACATTAAATTCATTACATGAGACCTTTGTTGATATAGGAGTATGAGTGACACGGGCTAGAGAGATGACCCAGAGACTATGACCACATACTGCTCTTGCAGAGGATCCAAGTTCAAGTCCCAGCATCTATGTTGTGGGGGCTCAGAGCTGTCTGTAACTCCAGCTCTGAAGGATCTGATGTCCTCTTCTGGTCTCTGATAGTACTGCACATATACGCACATATACTCACAGACACATAGAGAGACACAGTTAAAAAAAATAAATCTCATAAAAAGTGTTAGTGATAACAAAATACTAATTTTTTAAACAGAAATAAAGATTGTATAGTGGCCATGATTCATGAGTTTGAAGAGGAAAATGATGGGAAAATATAATATCATATCTGTTTCTTAGAGTTAATGCTTTAATTTATGTGACTGTCAATGGCTTAACCATACAATGAGATACAAAAAAATAATTTAACACACATAATTAAGACAGCTTTATATAATGGTTCTGGAGCCACAGCTGATAGCTAGATAAATAGAAGATACTTCTTTATGAAGGTCTCAGATAAATGAAGATAATAAGTGCGTAATCATTGTATTATGTCAAAAGAGAAATCCTATTCTTTTCTTTTATGCATTGGAAATATTTAAGAGTGATAAAGTATTGGGAAGCTGAACATGTGTTCTTGTACACAAATGCATGCATGTACATGTGTATTACTCTCCGCAATCAAAGCTGGAGTTTTATATGACTAAAATGTAACTGTGAGAGTGACCTGGACCTGTTTTGAAAGGCTCATGGGTGATCTGGGTTTTGGTGTATGCACTAAGTCTGGGGCTAGCCACCTGATCACCTCCCAATTTATTGGTGAGAGTAATTCACTATAAATAGCACCACTGACAAATAAAATGGCCAGCAGATGTGTCCTGTTTCTGGAACTGTTCCTGATAATTGTTGTCTAACTCTTCCAGCATTATCTATTAACCAGGGGAAGGAAAAGTTGACAAAGCAGAGCTAGGCTCTTCCCATCTTTAGTAGATTAGACTTCACTGCAAGGGATTTGGGATAGAGGCCTCAGAATGCCTTAACTATTTTGATTTTATGGGTACTTTAAAAATATATTTGTTAGAAATAAAATTTTCTAAAAATATGATTTCATACTAAAGCATGACTGTAACCAGTGATTCTAAGAAGGTACGGTATTAACTTGTGAACAGTCATGTGTATGAAGACTGTATCTCTGCTATGTGGGATGAGATACAAATAACAGTCACAATAAGAAAATGAAGCCTAGGGGCCTGGACCCCATCCCTAGCACAGAGAGATAAAATATGAATATCTGCCAGGAAGCCATGGAAACAAGAATTTGTAAGATAGAAATGAAACCATAACTGGAAAGATGGCTCAGTGGGTAAAGATGCTAGCCACCAAGCCTAACAACCTAAATTTAACCCCTAAGACCTGCATGGTAGAAGTGGGTGGGTCTGAGTTTTCCAAAATGTCCCCTGGCCTCTACATACATGCTATGGAATACTCACCAATGTGTATGCATGTGCACACGCACGCGCGCACACACACACACACACACACACACACACACACACACACACACACACACTTTGTGAATGCAATAAATAACAAACCCAAGACAGCCATGATGTTTTCCTTTTCGAACCAGAAACTTCAGTTGCTTAGTCCTAGATAACTGCTTCATCTCATAACTCTCTAAATGCATCTTGGCATGTATGGATGTTTGTGCATTCACAAACTATACAAACATTCATTCAGCACCACACACACACAACAACAGTAAAATAAAACAAACAAATACAGATAATGAAGTGTCCCCTAAAGATGGGTGTTATGAAATTGGCACTCAGCAGTTCTCAGAGTGAGAAAAAGCTTCCGGGGTGAGGGACAAGCAGTGACAAGGCTGAAAGATGCTTGGTACTGCCTGGGGAAGTGTTGTCAGTTTTTAGTCCCAAATATAGAAGTGGGACCCAGTGACCTGAGAAGGTGTCATGGTTACTCCACTGTAAGTTGTTTGAATGAGGGTGCCACCTGTCTATAATCAGAGAAAAAAATATATATATTGCTATTATTGTATGCAGTTAGCAACAAGAAGAAAAGACACAGCTTTATGTTTTATTGTGTTTGGGAGAACTGGAGATTTGGGTAGTGTCCTGGTTTCCCATGAGTGAGCATATTTGCACAATTGAGCTCCAGTTTGTGACACTGTTTGGTGTAGCCTTGATTGAGGAAGTCAACTGTTGGGATGGGTGTTGAGGGTGTATAGTCAGTTCTCTCTCTGCTCTGGCATCCATGCCTGCCTTTCCACTCTGATGGATTCTTATCCCTCTGGAACTGTAAGCCGAAATAAACCCTCTGTGCTGTGTTTGTGGTGTTTTATCACAGTAGCAGAAAATTAACTGATACAGTTAACAAGTAACTCTAAAAGAAGCAAAATTTGAATCTAAATAATTAAAATTCAAAAATTATCTTAGAATTATTATAAAATTAAAAATTTTAATTTTCAAAACCTCAGAATAAGAAGTACTGAGGATTAAAGTGTAATATAGGAATGCTGTTGAAAATTTAAAGCCAAGTTGTTAGTCAATTTAGATAACAAACTTGATATATTATATGTAACATGTAGTATCATTAAACCATTGTCTTAGTTAGGGTTTTATTGTTATGGAGAGACACCATGACCAAAGCAACTCTTCTAAAGGAAAACATTTAATTGGGGCTGGCTTACAGTTTCAGAAGCTTAGTCCAGTATCATCATGGTTGGAAACATGGCAGAGTGCAGGCAGACATGGTGCTGGAGAAGGAACTGAGAGTTCTACATTTTGATCCAGAAGGAGACTGGACTCCACAGTGGACAGAGCTTGAGCATATATAAGACCTCAAAGCCCTCCTACACAGTAATGCCCTTCCTCCAACAAGGCCACACCTACTCCACCAAGACCATACCTCCTATAGTGCCACTCCCTGCGGCCAACCGTTCAAACACAAGAATCCATGGTCTACCACAACCACATATAATTTTACACCCAAAATGGCTTCTTTAAAATATATTTCTTGCTGAAACATTTTAAACTGCTTTATGCATATGAGAATTGTGGAACACTTTTTTTTCAGATTGATAAAAAGGAATGTATAGATTGCATTTGATAGCAATAAGCAGGGTATTGGTCTCTTCCACAGAAAAGCTTGCAGCAAGAGCTGGCTTAGTCATATCTCAGAGGCACCTCTCAGTGCACGTGCTTTGCCTTTTCTACCATGGAAAGCATGAGAAACTGTGGTTTACTAGGACACGCAGGAGGGTAAGGTTTGCAGGGGACCTGGCATGTGTCTTATCTGTACCGAATGTTTCCTTTTAGCTGCTGGCGAATGCTTGAAGAAATTCAGGGAGAGGGAGAGGGAGAGGGACTGGCTGCCTCGCCAAGATTAGCTACCCTGCATCCAATTACTCAGAACTGGCTTCACTTTGATCAGGTATGTTCGCTTTGATTTTGAGCTAACAGCCGATCATTAAAAAGTGCTCATGATGTTTTTATTGCTGCTGATGAGGCAGCTCTCAGAAAATTCAAACACTAGAAGCAAAAAACACTGCCTTGGAGAACGACGAGAGAAGGGTTTGCATTGATCCAGGCTTGCCTCAGCCTTCTGGTTTTCTTGCTGCTCTCTCCGAATGCAATCAGAGCTAAAGGAGAGAGAGGTAGAAGTTCAAGTGTCTGAAGTTGCACTCTGGGTACAAAAACCAGTTTTCACCAGCCTGGAGCCATGTGACCATCATAGCAGGCTCTGAGCTTCTAGGTGCCCATTGTCCCCATCGGTGATATGACCGCCAGAATCCTGACGCAGCCATATTGGACTGTGAGGCTTATATATGCTGATCTGCAGCTTGCCTGGGTGGCTTTACTCTGAGGTCCATATTGACGTCTGCCTTCACTATTATTATGTTGTAACTGTGCTCAGGGTAGCGAATTCCTTGTCCTCAAACTTAAATGAGACCTAGGTTCAAAGTCAAGGACCGTCCTTCTATAATTCAAGGCACAGATACATGGGCAACGCCTGTGAAGGGCATTGAAAACAGGCATGTCTCAGCTTCCTGATGACCTGATCAAAGACAGGAGAAGAGACAGTGCTAACTCCAGCATCTCGGACATGGCTGTATCCTGATGCTGCAGCGCATCTCATCCCTAATAGTCTGCAAAGGCAGGCATGAGCCTTCTGTGACTGCTGCAAATGGGGAAGTGAAGGTGACATGCTGCTATGCTTCACATGGAGGGACTCCATTTTTCCAGTATAATAAGAAGAATCTAAGTGTAAAAACTGGGAAAGTTTTGACAAGGGAGAAAAGAGGAATATTTTCTACTGGAAGGAAAAAAGAGTTGAACATTCCTTTATGGTATCAAAAACAGCTCTTTCCCTAATGACCAAAGTAAATTATAAAAGCCAATGGTCAGAGCAGTCTCCACACTTGAGTGGAGAGTGGGATATGACTTTCTCACGTACTCTGGTGCCTCACATTTCACTATGTCCCCTGGAGGGGGAGACCTGGTGGCACTCAGAGGAAGGACAGCAGGTTACTGAGAAGAGATTTGATACCCTACAAGCATATACAGGAGGAGGTAATCCCCCTCAGGAACAGTCATAGGGGAGGGGAATAAGGGGAAAATGGGAGGGAGGGAAGAATGGGAGGATACAAGGGATGGGATAACCATTGAGATGTAACAAGAATAAATTAATAAAAAAATAAATATAATATGGCAATAAAAATAAAATAAAATAAAAGTCTTAAACCTTAAAGAACTAAACATTTCACATCTACTCACCTTTCTTCTTTTGTCCATCTCTTACACCTGCACCTCAATACACACTCAAGTGCACACACACACACACACATACACACACACACACACACATACACACACACGGACCTCAAGTGTGCACACAATTATTAGAGTACTCCTGGACTCAAGGACATAATTGTCACCAGTGTGCTAATTTTTTCCCCTAATTAAAGGCTTGAGGGTCAGCAGGATGAAAACAAATGAACAAACGTGGGAAGAGTGAACATTCATGGGAGCTTTGAATGTCAAAGGCATGGTTTCTGTTAAATAAGCGCAGGGTCTTTATGAGGCAGAGGCAGATAAAGCCCCACTTCTCCCACAAAGTGAGCGTCTTCATGTTGAAAGCTTCAAAGAGGGAATATTAGGCACTTACAAATTTCTTTGTTCTTTTCTAAGAAAATAATTATGGCACAATTTATCCTAATTCAGATTTTAAGCCTTGATTAGAGATGTGCAATCTTACCTTCAAATAAAATATATAATTTTCTGCAGTGTGTGCATTCATTCACTCACTCTTCTCTCTAAATTACAGCAAATTGCTCCAATTTCAGTTCCTAACAGTGTGCATTTAGGCCACTCAGAAGCCAGCCTGCTCCTTCACCTACGTGCGTTCAACAATCACTAATAGAGAATGTCATTTTCATCGAGAGTGGTGAATTCTGCCACAGGCATTTGATCTTGGCACACGAAGGGGACTCAGAAGCAGCTGCTGCAGGATGGCTTACTGGGGGACAGTACTAGATGATTCCAACCTGTCCAGGATGTTCTGCCGCACTGCACTGCTTTACTCTGCTTTGTAACAAACAGCTTTTATTCGATAATGCTGTGTTTAAATCAAATGCGATGTATGTGCATGTATGAGGAGCGGGGAGCTGGAACTGGTACTTGGAGAGCATCAGGTTTGGGAGATGAAGAGGTAGATGAAGGTGAAGGATGTTGTCCACACCCATCCTGTGAGGATGAGCGAGAGAGAGAGACAGACAGAGAGAGAGACAGAGAGAGAGAGAGAGAGAGAGAGAGAGAGAGAGAGAGAGAGAGAGAACCAGCAAAGTGTTCCTGCCTTGTCCTCAGGGCATGGCAGTTTTGCATTTTTTTTTTAAACCCATAGTAAAATCATGTGACTTGCTCTGTCATTATTGCCCAGGCTTAGGGCTGAGAGTCAGGCTAGTCTATTACTGATGAGTGGAAGAGCTAAAATTTGAACTCAGAACTCTCACTGCAGAAGCCATCATATAATCACTAAAATCCAAATAGGAGAGCTAAAAAGCTTGAGGTCAGGTGGTGACCAGTCTAGTGGAAGGCCATGCTGTGGTGATAGGAAAGTATTCTGTTTACTATTGCTGTGATTTCTTGTGCTTGGCTTCAACTTATACTGAAAATTATGATTCTGTTCCATTCTTGCCAGTATAGAAAGAAGAATTCACATGGTTTGTGGTGAGGACATTGATGTTGTGTTTAGAGATTTAGCTCAGTGGTAGAATGGTTGCCATGCAGGTGCAGTACTGTAGGCTTGTTCCCTAGCACATGACAGGGAAAAATAAGACAGAACCATAAAATGACATGCCCCCAAACAGAAAAGGGAAGAAAAGAAAATCAAGGAAAACTTTTGTTGCACATAAGCATATTCTTCAGTAGACCCTTTCAACCACATGGCTTTAATTAACATATACTTTTAGCATATGTGTAGTAGATTTACATGGATTAAAGTTCTAAAAGCACAAAATCAAAGAAAGCAAAGATTTTCTACTTTCTTCTCTTTGCTGTCACCCAGGAACCCTCCTCACAGAGGGGCCTACACATTTATGTTTATGTAGTCTTAAGACAAGTGTGGTCAAGCCCAATCTTAGGTTTTGAATCTCAAGACCAGAGTGCAGTCCAGAATTCCCCCACAAAATGATGTAGACATACATATGTAAAGTCCAGTGTATAAAAATTTTCATAATAAGAGGCTAATAGTAACACATAAATAAAATAATACAGTTATAAATACTGTAAGAAAATTATTTCAAACACATGAATTGTTTTTATCTAGACTTTTTTATTTCACTCTTTGAACCTCAGTTGACTATAAGTAATTGAAACCAGGGAGCAGAAACCCATGGATGGTACACTCGATATTTGAAGGAATATGGCTGTGTATTTTTATCACTTTACCTAGTGCCTGGGTAATAAAGATAATAAAGATGTGGCTAGTGGTCAAGGTTCTGCTGATGCCATTTAGGAGTAGATCCTGGAACTCCCTTGTTCTTCTATGGCATTTCTATAGCCCCATCTACAGATCTACCATAGTCTAGTGGAAAGTGCCTACTGATCATATGTAATCAGGAATCTCTTCTAGGCTTTTGTACATAGAATTATGATACAATGAGTTTGGTTAGATACCATTCAAAATACAAGGGAATGAATCTGTACAATGAGTTTCTGCCAGCACAGTTGACAGAGTACAGATAAAAATAATTGAGATTAGTATCTTCAAGGGTCATATCAGACTGCCCCTGCTCTGGTCAAGTATGAGGTGGTATCTTGTCTTTATACAGTTAACATATGGCATAAAACTAATCCCTAGTTAGCTTCAGCTGTCAACCTGTTTTCATTACCTAGAGTCATCTAAGGAAGTCTCAGTGGAGGAATTTGTCAGATCAGAATGGCCTATGGCCATGTCTGTGAGGGATCATCTTGACTGACTATTGATGTAGAAAGAAGGGTCCAGTGTACTGTGGATGGCACACTCCCAAAGCAGGTGATCCTGGGCTGTATGAAAAAGCCACATGAACCTGAAGTAAACCAAAAATTGAACCACCAAGCAAGAAATATTTCTCTGTGCCTTCTGCTTTGAGTTCCTGCCTTGACTTCCCTCAGTGATGGACTGTAAACTGAGAGGTGTAGGCTAAGTAAATCCCTCCCTCTACAACTTGTATTGGGTCACAGTGTTTGCTCTGGTAAAAGAAAGGAACACTGGCCTTTACAATATAAGAGCTAAGCATTGTATTTTAGCATTCTGTTTGGTATTTTTCCATAATGAGAGCTGTAAGTTTTCTTCATTGTTAAAAGTCTTTGTTTTCTCTTCTTTTGAACCCTCCATTTACATTTTTCCTCTGATTTCTGTGACTTTTCAGAATTTTCCTCTCAGTTTGCAAATGTTATTTTAGACTTACATAATTCCTTATTCCTCTCTTTACCCGTCTTAAGCTTCATTGCTTTTATTTGTTTTGTTTTAATTTAGAAAGCATGTTTAAAAAAACAAAGGATGCAGCTCAGGGTAAGGGTCCTTTCATAGCATTCACAAAGTTTTGAGCTCAACATTAACACCAAGAAAAGAAGAAGAAGAAGAAGAAGAAGAAGAAGAAGAAGAAGAAGAAGAA
>OU015742.1:125209527-125225342 GCA_907169655.1 Acomys percivali
GTGTGTGTGTGTGTGTGTGTGTGTGTGTGTGTGTGTGTGTGTGTGTGTGTGATGGCTCAATAGGTAAGATTTATAGTAAAGTACAATAAATGAAAAAATTAGATTTGCAACATTTCTGCCTTGGGAATAGACCTGTGTGTTTGTCAGATGGATGAACAGATAGATTACATATGGATGTAAAGTTCTAATTAGTTCTATTTCAAAAAAGTAGGTACGGGGTCTCTGCATTTCGGACTTTCACTTTTACCTGAGAGATGCTACAGGTGGTACACCCCATCATCTGCCATCAGAGAGGGAATGATAAAGTACACAGGTGTGGGGAATATACTTCTACAATTTGAAGTAGATTAACCAGAATTTCCTTAATCCTTTTTTCTTACAACATGTGTGCACTTCATAAAGAGTTCAATATCCATCTGTTTGGAAATCTTCAAATAAACACAACCACTCTTTAATGTGCTGATTCTAAAGGCTCAGGATCTTTCTTGCTTGTGTTTATGCCATCAGGTTGTTCAAAACTTGTGTCCCTGGAGCATTATCTCCCATGCTGGGCAGTGGTTTTGCTATTTAAATAACCAAGAAAGGTGGCCTGAACGCCAGTAGTCAGTGCTCCAGAGACACGAGGGGTTTCTTATGTTTGAAGTAGATTTGCATACTCAATGAAAATTAATCTTTTCAAAAAACAGCTCCTTGTACAAGCTCTGTTCAAATAAACATCAGAAATGCTAACCTGGCCTGATAAATGGCATCCACAGCTAGTCTCTTAGAAGAATATTCTATGGAGTTGAAGATTTTATTGAGAGTGGAAAGTCAAAAAGGTGAACCCTTAGAAACAAGTGAAAAGATGGGTTTTGTTCTCCAGACCTATGTGGTTGTCCCTACAAAGAAGATATTTCCACAACTTCTCTCATTGTTGTGATTAAATACCTGAAGCAAGCAAGTGGAGCCACATTCCACCATGGCTGAGGAGGCATGGCAGCAGTGGGGGAGTGATGGAGGCAGGAGCATGAGGCAGCTGGACACAGCTGCAGCAGTCACACTGTACTAGCAGTATGGAAACAGAGAGAAAGAGATGAATGCTGAAGCTCAGCCTATCACAGCATTTCCCTAGCTGTGCAGTCAAGGACACTAGCCTATGGAACAGTACCAGTACCATCTGCATCGAGGATGCTCTTCTTACTTCAGTTAATCTAAAAAAACAAACAAAACAACAAACAATAACAAAACAAACAAACAAATAAAAAATGTCACAGACACGGCCATAGCCTTTATTCTAAGGTGATTCTAGCGCCCCTGAGGTTTAAAAATTAGTGTAAATCATCACCTACAGTTCTCATTGTTGATACAAATGTCAAGAGGAAGTAATTTAAAAAGAGGAGTGATATATTTGGCTTGCAATTTGAGGAGTTTTCTGTCCACTGAGGTTCTGTGGTGAGAAAAGTGCATCATGATGCAAAGATGTGATTAATCAGACTTATCCGTCCATGGCAACAATGAAGGAAAAAGACCAGAAAGGATCATCCTCAGCATGAACCTCCAATGACAAACTTCCTCCAAGCAGGCCTATCTCCTATGATCCTACTGCCTCTTAAAAGCATGCCCAAGAATAGACAGTACATATTGAAACCACTACACAGGTCCATATCCTTGCATTACTATAATAGAAGTAAAACCATCTTTGAGGTTCTTCAGAAAGAGTGAGCTGCTTGTAATTACTGATGATTGTCTTAATCAAGGAATACAGAACTTCACATGAAGGGCCACACCGTGAGTGGCTTCAGCCACCTGGGATCTGTCCTCACCAATTGACTCTGCTTGCAGCATTGATAGCAACAAATGAAATGTGCTCACCAAGGAGAGATAAAGGCAGGCAGGCAAAAGCAATGGCTTTGCCATCTGACCTCCTTGTATCTGGGCTGCCACCACGAGGTTCTAGACACTCATGGAAAGACCAAGAGCTAAAATTTCTGGGAAATAACATCTAGACATACCCAAAGAACTGTCTCTGATGATTCCAGATTGTCAAGAGTAAAATTGACAACCAAGGGTAATTATAACAGTTGCTTTTGTTCTGTTGCCTGGAAAGCTATTTCTCATCCCTTTTAAGGAATTTCTAAGATGTTCTTTTTCCACATTGCTTTCAAAGAAATATTTTTAAGTCCCCAAGTGGGGAAATTTCTGTATTGATCTTTAGTAGTAAGTTGCTAATATCCACATGCAATATCCCCAAAACCTGAACTTAAAAGATGTAAAAATAAAATAGGCATTATTTTCCTGTAAGTAGCTGATGAAAATTTTATTAAGTTTGGAGATCTGGTTCAATCGTTGCAAAGGTTTTAATGTGTGCATCTAAGATCAATTGACTTTATTGTTTTAAAGACTTATTTTTTAATTTATGTGTCTCTGTGTGTAGGTGTACATCTGTGCAGGTGCCCATGGAAATAAGAAGTGTATATGCTATTAAAGGCTCTATACAGCAAGCTGATAGCCAACATCAAATTAAATGGGGAAAAACTCAAAGCACTTCCACTAAGATCAGGGACAAGACAAGGCCGCCCACTCTCTCCATATCTCTTCAATGTAGTACTTGAAGTCCTAACTGGAGCAAGAAGACAACTAAAGGAGACCAAGTGGATACAAATTGGAAAGGAAGAAGTCAATGTATTGCTATTTGAAGATGATACCATAGTGTACATAAGTGGCCCCCAAAATTCCACTAGAGAACTCCTACTGCTGATAAACACCTTCAGCAATGTGGCTGGATACAAAATTTAAAAAAATCAGTAGCCCTCCTGTATACAAACATGAAAGGGCTGAGAAAGAAACCAGGGAAACTACACCCTTCACAATAGCCACAAATAATATAAAGTATCTTGGTGTAACTCTAAACAAGCAAGCCAAATACCTGCATGACAAGAACTTCAATTCTCTGAAGAAAGAAACTGAAGAAGATATAGGAAGATGGAAAGATGTCCTATGCTCATGGATAGGTAGGCTTAACATAGTAAAACTGGCCATCATACAAAAAGCAATCTACATATTCAATGCAATACCCATCAAAATATCAACACAATTCTTTACAGACCTTGAAAAAAACAATTCTAGGTTTCATATGGTAAAACAAAAAACCAAGAATAGCTAAAACAATTCTATGCAATAAAAGAACTTCTGGAGGTATCTCCATCTCTGATTTCAAGCTATATTAACAGAACAATAGTAAGAAAAACATAGGAATACTCTGGTTGATCTATGAAATTAAATCAAAGGTCCAGAAATGAGCCCACACACCTTGATTTTTTGACAAAGGAGCTAAAATCATGCAATGGAAAGAAAAAAATCATATCAACAAATGGTGCTGGTCTAACTGGATATCTCCATGTAGAATATGCAAATAGATCCATATCTACCACTATGCACAAAACTAAAGTCCAAGTGGATCAAGACCTCAAATAACACCAGATACACTAAATCTATTAGAATAGAAAGTGGGGTAGAACCTTGAGCTCATTGGCACAGGAGACAACTTCCTGACCAGAACACCAAAAGCTTAGGCTCTAAGCTCCACAATTAATAAATGGGACTTCATGAAACTGAAAATCTTCTGTAAGACAAAGGACACTGTTAGTAGAATGAACCAACAGCTTACAGATTGGGAAAAAAATATTCACAGAGCCTACATCTGACTAAGGACTAATATCAAACATATATAAAGAACTCAAAACATTAAACACCAATAAACAAAATAACCTAATTTTTAAAATGGGGCACAGAATGAAACAGAGAATTTTCAACAGAGGAATATGGAATGGCTAGGAAGTACTTAAAGAAATGCTCAATGCCCTTAATTATGAGGGAAATGCAAATAAAAATGACTCTGAGATTTCATCTTATACCTGTCAGAAGGGCTACGATCAAAATCTCAAGTGACACACATATTAGTGAGGTTGTGGAGAGACAGACACTTCTCCATTGCTGGCAGAAGTATAAGCTTGTACAACCACTTTGGAAATCAATTTTGTGTTTTCTCAGAAAATTGGCAATAGAGCTACCTCCAGATCCAGCTATGCCACTCCTGGGTATATATCCAAAAGGCACTCCACTGTAACAAGGATACTTACTTAACTATCTTCATAGCATCTTTATTTGTAATAGCCAGAATCTGAAAACAACCTAGATGTCCCTCAGTAGAAAAACAGATAAAGAAACTGGTACATTTATACAGTGTAACACTACTCAGCTATTAAAAACAACAAAAAAATTTCATGAAAATTTCAGGCAACTGGATGGAACTAGAAAAAGATCATCTTGAGTGAGGTAACCCAGACCCAGAAAGACACACAAGGTACATACTCACTTATAGGTAGATTTTAGTTATTTAGTACAGGATAAACATACTACAATGCACAAACCCAAAGAAAATAAGTAACAAGAAGGACCCAAGAGAGGATGCTTAAATCTTGTTCAGAAGAAGAAATAGAATAGACAGGGGAGTGGTTGAAGAGAAGAAACAAGGTAGGAGAGGGAGCACAGAGAGATATGAGGGTGGATCTCAGAGCTGGGGAGAGCAGAGGGGCAGGAGAATAGAAGGCCTGCAGAGAAAAGAGAAACTGCTGGTAGGACATCTCAGGGACAATCTGGAGACTTAAGTAAGGCTTCTGGGACAATATGAGGATGACTCTAGCAGAGACTCCTAGTAGCAGGGGTCATGGAGACTGAAGAGGCCATTCTCTAACTAGGCAGGGCTCTTACTAGAGAGAGGGGGACACCAACCCACCCACAAAACTTCCACCACAAATTCACCCTGCTTACAAGATGTGCAGGGATAGAGATAAAGCAGAGATTGAGGGACTGTCCAAGAAATAACTAGCCCAAACCAAGACCCACACCATGGGAGAGAGCCAACCCTGACACTATTAACAATACTCTGTTATGCTGGCAGACAGAAGCCTATCAGAGTTGTCCTCTGAGAGGCTCCACCCACAGCAGTTGGAAACAAATTCTGAGACTCACAGTCAAGCACATGGATGAAGCATAGGGAGTCTAGTGGAAAAGTGGGGCAGGGGGAGAAGAAAAGGACCTGGAGGTGACAGAAGCTCCACAAGAAAACCAACAGAGCCAATGAACTAGAGCCAATAGAGGCTTGCTGAGACTGAAGCACCAACCATGGACCATTCATGGACTGGACCAAGCCCTGTGTGCAGAACTATCCAATAGACAGCTCAGGCTTCATGCGAGTCTTCTAGTAAAGAGAGCGGGGAGGAGGGACTCTCTCTGATATAGACTCTGTTGCCAGTTTTTTGATCACTTTCCCCTGGTCAGAGGTCTTTGCCAGACCACAGGGGAAGTAGACATGATCACTCTTGATGTGACTCAATGAGCTTAGGTGGATGGGAATGGGGTTTCACTCATCTAAGGAGTAGGGTTGCGGAGATAGGTAGAAAGGGAGAGGTGGGACCATGAGGAGAGGAGGGAGCTATAACCAGGATGTAAAGTGAATAAATAAATTAATTAATTAATAAAAGGTGTGTGTGTGTGTGTGTATGTGTGTGTGTGTCTATGTTTCCCTGGAGATGGAGTTGCTTTAAGCCTCCCGATGTAGCTGCTAGAACCAAGCTCAGGTTCTCCACAAGAGCAGCACACACTCTTAACTGCAGAACCATCATCCCAACACCTATTTCATTGTTTTATAATGGGTGAAAGCATCTCCCAAAGGTACTCAAGGAGAATTTGGTTAAGTACCAAGTGGGTATTGATACTCAGTGATAAAATCCAGATCCTAAACTGCTTAAAATTCAGTCTTTCAGTTTGTCCTGTGGTTGTTCTCAAGTTTATTATGTCAATCATCTGTTCTTCAAACTAACTGGAGGAATTGATTTTTGAAATACTTTTTGTTTATTCTTTGAAATTTTCATACATTTATACGATGTGTTTTTCATATATCTATCCAACAAAACACTTCATTTTACATTATTAACAGATGGGTGAAAATTACACTGAAATGTCATAATTCAATTTTTACAAAATTAGACATTATATTTTCTGGAGTTTATAAACTAACAGTATTTTTGTTGCTATTTTATTTAAACAGGTGAGTTATTGATTTGGGTGATAAAAATCACAGTCACAGAAATATTCCTGAACACCTGCTTCTGTGATATTTTTAGCAAATAGCAATGTTTTTTTGAACAACAATTGCTTCTGCATGTGTCATTAAAATGTCATCTCTACTGTGGAGGCTGAGGACCTGGCTTCTGTGTGGTCCTGCTGGGAGGTGTATATCAGGCTGTGACTGGCAGTCTTTGTAGAGTGGTTCATGCAGAGCTGTCAGCAGCAGCCACATCCCAGCCTTGGCATCTTCTTCTTGTTCACTTGTACTTTGATTGGGATAATAATATTATTTCTCTATATTAATTGAAAATGATTGTCATATCTAGGAGACTATTCCATTGAATATGGATGATGTAATCTATACAATCTGTAAACCAATTTTTAAAAAGTTGAAAAAATAAACAAATAACTAAATTTGCTGAGGTGGAGCAAGAGAGGGAGACTCCTTGTGCATATACAAGGTCTTATTCCTTAAGTAACATGTGACAGGTGTCCACCTGACAGGTGAGATGGGGAGGAAGTTAAGTCAGCTTGCATAGGAAACACTAGTAAAGAATGCTGTTGTCCTGTGATAAAGCCAGATTAGTGTAAGGAGCCACTTTGGTATTTGACCTAAGGACTTCAATGCAGAAATCTTCTCTGAACTGCATTGCACTTGGGTGACATTGGCTCCTGGAGACAAACACCTGGAGCTCTTGGCTTATAGGTGGAATTAGAACCACAGTAGCCAGTGAGGACTTCTTAGCTAGATCATAGAAGACTTGACCAGTATCCTGAGGATGGGGAATGTTTTACTTGAAAACTTGAGTCCTTGAATCTAATTCTTGAAAAACCGTTGTTCAGTTCTCATCATGTTTCTTCTGTGGCTCCCATAGTCTTGTATGATTGTATTTTCTTTAGCTTTAAGGCCTTAAATGGTCTTCTGGATGCATCTTCTTTTCACCAGCTCCCAGCCCATCACAGCTCTTCACATGTCTACTCTGAATGCAGACACATTGGAACATGCTGGGTCCCTCATATGCTTTCGCATTTCCTTGAACCACACAGCCACATTTGGTATTAGGGACAACTTCCCTTAGCCTAGAGACCCTTAACTCCTGCACACTTTCAACACTGAGCTCTAAGATACCCCATCATCCCCTGAAGCATCTTCTCGTTCCACAGACCTCAGTAGGATACTTTTCAGTCATATTGATACAAACTCAAATTGTTATTCTGACACCTCTTACTAGACTGTGAGGTATTTTAAGTCCAGAAGGGACATCCCAGGAGGGAAAGAGGCCAGATCATGCTATGAAAAGACATCTCAAAAACCATTTCTTTTCATAAGCCATGAGTGTAGGTGTGCTGCTTATATTAGGTAGATCTGATCCTTGTTTTTATGGCTCTAGTGTATGGGACAGAACCAGTTCCCACTACTTGGGTCTAACCCAAGTAGTGCCACAGGCAGACATGGGCTTTTCTTTGTAGATCTCACCTCCTTCAGATCGTCTTTGTAGGCACTCTTCAGCAGAGGTAGTGGCAGCTGTTATCTCCATCACAGGCTGTGTTCATGGACGTCCCTTTTTAAATATTACAAGTTTAAAATTATTTTTAATGTTGATATTTGAATAGAAAACATCCCCCATGGGCTTATTTGTTTGAACTCTTGGCTCCCAGTTGTTGGTGCTTTTGGGGGGTTATGAACTCTTAGGAGGTGTAGCCTCTCTTTAAGAAGTATGCCAGTGGGGCCAGCTCTTAGGTTTTATAGCTTAACCTAGAACAATCATTTTAACAAACAGAATCTCTCTCTGCAGCCATGACTTGTGTAGAACTCACTATGCAGACCAGGCTGGCCTCAAACTCACAGATATCCGCCTTTCTCTACCTCCCAAGTGCTGGGCTTAAAGCCATAAGCCATGACCTGGCTTCCACATCTCTATATTCCCTCTGCTTTCTCTTCCCTTTTGCAAAGAAAAAAAGTTACATGTTTTTCCACAGAACAGTCACAATGCTTCCAGAGTTGGATGCTAATGCCTTAATGGGGAAATGAAATGGATGGTTCGAGGACCAATGTGGGTGACGTCACCTGTGTAACCTGGCTTTCTACACACCTATCTTCTACATGGATATCATATAAGGAGAAAAGAACATCAAGAGAAAATAAGAACTTAACACGGGGCCTCTTTTCCCATTGCTGAGTCTGTGGCAAAGGCAAGTAGTGGCAGCTGTTTTAGAAGTGCGCTCTCTCTCTCTCTCTTTCTCTGTGTGTGTGTGTGTGTGTGTGTGTGTGCGCACATGCTCGAGTGCTATGGACATAGATAATGTGTTGTATATGAATGTGAGTTGTGGATTTATATGTGCATATTCATGTATGTATGTGTTTGTGTGTGTGCACATGTTTGCATGTGTGTGGTGTATTTGTGGGGGGCATGCATATGTGTGTTTCTTTGCATGTATGTGTTTGTGTGTGTATCTATGTTTGGGGGATTGCATGTATGTGTTTGTATGTGATGTAGGTATATATTTGTGTTTATTCATGCATGTGAATGCATCTATGCCTATGTTAGACATACACATAAGCACATTATAATCTCTTCTCTGTTTCTTCTGCTCACAGGAAAAGAGGTGGTGGCACACCTGAGAATGTGTCTTGTGTCTACTCTGAGACCTAGAGGGCCTGTCTGAGGAGGAAGTCAAGACAAATTCTAGAACACAGAGAAAGAAACACAGTTGGGCTGAGGAGACAGCTCAAGAGATAAAGCATTTACAGTACAAATGTGACGGCAAGAGTTCTAAACTCTAAACTCTAAACTCTAAACCAAGATTCTTAGCTCTCAGATGTTTGCTGTTGAGAAAGAATGCTGGTCCCACTCTCTAGATAGGCAAGCTGCTCAATCATCAGCCATCAGAGATCAACAGATACTTGGGAAGATACCAGAAAGATGCTGGCACTAGGCCAGACCCCAATTACTGCCCAGCTGAGTCCTGACTAAATCTCTAGCCTGAAAAATACTCAGTAACCGAGTCTTAGTTTGAGTTACTGATGCTTCTGAGCCACCATCTGAGTGCTAGGTCTTCTAAAAGATCAGTAAGAGCTTGTAACTACTTCACATCTCTTCAGACCCTAGGCCATGTTCTTTGGGTAAAATATCTAAAGCTGAGTAATATAGAAAGAAAATATGACAATTCGCTTGACATTCTAAAGACTCAGGAACATGGTGTCATCATCACCTGAGATCTGGTAAGGGCCATCATCTCATAGCAAGTGGGACCATGTCAAGAGGAAAGGTGACATGCAAATGCAGGAAGCCAGAGACTTGCTCTTTATAAGCAATTATATCCCTTGTTAACTGATCAGGATCCCACAAGAACTGCACTAACACCTTAGTTGTATCCTCAGGTACCTTATCATTAGGGCCACACTTCAAGACAGCCACACTGGGGGCCTGGCTTCCAATACATGAGACTTCATGGGAAGACTATATAAAAACCATTGAATTTTGCTAAACCACAAGAGGGTTTTTGTAAATATTTACTATGCCCAAAGCAACTAACACAGGCATTATAAGTGCAGTATATATGTATACACAAGTATATTAAGTAAGACTCTCTTAAAACACTATAAAATTTGAAACCTTCCATACTAACTTGTTCAACACTTAAGAGGGAAGAGTGTAGGAGTCAGAAGGGAAACCAACATCTAGGATAACCCATAAAAAGGACTTGTCCTTTTTTTTTTTTTTTTACTTATAAATGAGGATTTTCTTTTTCAGTTACATAATGAATTACGTGGTCGCAGAAATGCTTCCAGATAAAAATGCTGATGCTTACAATTTACTCATGGCCATGCTAGCTATAAATGCAAAGGATAGAGAGAGGTATGGAAAGACACCTGAGCTTTACATGATCCCTCATTCTAACATAAGCCATAGAGCCTCCTGTTGTTCTCTGGTGGTGAGGTTCTGTACTTTCTGATGGAGCATCTGTGGAATAAAGTGAGACATGGGGTCTAGCATTACCTGTGAGGGCTAGCATTCATCGTCAACTTGATAAATCTAGAATCCTAGGAGACAAGCTTCTGGACATGTCTGTAGGGGGTGGTCTAGACTACGATATTGAGGTGGGAACACTCACCCTAAATCTGGGCAGTACCATTCCATGTGCTGAGATCCTGAATTGCATAGACAGACAGGGAGATAAAGATGGGTCGTCACCTCTATCTACTTCCTGCGAGGAGGCTGATTGCTCCATGCTTCATTCTTCCCCCACCACCATGGGTCGTATTGTAAGAGGTGAGCTAAAATAACCCCTCCCTTCTTCTGTTTGCTCCTCTCAGATATTTTTGTCACAGTGATGGGAAAAGTAACGAACCACATCTCCTGACAGAACAAACTCAAGAAACATATGACACAGCTCAGATAAAACTTTAAAGAACATGAATTCACAATAAAGAATTCCTAGGCAGAAAGGGAGGGTCATGAGAAAGGACATACAGCGCATCTAGATTAAGAAAAGCAGATATCAGAATCATCATATATGGAGCAGCTACCTGTGACTCCTTTTAGAAAAAATGTTTTGAAAAGTGATGACAGCTTAGGAAGCTATCACAAGCTACTGAAATATTTTCCCAAGGAGGAGCAAAAAGAATCTGAAAATGGTACATTTAAAAATTAGCATTATCTCTTTAATCGGAGATGTAAATATGGACAATTAGATTCAGCTGAAAAGGGAATTCAAAAACAGGAAGACAAACATGAGGACATTGAGATCAAAAGTAGAGAGTAATGAGGTGAAAAGACAACAAGAACCTAAGATTAAATGACTTTGGAATTAAATGGGAAGAGCCAAGTTAGATCCAGTCAGAATAACAGAAGGTATCAATAAATGAAAATACAATGAAAAAGCACTATTATTTTAATGTCACCCATTTCAGAGCTAAGAAACCACATTCATAAAAAGGGATAAGTACAATAAGATATACATATTTGCTGTATTGATATATTAAGACACCTTGGAAGAAACAATTATCAGCTCATTTGAAATATGGGTTGTCTATAAGGAATACCATTCCATTGAGTTGACATGTTATATTTTAGTTCTACTAAAAATGGACATATTTTTTTAATTTTGGCCTGAAAGCATCAATATTTAGTTAAGACAAGAGTTTTCTCATTTCTCATAATGTTAAACATAATTCCTGATGTATAACCCAGTCACTCCCCAGAAGAATTGAAAACATCTGTTTCCATACAGACTATACACAGATGTGCAGGCGGCCTTCTCTGCATGGCCAAGCACTAAAAGGAGAGATATGTGCACAGTTAGACAACAACGCATCCATATTGTAGGAAACATTCTGAACAATGAATGTGTTTAATAACACTTAAGATAAGCTAATGATTCACCATGAAACTAATTCAAAACACAGTCTGGTCTGATTTTCTATTTTTTGACATATGTATGTGTAATGTGTGTGTGCGCGTGTGCGTGCGTGCTTCTATGCATGTTCGTATGTGCATAAGCATAGAACATGTTTGTGTGTAATTGTGTATGCATGTGGCTGTGTATGTGTTTTGAGTCCAGAGGTTGACCGTGGTTGTATTTCTTGATTTTTCCACCTTATTTATTGAGATAAGTCTTTCCCTTGCCCCTGAGACTCACCTATTTTATCAATCTACTTAGCTGGATTAGGCCAGGGATCCAGTCTCTGAATCCAGATCATGGGATTACAGGCTGATTGCCATGTCCATCTGACATTTATATGGGCTTTAAGGACTCAAAACCTTGTCTTCACACTTTACCCATTGAGGCATTGCCCCAACCCCTATTCTTCTTCTTTTAATTATCACTAGAGATAGAGTGGATACAGTGGCTTCCTAAGGGTGACTTGGTAAATGCAGATGTATTAAGATAGAACGGGCATTTGGAAAATGCTCAGTATCTTCTTTTGGATCAAACCCAGAGACTCCTGCCTCTAACAAGAGGTTCTACAACTGGGTCACTGTGTTAGTTTGAGATGCAGTATCTTGATTGTGTTGATTGATTTATAGGTATAATAATTGGAGCAAAGGCTTTATAAGCTGTATGCTTTAAATGCAACACATTTTGGTAAATTTGTGTAGAAGACATGACATAAAAATACCTTACAGTTTTGTTTCCCACGAAGCATGTGTGAGATAGGAAGCAGAAGCTTGAATAACCAACTGATTCGACTACACTATTTAAACTTTCATAATTTCTATGACTTTGACATAGACATGCCAATCAGCTAAAAAATTATTATTAAAACTGTAAGATATTTTGGGGTAAATTTTAAGATAATTTTCAATTAATTTGACAATATACACATAATACCACAGTGAGGAACTAAAAGTAAAACAAACAGAGGGCGTGGCAATCATGTCCTAACAATGTGGAATTTTCAACTTATTGTTTACCTTGTGTCTGATGACAGTGCTTTCTCCATGTGTCCTTGTCCTCTCTATAATTTCTTTAGATAAGTGTTTGAATAAGTCATGTTTTAATAATTATCTTTTGTTGATGAATTTTTAGTGTTTCTTGTGTATTATGAGTAACAAAACTTTTACCAGATGGTAGAATTTGCAATATTTTTCTTTCATTTTGCTTCTGTCTTTATATAACTTTGATTATGTCCTTCAGAGTGAAAGGTTCCTCTTTTTTCCAGTTTTCAAATATCTAACTTTTCATGCTAGATATATTTTAATATAGATACTGTCTGGCTTTATATTGTCTCAAATACAGGGGAAACACCTTTTCCATCGTCATTTAAAGTCAATAATTATTATTCTTTTCTTACATAACCAGAAAAATTTCTAAAGATTGCAAATCAATGTAAAATAATGTAAATATGAACACAAAAACCTAGGCCCTGTACTTACGTAAATAGTCCACTTGACACACACTTAAAATCACCAGCAAATAGTTTCAGTGAAGGGCTGTGGGATCACCATTCTGTGGGAATGTTTTATATGCTATGCTTTTTACATCATGTCTATAAAATCTTTGCTTCATCAAAGGTGCATGTTTACTTCCAAACACACTAGGGTATACTTTTAAATCTATGATCTAACTGTCTCTGTCATCTTTTCATTTGAGAAGCTACTATCCTGCACTCCCGGTATACTGACATAATCAATTGTATCCCTTCTCAAGTTTCTGATGGGGTTCAAGACCAGATAGTTTAGTTTTACAATTAAGCTTAGTTGTTTAGGAGTTAACATATTTTTAGGTCTAGATAGATGTTTTAAGTTGATAATGGCAAGATATGATAGATATTGATTTACATTCAGAATTTTAGATGCACCAAGATAGGAAAGATGTTTTCTTCAAGGCTGTCAAATACAAAGAGCCAAAACGCTAAGAATGTAACATTTATATAATTTCTGATTGTTTCATTGTTCTTCTGGCTGTAGGTAGTTTACTGTATATATATATATATATATATATATATATATATATATATATATGTAATAATATAAATGTATATGTAAAAATTTAATAAAAAAGAAAAATAAATAAATAAATAAATAAATAAATAAATAAATAAATAAATAACATCTATGATCTATGTTGATTTCACTGATATTTATAGACCGAACCTAGATCACATTCTAACATGCTGCCCATTTACTTGGCACTTCTTGTTGGAAAGGCAACCCAGTCTCCATTACACTGACTTCTCTGCTTTGTCAAAAATCAGTTGTGTGCAGAGACATGGATTTTTGTGTTCTCCATTCTTTCCAGTTGATCCAGAGGCCATTATCTCTCCATGAATTTGACAATGAACAGTAAATAACATTCTGAAGAACTAAAAAAGACACAAATACATGGAGTGAAAGTGCTTTTCTGTGTTGAACTGTCTACTAAGTCTTAGGTTTAGTATAGTTTACCAACTTAATTTTTTCCTTTTCAAAATCATGGCTCCTTTTTCTTTAAAATTGAACATCTTGAAAGGATTGAGTGCCATATTTTTATTGTTGTGTATAGAGAATAAACCTCATTCCTGGATTCCATCTTGGTCAGGAGCATAACTTGATAGCCTATTAGTATTCAATAGATAATCCACAATATTTTTGCTTTATTCCAACATGCTTTTTCTATAAAGCCATAGGTAAATGAAGGCAGTACTGTGATGCTATCTCTTGCTAGCTACTTGTGTTTCATGCCAGTGGCCTGCCAGAAGCCAGACGCACATCAGAAAATCACAGTGTGAGCATCTAGCACCTTGATGACACAAGAGTATGTTGGGCAACTAGTGTTGGACTAAAAAAAATATTAGTTCTGAGTGGGGAGAAGATGAAGGAGCCTCTCTCCTCATCTTGGGACATGATAGAATTCTGTGACAGAAGAGTATAGATTCTAATATTTCAATGGGCTTGTTTGCATCCTGAGGCCCCACATTTGCAACATGACTTAATATTGATACTATGATATTACTGAATATATCAGATAGAATTGACTGAAGGAGTATTTTCCATCTTAGATGCCACCAAACCTGGGTGTTTTTCAACACAATGCATCTTACATTATGAAAATAAAATTCATATTATGCCATAGTCCCAGATCACTATCCCATTTCCCTGATTAGTCTATTCTATTGTCCCCAGCTTTCAAACTAATTTATAGTTTAGAGAGAGTGCAAGGAGTGAATAAGAAATGCACAAAGGGCAGGAAGAAGAAAAAGGAGCAGAGGGAAGGGAGGAGGGAGAAGGACTTGATGAGCTGGAGAAACAGATGAGTTCAATTCAACTTCTTTTCTCAGATGGTTAACCTTAAGCAGAGTTTCCAAGGCTCCTGGGACTCTTCTCCCTTCCCACCTTCAGCTGTTACTCATAGGTCCTCAGATGGAACTGCATATCACTTAACCAGAAACTGATTCAGGAAGAGGAGAGAAAGAGAGAGAGAGAGAAAGAGAGAGAGAGAGAGAGAGAGAGAGAGAGAGAGAGAGAGAGAGACAGAGAGACAGAGAGACAGAGACAGAGAGACAGAGACAGAGAGAGACAGAGACAGAGAGAGACAGAGATAGAGACAGACAGAGACAGAGAGAGAGAGACAGAGGGAGAGAGAGAGGGAGAGAGAGAGGGAGAGAGGGAGGGAGGGAGGGAGGGAAGGAAGGAGGGAGGGAGAAAGACAGAGAGACAGACAGAGAGACAGACACAGACACAAAGACACAGAGACAGAGACACGAAGAGACAGAGAGCATGTTCTTGGGACATGAGACAATGTGAGAACTGTTCTCAGTAAATGTACAACACTTATTATTCTTAGAAAAATCATTAATGGCTTGAGAAAATATTTTTGAAAAAAAAATTTAGGTCCACTCTGTGACAGATAAATCATCTGGGAGATGGCCTCTAGGGTATCTATGAGGGATTGAGTAAGTAAGTTACTTGAAATGGAAAGACTTGCCCACTGTAAGTAACACCATTCTTTGGGTTGGCATCCTGGACTATAGACAAAGGAGAAAGTGAACTGAGTGCAGGCTTCATTGCTCTTTGTTTCCTGGCTGGAGATGCTATGTGACCAGCTGCCTCAAGTTCCTGGTGCCTTGACTTCTTCATTATGGTGCATCACTCTGTCCTTGATCTGCAAGCCAGTGCAAACCCTCTTCCCATAAATTGCTTTGGTCAAGGTATTTTATCACAGTAACAGAGAGGGGTGTGTGTGTGTGTGTGTGTGTGTGTGTGTGTGTGTGTGTGTGTGTG
>OU015742.1:125250662-125274075 GCA_907169655.1 Acomys percivali
CACACACACACACACACACACACACACACACACACACACACACACACGCTCATCTTTGAGTCCATGCTATGAGACAGAACACATGCAAAGGCCCCATTATGGACTTCTGGCTATAGGAGTTTTTACCTTATAAATTACTCCCCTTAAGGAGTCTGGTAAAACCAGGGGAAATAGAGCAGTGCCTTTTAATGAAGATAATAAAGGACATCTCTGTTCAAAACAGGGTTATTGGGGAAATAAACCACGATGATGTGATTACATAAGGCATTTCAGGGCTAGCTTTGTGGCCCAAAGGGCACTGGGGCCCTGGTGGCATTATGTGTCCTAAAGTGCAGAGCAGCCACAGTGATGTGCAAACAAACTCCCCAAAAGTTGATGTAACCATGACTTTGGTTCCCATGTGTAAAACAGAGATGTCTGTAGTTGATCTGTTGTCTCCTAATGTCTTAGAAACTGAGACTGAGCTGTTAGTCTATTACCATTATTCTAGTTGTCACTGCTGCTGTGTTTGTAGAGGTACAGACAAAAGGTGCAGTCTAGACATTTGCAGGTCAGGACTCTGTAGGGTGCTGCTGGTTAAGGTTGAGGTCTGGTCTTCTCCAGATAGCCGATTGTACACTTGGACTATGAAGAATGGACTCACTTTCTCAGAGGAGCCCCCCTCATCCACCTGATCTGGTGACTCCACAATCTTGTAAAGGGAGTCACAGCGAAAATACAGGCCCAACTTTTCCTGATAACAGGCACAGGGAGTTCCCATCCAGTGCTAAGATCTTAGCCTCCAACAAATGGTCTTTAATTATACCTCTGGTGCCATCCCCTCACACATAGGATAATTAAGTACTGTTTTCCTTCCTGTGATAAAGGCCCATGTTGCTAAGGCACCTTATCACTGTATGTAAATGAGGTATGCTGGCACACTGAGCTCCATCCAATCAGACACATTCACCCTCACTGCCTAGGGTTTACAACTCCCTAATTCCTTAGACTCCTCACTTCATATGGCTGTCACAGACTAGAAGAGCTCCTGAGATGCCCCTGGCTCCCAGGCCTTCTAACAGTTGGCTCACTCCATCAGGGAAAGCTTGAAGCTGGAAGCTGACTTTTGGGAAAGCACTTGAGAAGAGTGCATCTTGTCCTGACTGCTGAACCCCCTATCACCTTAGGTCCAATACCAATCAAAGAGCTGTGACACTTGTGGAGCACGGGGAGTCCCTGTTTCCCATTGAGACTTGCAGTCTTATTCTAAAGGAACTGGACATTACCCTCATTCCTCGACTGCCCCCTCTCCCAGAGAAGCTGGGAACCAACCAGGCTGTGTCTCTAAGTGATAAGCCACTGGAGAAGCACTTGCCAGAGCATTGCCCTGTCTCCCCATCCTTATCCCCCTCCCACTGCCAAGCTGGCCTTGGGATGAAGGCCTGTCTGCCTGCAGGCACCCAGACCTGTAGGACTCACTCCTCTGGTGACCTGGAACCACTACACTCTGTTTCTAGGTGAAAAGGGCAGGGGTTACTGGGTCATTTAATCTCTGGAGAAATGTTTTAGATGGTTTCCCATAAAAGTTAATGCTGAAAAATGTACACTCATCAACAGCATGCAAAGGTTCCTTTTTATTTTATTCTTGTCACTGTTTATGTTTCATATTTTGTTAAGAGTCATTCGGAGAGGAGTGAGGTGGTATCTCATTGTAATTTTAATTGTATTTTCTTGAATAATGATGTATATTTTCTGATGTATTTGTTGCTGCGTTTTGTAAGATGTCTCTTTGGGTCATTTGCCTACTTACAATCAAGTTATTAGTTTTCTTGCTATTGAGATGAGATCTTTATGTATTTTGGGTATAAAACTCTTTAAAACTTAAAAAAAAAAAAAGAAAAAAAAAAGAAAAGGGCAGGCCCTGCCAACAGCTGGTTAGGTTAAACTGAATTCAAAGCCCTAGGATAGACAGCAAGATTCCTACTAACTTATGTACACAGAAGAAGCTAGTCACATCCTACAGCACTGTCTTGACCTTTTGAAGCTCTGGAGTTTGTGTCTCATGGGAGTACACACTGCTGCTTTCATGCCAAGTGCCTGTCACCCAGCAAAGCTTGAAGTTTGGGCCCAGGGGGTGTTTTCCTGTGTGTCCTTCCACACAAGTAACAACCCAATACCAAACCCTTTGAAATGGAAACTTTCAGAAAATAGGTGAAATAAGCAAATTGTCCATGCTTTTTTCCTTATTTATATAGAAGCCATAAGGAATTGCTTATAAGTTGATTATGGAAGAGGTTCCCTACACATTTTGTCAGTGATAAGGTGTCAGTCTGTAGCTTTCATACTTAACTGCAATCCCACTGTCTTAACCTCCTGAGGGTTCGATTAGACATCTAACTCAAGAGCTTTAGTCGTTTTGGGTTTTGCTGTTTGGAGAAGGAAATTGGGACTGGGTAGAGAGTGTGGAATAGCCTGGAATGGGGGCTGCTCTGCACAAGAGCAGAGGGGACAGGCCATTTCTCCTTGTCATAATTTCTATTATAGATTCCCAGGCAGCTGCCTGGCTCCATGCTGTAGGCATTGGAGAGATTTGGTGCCTGCTGGGGCTGTAGCTCTTGACAACCACACTGCCAACTAGTGCTTGGTGGGGGTTGGGGAGGAACATTGGCATTATAAGATGTTCTTGCTTCCAGTGCTACACGGATTCCTCCTCTTTGGCCTCTTTCCAGCCTGGTGCTCAGCACTCAGGCTCCAGCCACATGTGTCTCTCTGCCTTTGACAACACTGTCAGGTCCAAAGGTACATCAGAGAAGCGAAATGTTGGGGCTTGCTTTGACATTCAGGCTTGTGGAATGTTCAAGAGACACAGTCATGTCAGAGACAGTGCGTGTATTTTAGCAGCTCTGAGGCTTTCACAATGCCATTCAACCCTAACACAAATATGAAGTGAAGTCAATGGCCTGTTAACATTCATGCTCTTTAAGGAAACCACCCCTTACCTACACAGCAGTAACTCAAGGAAGTAAAGCCGTGTGAAAAGACAGGATGCATGGATGGGATTGTCCCCAGGCATGGGGACGCCATGTGATACTAGTGTGCTTCTGGAATAGTTATTAGGACTTTGTCTTGGACCACTTCCTTCTAAAATGCTGCCTGTATCTGACTACAAACATAAAGATGACTTGCTTGTAGCTCAGTGTGTTTTAGCCCAACATGCACATAAGGCCTGTGACCGCCAACCTTCATCCATATATCAGGGATCATACAGGGAGCAGGGAGAGTGGTCACGTCACCCCGCAGCTTCTCGGTGGAATGCACCAGAGAGCACCTTAGAGATTCACTGCTGAACACATGAGGACGGTGCATGTTTAGTTGGTTCCCCAGAGGTCTGGCAAAGGGTCATTGAAGATGACAATGAATGAATCCTGGAATAAAGGATAGATTTAGTAAATTTGAGAAAAGTCAGGCAACTCTGCTAGAGGGAGCAGGGAGTGAAGAGTCACAGGTATGGGAATCTGTGGATTTTAAGGGAAGAAACAGCTTTTGTGGCCACAAGGCTGCTTTGGAAGCTGGGGAAGAAAGTGGTGTGATGGATACAGACTAGGAATTCAAAGCCTGGTCTGTACAGCGATGGAAAGATCCCTGCCCCAGTCTGAGGGCTGAAGAGCTTAACTCCTATGGGTATAGTAAAAGATGACTGACCATACCAATTTTATTTTGAGGAAATTTTTATCCAGGCTTGTACTGGCTTTTATAATCTTCCCGTGTCAGCAGATATGGTTTGATGTGAACATTTCTAAGAATTTATTGAACAGCTTCCAGACAATGGGTCTGACTGGGGCAGATTGCCATCAGAAAAGAAAGCCCATCTTCTCCCTACTTGTTCAAAGTATTAAACATTCCCTTATTTCATAATGTTTTGAGACATATTTAGGTGCATATATTACTTATTTTGTAAATATTGATATCTGACATATTGGTTATAGAATCTGCTTAAGATAAAATGGTGCCACAACTGTTATGGATAACACTTTATTACCAGTCACTTTGCATATGAGCCACAGCGTAAATAAAAATGTTGCAAGCCTTTCTGTCTAATTGATTATGCACACTGAATAGTTTTACACTGCTGTTTCAGTTTCAAAGTAAATCGTACCAGCTTCATGCAGAAGTTTCTAGTTGTTCAGAGCTGGGCTTGCAAGCCCATGAAGATATGTGTGAAAGTGGAGGCCAGAGGACAACTTTGAGTGTTGTTCCTCAGGCTTGATCCTGTTTTCTTTTAAGACAATCCCTTGGCATCCTGAAACTCACAAGCCGGCTAGACTGGAAAGCCAATAGATGAGCTACAGGAATATGTATCTGTCTCTGCTTTCTCAGGGCTGGGATGATGTGTGAACAACACCACACCTGGATTTTTTTTCATTTATTCATTCATTCTTTCATTCTTTTTTTTTTTCTTCTTCTTCTTTTTCATCTAATGTGGCTTCTAAGGGCCACACTCAGATTCCTGTCATTGGAAAGAGAGTGCTTTACTCTCCAGGCCATCTCTCTCTTACTCAATATTTAGGTGAAAACAAGCACTCCTCAGTGTGGTACATCCCCGCCCCGCCCCCTGCAGATGGGTGTGGCCAAGCCCACAAAGATCACACATCCTTGTCCACACTTGTACCTATGCGTGCCATTTTTACGTTTTTATCTCTGCTTGCATTCTGCAAGAAGACTGATATGTATAATGACTGAAGAGTAGATAAACAGGCATACTAAGATATTTTCCCAAAAGTTATGGTACATTAATTTTATAAAAGTGTTTAAATTCTTTCTGTTTTAACCTAATATCACCAAGGCAATCCATGGCATGGCCTACTCCCATGTTTTTGTTCAGCCCATGTGCCTACAGAACACACTTTCAATGTTCTCAACATGATTATATAAAAGAGTCAGTTGTTTGCCACCGTCACATTTCAATTTAAATCTTTGTCTCAATTTTACACAGAGTGTGTTTCCCATGTGGTGAACCTAATGAAGAAAACGGCATTAACAGCCCCCGCCTCCACTTCCTTGATGCCTGAGGTTGAAGTTATATTTAGTTCTCCCTCCATCAAAGTCAAGTTCAGTTTCTTTTCTTTTTTTCCCCTCAAAGTGCCTCATTCTGGCTATTTTGTTGTTGAGTTTCATCTTTAGTCTTTATTCAGTGTGGACATTCCTTACCCATATGGCGCTTGCACACGTGGGCGCCACACTCAGTCTGGAGGACAAGCCTGGGTCTTCTTTTCTCTCAGCCTCATAGAAAGTACGCTCTCTGTCCTCACCGTGCTCATGGGGCACTCTGGGGGTCATTGTGTCTTTACGGAAGAGTTAACTTTATTAAACAGAGTTTTTCTAAAGAGACCATATGGGGCTTCATCTGTACCCTTTGCATCTTTCCTCTTTAAGGGGCGTTTTTTTTTTTTTTTTATAGTAAGAACTTTTTTTTCCCCTCGTTGGGCATGCAGTATTCCTGGCTCTCTCTTTCTTCCTCTAAGAAATTAGTAGAAGTGACTACATAACCAGACTGCTGGCATTGAGGCACCGTTGCTAGGAACAAATGTAAGGCAAGACTAATTCCACCAGTCTTAGAGAGCTGGAGTTTCCTGATCAGAGCACTAAAATAATTTTCTTGCCTCCTTTCTTCCCTCCCTCTTTCCTTCTGTTTTTGCTTCTTTTCTAGTTCCTGGATGTCAAGTGCATGTTCCTAGGCTGAAGATGAATCACCAAGGCTCTCTAGAACACAGGGGGACCACATACAGGTCACGTCATCTATTTGCCAAATTAATTATTTAGTGTCTTTTCGTAAGTATCCGGAGCCTGCCATGGAAAACAGATGTCGGGAACTGGAACACAACGCAGGTCTCACCGTTCTGTCTCCTGCATCCTGTGCTTTGGAGGCCCCGTGGGAGGTGGCACTCAGCCGTTATGCTCACTGTTCTTGGGCAGACTTGCTGGCAGGGTTTTAATACGTAAATACTTTCATGTGTTTTTTATCTTAGCATTCATAACCTCACAATATGTGTCATACACAGCCTTTCAGCATTACTGTGTCTGTTTAAAATGATATTGCTAAGGTTTACCCCCATGTCTGTCTTATCAGTGATATTAATTCATTTTGATTGGGGCAAATGTATTGTGGTTCACTCGTCTTCTTCTTCAAGATGGTTGCAGGGCATAGCTTGGTGGTAGAGTGCTGGCTGGCATCGTGGAAACTCAAGTCCAGAACACTATTAGAAAAATCCTTTCCAGACATTTTCAATATTGCAGTCCTGATGCCACTATTCTTCTGTCACAAAAGAAGGGGAAGGAGGTTCTATGTCTCTTGACTTCATGTTTTCTTGACCACTGTAGACTTGGCTCCTGTCTCTGCAGACTTGCTCAGTATTTCCCTTTCCTCTTCTATCGCGTTCTTGTTTACTGTTCTGTTGAGCTTATGCTTTTCTTATTGGTTTTTAAAAAAATTTCCATACAAGTTCTGATGTTTTTCAACTGCAATTATAGAAAAATCTCTCCTCTGTGTTAAAACCTGCCACTTATTTCTACAACTATGTATATCACTCTGAAAGGTAGGGTAGATTTAGCAAGATGTGGTAGGAGGAAACAGATAAACTCAAGGAGAAAAAACTAGTTTGTAAGAAGAGACTAAAGAGAGTAAAAGAAATAGAATTCAAGGCCTTGCATTATAAACAAGCAAAAATGTTTCTACCCTTTTTTTCTAGAGCTAATAAGAAGCATACAGCAAGGCAGTCAACAGGAGAGACAGGCCAGAGGAGCCTGAGGACCCCTTGACTCTGTAAGCTGACATCCATGACAGTTGATGGTAGGGCAGATGCTGAGCACTCTGCTTCCAGTCTGCAGCCCTGAGAAACAGAAGCACTCAGAGCTGACCAGTAGCTCAGCTCCAGCCATGAGACAGAGCTCTGACTATCCCTTCTTCTGCCTTGCTCTGCTACCCCCCAGTACCTTGCATGAGGCTCATGTACAGAATGAAGTACCAGTCTCTGCCAGGATCACACATGCGGAGTAGCATTCAGCCAGAGATCTATATGTCCATTACCCTCGTGTATACATGAACTTAACAATAATAAACATTAACTAACTTGCTTTGTTTTGTTTTTCAGACAAGGTCTCGTGTAGCTCAGGCTAGCCTCAAACACTGTGTAGCTGGCTTACAAGGTGATGCTCTAGCACCTTTTAAGTGCTCAGATTGCAGGTGACTGTTGCTACACCCAATGTCTGCAGTGTGGATGGCTTTACCAGGGCCAGCACTCTACACACTGAGTTACAGACTCAGCCCACATTCTGTAATTCTTTTTATTTTCTTTTTATGTATTCTTCTCTCATACAATACATCCTGATCACATTTCCCATGCCCCACTCCTCCCAAACACTCCCCACCTCCACTCTCCCCCAGATCTGTTCCTCTTATGTTTCCTTTCAGAAAAGAGCAGAACTCCCAATGACATCAACTGAACATGGCCTAATAAGATGCACTAAGACTAGGCAGAAACTCTCAGATCAAGGCTAGATAAAGCAGCCCAGTAAGTGGAAAAGGGTCTCAACAGTAGGAAACAGAGTCAGAGACAACCTCCCCTCCCACTGTTAGGAGTCCAGCAAGAACACCAAGCTATACAACCATAACATACCTGTGGATGGCCTAGTGCAGAGCCCTGCATGGTCTCTGATTGTTGCTTCAATCTCTGTGAGCCCCTATGGGCCCTGGTTAGTTAATTCTATAGGCTGTGCTCTCCTGGTGTCCTCAATCTCCCTGACTTCTACAATCCAACCTCCCCACCTTCCTCGGTGTTCCCTGAGCTCTGCCTAATATTTGACTGTGGTTCTCTGCATCTGCTCCCATCCACTGCTGACAGATGCCTCTCTGATGACAATTGAGTATAGCAGACTATCATTAAGATTCTTAACGTAGCTCTGAAATGTGAATACCCAGTCCCATGAACACTACATTTTAAATTGAACAGAATAAGCTGTCCCCTCGTTCAATATCAGATTGAAGATTTGGAATAAAGTGATCTGGATAGAGGTGTTTGAAGGGACATACAAGAATGGGCAACATGGAACTGTCCAGTATCTCACATTGCCATCTTCTAGAAGATACCTTGAAGACCAAATCAACTAAACGCCCTTTCCAATCTACACAGCTGGTCAAGCCTCCAGTGCATTCCTTCCACACCAGCTCTTTTACATGGGCACATGAATAGAGGGACAGGTAGAGAGCCCGTGGCGGTCTGAGGGCTTTGAAACAGCATACCTGACCCAGGACAAACAAGGAATAGGCTACAAAGATTCCAGGCAGACCTCTGCTCAAGTGACACTGGATTATGAATATGTGTAATCTGGCTAGGCATGAAGCTTGCTTGAATTACTGATAAGTCAGGACTGTGTGCTATAGACACCAGCATTTTAACACAGGCACTTTAGAGCTCTTCATCATTTATACAGACAAATATGGAAACCTGTATGTCTTTATACAGCATGCATATAGACCTATGACAGCTTTTATATGAAACATAATCAAACTCATGCACACTTTCATGTAGCTAGCATGTAGAATCCTAAATTTCTTATATGACATGATTGTCACACATGCTTTTGGCTAGCAGTCATATAGACCTCTACATGCCTTTGGACAATACGCATGTCTGACCACAGCAAAAAGATGTCACCACTATAGAACTTTGCTCTTGGCAGAAATTTTGACACCTTCCAAAAGGAAACAGAATTGCTTCTTGGTTCCTTTCTTCACAAGGTATTAATTAGCCCCTGGGGAACAAAACCATAAAGTGACTTGCAGCTCAGGGAAGTACTGCTTTGACTCTTCCTCGTGGCCAGTGCACTGATAAATGCCTTTAATTAGTCTTATGATTCTCTTATTGAAATATATGTCACTGATACTAAGTACCAATTGTTAGAGAACCTCCAGTGCTCAGTGGAGGGCTACTAGGGCACTGAGTTAAGACAAAGCTGCTTAGTCTGCTACACAAAGCCTGCTAATCCCTCTAACTTCCTCCCTGGTAGACTGACTTTGCTTTCATTTTGCTTTAGCTATGCTGACATGGAAACAATTCCTAGGCCATGTAGTCCCTGTTTTAACATCCCTATGCCTCTGTATCAGTGGTTCCTAACTTTCCTAATGTTGCAAACCTTTAATAAATTCCCCAACCGTACAGTTTTTTAATTGCTACTTCATAGTTGTAATTTTGCTACTGTAATGTGAATTTCTGTAATTTTGATGGTCTTCAGCAACCCATGTAAAAGGGTCATTGAACTTCTCAAAGGGGTCATGACCCACAGGTTGAGAACCACCTGCTCTTCTGCTTAGATGCGTATTTCCTTAACACCCCTTCCAGAAGGATGCCCAGTGTTCATTCCTTATCAGAGCACTCCAGAGGTTATGGACAGTAATGAAGTTACCTTAATCCTCAAGATGCTTGCTCCCCAATCTGCCCACAGCAGGGATATGAGAGTATCTTAAAGAAGCTACTATGGTCTTTCTTGCCAATCCCAGCATGCATCCCTGAGACCAAGGAAAAGAGGATCCTGGGAGGTAGGAAGTTGACATAAAAATAGGACTGGGGTCAATTTGGGTTGTCCAGTAGGATCTTGTAGATTTTTTTTCTGCCTCCATTTTAGATCTTCAGCCACAGTATTCACCCTTGCTTTTGAGGACTTTAACAAGTTACCCATGCCTGGTGTACATTTGGTGTACCCATGCCAGTCTACATTTCCACAGAAGCACATTAACCATTGTCATGCCCTTGAATGGAGGTCAGCAAGTGCCCCGTGCTTTCTCTTCAAGCCTTACTTCCTCTGCAAAGTGGAAGCCTTTCTGTGGTGAATTTCACAAAACTGTCTTTTCATAACAATCCATATCTGGTGTGATATATACATGTGGTCCTAACACTCAGGAGGCAGAAGCAGGAAGACCTCAAATTCAGAGCCAGCCTCAGCTTCATAATGAGGATGAGGAAGAAGAGAATTAGGAAAGCACTTATAAGAAGAAGGAATAAATGTATAGATGTATACATTGATTTGACATCACAATGATGATAATTAGTTGTTTTTTTTATACAACAAAATTAGTTAAGCATCTTAATGCCAGTTTCAGCTTTTCTGTTTTTATGCTGTTTCTCTTGGATGAGTAGTAAGGATCATACTTGTGATCAGCATTTTAAATGGGTTTAGAATACTCTTTGGAATTGGCACCATAGTGTCAAAAGGTAAAGGAAGGCTGGCAGCCGTGTAAGCTATTGCTATAGCCCAATTGGTACACTTCTTGGCCAGCACGCACACTTCCCTCAGTTCCATCGCCTGCATGCATAAACTGGATATTGCGGCACACACCTGCAGTCCCAGAACTGGGGAGGTGGAAGCAGCCATAACAGAAGTTAAAGGACCTCCTTGGATACATAGCAAGTTTTAGGCCAGGTTGGGTTACATGAAACTCTATAATGAAAGAAACGGAATAAGAAAAAGGAAGAGAAGATGGGGAAGAAAAAGGGAGAGAAGAGAAGGAGGGAACAAAGTGGGCAGGGAAGACCAAGGTTTCTAGAAAGACCTGAATTCAAATCCTATCTTTCTGGATTGTCAGTTTGGGGTCCTTAAGACATAATCCAAGTCTCTGGCTTGGTTCTATTTTGCAGTATTATCTTTAGAGAGATTAAGCCCCTGTACTCATGCTGGGTAGAGCAGGCAACCAGTCCACATGTGTCCCATCTAACCCTCAGGAGTGAGTGAGTTCTCTTAATGTTTTTGCTTGTTCCCTTACATGGGTTACAATGCCCCCAAAACATGTGAAGGGTCAGTCATGTGCAGCCTTCCAGTTGTTTCCAGTGTGTCCTGTTTTAGCCCCTTGCTCCAGCCATAGAGCCCACACCACATGTGTCTTAATTACCTTTATTTGCACAGTCCCAACCAGTCAGCCTCCTAGCCCAAATTTGTCAGAAGGCTCTTATTGAATAGTTATCAGTTTGAGTTCATTTTCCTGTTGCTACATCTGTACACCTGGGTGTAGAAAATGTGTAGCTAGCTGGACTTATGTCATGGCTCTGGAGTGTGAGAAATCACAGAGGCCTATTGCACATCTCACTGTGCTGTGACAGGACTGTCTTATCACAGAGCAGGCATAGGACCTTAACTTTGAAACAGGATCTCCTAAATCCTAACCTAGCCTAGATAGCCAAGGATAGCCTGAAGCTCAAACTTGGGGTTTCCTACAAGGTAGGTGAATACTTTACCAACTAAGCCACATCGCCCAGCCCCCTGCTTAAAAGCTGCAGATGCTGTCACGGTCCCCATGGCCAGGACCTTGTCCAATTCTCATTTCCTCCCAGTGGCCTTTCTCTGAATACCATGAACATTTGGCTTTGGGGCTTGATAACAACACACAACCTTTGGAGTACACCTTGAAACTATTACCTTTCTCTGCTTTCAGATTCCCTGAAAAAAGAAAAGGCATTTGCATGTAATTCCTGCCTGGTGTAGAGAGACCCGTTTAATGAACCTGAGTTCTCTGAGTATTCACATCTCCTCCTCCTCCTGGTGTAAGCACACATCTTGACCCGCGACAGGAGAAAATGGTTGAAATCGTGCCTCGAACCATTCAACAAGGAGAGGGCTGAGTGAACTCTGCCCAGGGAGGAATGGGAGCTGGACATTAAAGCTGAAGGCTTTGTTTGACTCAGGTTTTGTTTTCCCTTGACTCGCCCAGCTGGTCAGGACACATTTTGAAATGGGAACTTTACTAGAAAGAAATATAGTTTAGCACAGAGAAATTCTCACTCACCTTCATCCTCCACAAAACTTGCTCCAAGCTGTGATGCCTCTGTGGGCAATTTCATGTCAATACATATGCAGGAGAGTAAGTACCTCCTGGGGGAGAGAAAGATTTCATTCCCCAGGGAAGCTGGCAGGATGCTGACTGGGTAAACATTGGACCACTTTTCCTTATTATTATCTGAGGAAATGTCACCAAGGCGCCCCAGCTCCTCTGGATTGTTTCATGTTTTTACTCTGCCGTTTTGTAGTTTATGTCTTTTATTTTTATTATTTTATTTTCATTTTATATGTTGGCGATCAGATTGTAGCAATAATAAGGAAATCTATTTATTTGGTCCTGGAGGCAAAATTTTGAATATATATTCTTCCTTAGCAGACCCTAACCATATTGGTTCTTCCCAGTACTGCTTTGATTAGATTTCTTGGAAGGAAGCAGCAAAGATCTGCTGAATTATGTCTCCAAACTCAAGAGCAGACAGAGCAGTCCTGTGCTGGCAGAGGCTGCATGCATGCAAAAACTCCACTTAATGTCCTTACTGAGACCACCTCAAATCACATTCGAAATGACAAGCCCAACAGAAAGCTCTGGAATATCTTAACCGGCTGGTTGTATCTCTAGAATATATCAAATATTAACAGGGCATAAGTCTACACAGACTCACATGTGCATATTTTTATCTGTCTCCTGGGACAACTTTAGACAGGAAAGTCCCCAGACTCACAGAGCTCAGGAACGCAAAATTTGGTTTCCTTCCTGGCCACATGTAAGTGTCTGATAGGAGGCTGGTTTTGGAGATTCTGTATCTATGAAGTTGTTTGGAATTTTTTGTTCGTTTGTTTGTTTTCTTTGCTGCACAGTCCAAAAGCAATCACATTGGAAATGTGTCATTCCAGGACTCCTTGAAGATCTGTTAACAACAACAACAACAACAACAACAACAACAACAACAACAACAAAATAATAATTGTTTTTGTGACTTTCCAAATACATATGTGGTGATTAGTATTGACTAGCAACCTCATGGAACACAGAATGGCCCAGATGACAAACTTCTCAACCTCTGAGGGATTTTCTAGGCTGTATTAGCGGTAGTTGAAAAGCCCAGTCCACATAAGCAGCATCCTGTGGGCTGGAGTGCCAGTGTCCCTCTTTCTCTCCTTTTGGAATGAGGATGGAATGATTAACTGCTTCACAGTGCTTTCCCCTCCCCCATGATGAACCACCTCCTCAAACCATGAGGCAGAGCAAACCCTTCACCCCTTCTTTCCTAAACTGCTCTCAGACATTTTTTTGTTACAGCAACAAAAACAGCAAATATAGCACAGACATCTACTTCAAATGTCTTCTTTGAGTATTACCTGTTTAAACGGATTGTCCTGAATCCGTCGGTATCACTCAGGATATCACAGTCTCACTATTCCCAGGGCCAGCATCTCAACTTTCAACAGCCTTTTCAGTAACTGCCCTCAGTCTTTCCTGGGCTGGATGATCCAACTATGGGACTGTGGAGGGATGTGAGGAGGTCAGTGATGTGGGTCACTGTAACATGGAGACTTGACTCGGTGGAATCCAGGAGACCCAGACTTCCGCTAAGCCATTTGGTTCCCTTTCTATCATCGCTGAAGGTGTTCCCACTGGAAAGGGAAGCAGGTGAAGACAGAGAGTTGGGAGGAGCTTGTGTCTTTAGCGTACGTTCATTATGCCCACTGCCTCCTTTTAGAAACCTTCTCCATCACCTTATGAGCACACAGGCTCTGAGACATCTCAGCAGCAAGCTGTTCTGAGTCTCTGGTGGCTACTTCTATCAACCCACTTGCTATTGCACTCATGGAAGGCTGACCAGAGGATACCAGGAGACAGACAGTAGGAGGGAGCAAGAATGCAGAGGCACTTGCCTTGAGTAACAGTCACCTGAGGTGCCAGTCAGCAGAGACCCTCTTCAGATGCTACCTTCAATGTGCTGTCTTCTTCCAGGGGTCCTTTGCCTCCCTCCTGGATCAGTGGTGGTACACACACACATGGGCTCCTCATCGCAACCAAACTACTTTAGGTATGGCTCCAGGAGGGCCATGCCATTTCCCACAAGCCCCACTTTAACATCAACCCCCAGAACATGTGAGGATTTAGTAGGACCAGTTTCAGGGGCCATCTGGATGCAACAGTAGGACACTGAGCCTGACAGAGCCTTGAACACCTGCTCAGACACAGTCTGTGCATCTCCTTCCTTACCGTGGCTCTTCACCATTTCCGTACTGCCCCAGGCAGATTTTTCTCTCAGAACTCTATACACCCCAAATGTCAGTACTGTGTGTCTGCTTGGGATGCTACATGTATATAAGAATTTCTCAAGTCAAAAAAAAATACACTAATGGCAATAAGTCAATTAATATAAAAGTGACCATCATCTGCTACGGCAACTTGTTGGCCCTCTAAGGACAATGGTATTTCAGACAAAGAAATGAAACTAATGGATCTGCAGCTGCCCTGGGAGTAGCAGGATGTCTCAGAATGGTACCTATATGTTGTCCTGACCCACTGCTTCTGCTTGGTTTTTTTTTCCCTCTGCTACTTTCTAAACCCATTACATATTCTCCTCCTATATCTACCTGTGTCCCTGTGGGTTCAGGGCGCTGAGCCCAGCACTCTCTCCTCCACCAGATTCTGCCCCTCCTCTAACAAACACTTTCCCTAGGAGGATGTATGAAAATGCCTTTTGATACCTACCCTGGCCCTCTGAGCAGTTGGAGGACTCAGAGGAGGGATGAGCCCCTTCTGGGTGAGCTGCTGCTTGGCTTGTTCATGAGATGACCAGCGGGACACCACCACTGCATACAATCACTCTGTAGTCCTTCTGAAATCCAGCCCATGATTCTAGACCAACATACCCTCCCTCCTAGGATGGTACAACTTTCCCATACTGTCCTGTAAGGCTGAGGGGCCCACTGCTGTGCAGCACTGTCCTATGGACTCTGAGACATTTTTGTATCTTCGCACACAGCCTTCCTCTCACTTGGAAGACCCTGTTGCCCAGGCCCCCAGATTGAGGATCACAGCATGCACACCCTCTAAGTGGCCTAGGCTACAGACCACACAAGGAACCAACCCCACCCCCACCCCCACCCCTGCCCAGGAGTGAGGAGGGAAGGCAGTGGAGGTCAAGGCAGCTCTGGATATTCCATTATACTTCCCCAAGGCCTCATGTCCACTGGGGCCCATGGACTTTTTCTTTCCCTATTTCACACCCCTCACTCATATTTCCTAGAATCGCTTGCAAGTGATTCCTTCCTCTGGATCTCTTCATTATGCCACCTTTGAAAAAGCCATGGGAAGAGAGGTCTACTCTGAGTTCCCAGCATATGAAGTGTGCATATATTGGTGAACTGCATGTAGAGATGAGACAGTCCAGACTGCTTCATGTTTCACAGTTCTGTGCAAACTAAATTTCCAATATGTGTAATTTTAAATAATACAATTAAAAGTATTTTTTAAAAACCTTATTGAATTCATTATGTTCAGATAGAAACCATGTACTTCCTTAGTTGATATTAAAATAAGAATTCCTGGGAAATTGCCAAAGTGATTTAATGAAGGGAAAAATTTATTCTGCGAACACATGTTTCTGGAACAGGTGGGAAAAAATAACCTCCACCCTTTCTTCCCTTCCAGTTCGCTCAGGGGTATGAATAGGACAGTTGAAATGAGAAAGCCTGGAGGCAGACAGAATGGGTCTGCATCATCTGAAGAGAAAGAGAGGAGAACAAAGAGCAGAGGTAGGGAGATGGCACATATTCCTGAAACATCAAATATGTGTGAACAGGAATGCTGTGGTTTGTATCTTGTAGATTTTTTTCTATAAAAGAAGAAAATCACAGCTCTTTTAAGTAGATATTCATATAATTGCATGTTTTGCATGTATAAAAATACCTAGGGTTACTCACATTCTTAGAATTTTCTTGAAGAGAAACAAACACATGGTAAGGCCACTAGCATAAGTCCTCTTTGGTCTGAGCCTTACCCCATTCCTCAATGTGCCACCATCTGCTGTGTGTTTTTCGCATCAGCTACATACAGACTCCAGTTGAATACCCCAAGCACTGAGTACAATATCTACATGGAGCAGGGCTTAAAATGTGTTGAGCTAATGGATTACCAGGGATATCCACTCACAGAATAGAATTCCATAGTTAGAAAGAAGTAGGAAGATGTTGGCAAGTATTAAAGTTTTGCCTAGGTTCAGCTGGCTAGAAGAATGTGGCTTAAGGAAAATGGTAGTTAGGAAAGGTGGTTAGAAGAGAAATTATGGAGAAATATAGGCTTCAAAAATACAAAGTATTATGTCACTGTTATTCACAATAGCCAAAGTATGGAAACCACTCACATACAGGAAGAAGTAGCAAGGTCGTGGAGTGAATATATGCAGTTAAGTATCATTCACCCTTTAGGAAGACAGAAAATCTGTCATCTGCAGCAACCTGGATCAGCATAAAGAACTTTTTTATTAAGTGCAATGAGCCACACACAGATTGAAAAAAGACTAGCTCTAGATACAAGTGGGATATCAACATCCATCATTAAATACATTAACGTGGAAAGAATGGTGGCTACAAGGCTGGGGTTGGGAGAAGATGGAGTCTTGCTACTTCAGGTGACCAGACCTAGAGTGACAGCTTCTAGCATACGAATTGCAGCTCATGACAGAGCAGCAAATGCTGTGTGTTCCTGTGACATGCGTACACAACAAGAGACATGTGATAGATGGTAAGGCATCCCCAATGCTTGTTTGTGCTAGTGATTTCTCTATGTGTTTCAAAACACCATCTCGTCTAACTCAAACAACTACAAAAATAAATAATAATAGCTTTTTAAAACCAAATAACATGCTCAGGGACGGAGTAAAGTGTAAAACCTGTGACACTGTTTCCATTTCAGAGCCTGAGCATGTTGGTATCAACCATAGTTGAAAAATAAAGGAAATAGAAGATCAGTGGAACATGGAAATTGTCCATCTCTCCTGGCCAGCACATCAGGAATGCTCCTGAAGGATAGCTGTGTAGGGGACAAAACACTATGATCAATACGCAACTTGGGGAGGAAAGGGTTTACTTGGCCTACACTTCCACAGCACGGCTCATCTCTGAAGGAAGTCAGGACAAGAATTCAAACAGGGCAGGAACTAATGTAGAAGCCATGGAGGCGTACTGTTTACTGACTTCCTTTTTTCTGTTGTATTTTATTCTCTCTCTCTCTCTCTCTCTCTCTTTCTCTCTCTCTCTCTCTCTCTCTCTCTGTGTGTGTGTGTGTGTGTGTGTGTGTGTGTGTGTGTGTGAGAGAGGGGGGGGGCGGGAATCTCAGTTTAAGTTTGTTGGCCTCTTTTTTCGTCTGAGAGAGTCTCTCTCTGGCCAGGAGCATACCAAGACTAAGCTGACTGGCCAGTGAAGCCCAGATAGCAATCTGCCTTTCTCTATCTCCTCAGAGCTAAGGTTATAAGTGTCCACTTCAGCTTTCCTGTGAGGTCTTCATGTTTGTAAGGATGACCCCTGACCAACTGAGCTATGTCTCCAGCCATAAACTGAAGTTCTTAACTCAGAAGAGTAACAAAGAGACCAGTCGAAGCCATCAGACAGAGCTGAGTCAGCTGCCTCATATTGCTTCTGTACAGATGAGAGAAGGAAGCTTCCAGCCCAGCCATCAGCTAAGTACTTCCCACTCTCCCTTAGTTGAACCTAGCAGGGAAACCATTCCCGGAGTCACAAGCCCATTCCTCCTACAGCAAGCTGACGATGGGGGTTTCCGCTGCCTGTTTCCTGGAATGGGGGGCTTTACCAGCAGACATTTGAGTCCTGATGGAAATATCCAGGAAAGGACAGCCATTTGCTGCGGGTGGATGTGGTCCCGTCACAATGAGTCACCTCACAGATGCTCAAGGGAGAAGCTAGCTTTCTCCGGTCAGAGAGAGCTCATTCTGATGGTGGGATGCACACAGGCTGAGCAGAGCATTTCAGCCCAGCGGTCAGCCCAGGAAGACTAGGGTGAGTAACCAATATAAACCCAAGGAGCATGTCCTCCATTAGCCAGTGGCAGCTTCAAGATGTTGCAGGCTCTTACTGTCTTACACATGAGGCTTGCTAAACTAAGACATATTGATCACCAGCCTGGCCCCGAGAATTGAACAGCCGTGCTGGTGTTGGTACACCACGTACTCTAGAGAAAGGAGGAGGTCTGCAGAAAGGTTCCTGAGGCTGTAACTAGGGTGGAGCTTGTATCTAACCTACTTCATAGTCATCAGAACTCCTAAGAGGATTGCCGGACACATGCCAGTAATAACAGACAGCAAACCCCTATCATCGGCATGCTATAGAAGGAATGGATTTGTGGCTCTGGCATCAGTGGTGTGCTAATAGCAGGAGGGCACAAGGTCTGCCTCTGGATAGAAAACCAACCATAGAGTGCATCAGCCTCATATAAGGGTGTCAGGATGAGTGATGTGGGGAATCTTCAGGGGCTGCTTATTTCTGGAAAGTGCTGGTCTGGTCTAGAAGGACCAGAAGGTGAGCCTCTCCAGAAAGAGAAAGCTGCTTCTCTGCCTTACTGTACAGAGGACCCCCTTCCCCTCAAGCTATATCTGTAGCACCCTGTCACCATGCAGACTCAGGGTTGTCTTGGCTCCCAGCACATGTGTTACAAAGGCAGCTGAGGTTTCCAAATGCCCCTCAGGACAGTCACACACCAGTCTCTCTGTCCTTTCCTGAACCTACCTATGTACCTAGCTCTTTCCTCTCTCTGTGCCCACTCACTGTTACCTTAATTTATGAAGAACCAACCCCACCTTCCACTCTGCTCAGTGTTATTTATGTCCAACATTTAGGGCCTTTTTTCCCCCTTTTAACTTTATGTTGGTTGGTTTTTTATGTCACTGTGACACAGGTGATCTCAACTGAGAAAAATGCCCCCATAAGATCAGGCTGTCAGCAAGTCTGTAAGGCATTTTCTTAATTGGTGATTGGTGGGAGGGCCCAGCCCATTGTGGGTGGTGCCATTCCTGGGCTGGTCATCCTGAGTGCTGTGAGAGGCAGACTAGGCAAGCCATGGGGAGCAAGCCAGTAAGCAGCACCCCTCATGGCCTCTGCATCAGCTCCTGCCTTGTTTGAGTTCCTTCCCTGACTTCCTTCCGTGATGAACACCGATGTGGAAGTGTAAGCCTTAAAATTAGGTCTTTCCTCCCCAAGTTGCTTTGGTAATTGTTTTTCATCACAGCAATAGTAATGCTATGACAATTTTTGTGTATGTATAATCATGTTTAGTACATATATTTGTATGTGTGTGTTTACATGCTCATGTATGTGTATGTGCACATGGAGACCAAATGTAAACACCAAGTCTCTTTCTTCCATCACTCTCCACCTTATCATTTCTTTCTTTCTCTCTCTGGTTTTCTGTGGAAACTCTTTGTTAGTCATACTAATGTAACATTTTCTGGGTAATTGCTTCAAGCTTTGGTATGAGATGTTTTCTTTTTATAATTAATTATTTTATTTATTTACTTTATATTCCAGCTGGCCTTGGCATATCAAGTTGCAATAAGATGAGGCACATCTTCTCCTATTTCGGCTCCTAGAAGAGGGCAGTTCAGTCAGTTGGAGAAAAAGGTCTGAAAGGCAGGCAATATAGTCAGGTACATTGCTGCTCCCACTCTTAGGAGTCCCACATGAAGACCAAGCTGCACAACTGCTACATATGTGCAGAGGCCTTAGGTCTGTCCCATGCGGGCTCCCTAGTTGGCAATTTGGTCTCTGTGAACCCTTATGGGACCAGATTAGTGGATTCTGTGATTTTCTTATGGTATCATTGATCCCTTTGGCTCCTACAATCCTTCTTCCTTGTCTTCTGCAGAATCCCCCAAACTCTGCCTACTGTTGGGCTGTGGGGTCTCTGAATCTGTTTCCATCAGTTGCTGGGTGAACCCTCTCTGATGACAGTTATGCTAGGCCTCTGTCTGCAAGTACAGCATAATATCATTAATAGTGTCAGGGATGGAGTCCTTCTCACGACATGGGTCTCAAGCTGGGCCAGCCACTGGTTGGCCTTCCCCTCAAATTCTGCTCCATCTTTTATCCCTGCATATCTAGTAAGCATGACAAATTGTGGGTCTTTCTTGTGGCTGGTCTGGTGTCATTGTGTCTTGAGTGGTTGCAGGACATGGCTGGTTCATATCCTTCACTTCTAGGCATCTCAGCTAGAGTCGCCTTCATAGATTCCTGGGAGTTCCCATTGCCATAGATTTCTAGCTCATCCTAGAGATGCCCCTCATTCCAGTTACATCTCCCAATACTCTCTCCCTTCATCCTCCCGGATCTGATCCTTCCTTCCTTCCCACGCCCACCATGTCCAGTCACAATGTCTATTCTATTTCCCTTTCTCAATAAGATTAATGTGCCCTCCCCTCCTTAAGCCTTCTTTATTACTTAGTATCATTGTGTCTGTGGATTGTAGCATGGTTATCCTGTACTTTATGGCTAATATCTACTTATAAGTGAATACATACCATGTGTATCTTTCCGGGTCTGGGTTATCTCACTCAGGATTATCTTTTCTAGTTCCACTCATTTTCCTGCCAATTTTAAGATTTCCTTGTTTTTAATAGCTGCATAGTATTCCATTGTGCAAATGTACCACAGTTTCTTTATCCATTCTTCTGTCAAGAAACAATTGGTTGCTTCTAGTTTCTGGATGTTACAAATAAAGCTTCTATGAACATAGTAAAAGCAAGTGTCCTCATGAAATGGTAGAGCATGCTCTGGGTACATGCCCAGAGGTTACACCTTATCTTTAGAGACAAACTCCCTCAGTGAACCTGAGGCTCACCAATTAGCCAGTTGGATAGACTGACAGGCTAGCGAGCTCCAGGGATCCTCTGTCTCTAATATCCCTCCACCAAGACTAGTCAGTCACCTTGCTTTTATGTGAGCACTAGGTATGTGGGATTAGAGCCTCGTAGACACCTGCCCCTCACCTGGCTTGATGTGAGCACTAGCTATCTGGGCTCAGAGCCTCATGCTTTCATGGCAGGCATTTTCCCTACCGAGTCATCTCCCCTGCATGGTTTCTCTTTTTCTATTTTACTATGACTTTGTTTCAGGCTTTAAAAAAGCTTGCAGAATAAAGAATTATTACATACTATCTAGCAAGACATGGGCATCCAACCTTCTTTCTTCTGTTACTTTGACATCTCTCTTTCCATCTCTCTGTCTCTATGTTTCACACACACACACACACACACACACACACACACACACACGGGGGGGGGGGGAAATCTTCTGAGCCTTTTAAAGGTAAGTTTCAGAAAAAACATCTCTTTATCCATAAAGCCTTATTCTGAGCACATGACTATGCAAAACATAAAGAGTCAGAGCAGAACTGGAGAATCAGTGGTAATTCTATGATGCAGTCAAGAGACCACGATCTGATTTCCCCATCTGAAGAGCCTAGGCCAACTATGTTTAGAGTCATATCCAATCTAACTTTGCCTCCTCTCTCCCTGTGATGATGAAAGACCTTCGTTGTTGGGCAGGAAATCAGACTACACAATCCATCCTTCCTGCTGCATGCTATAGGGAAGCACATATTCCCACCTAGCTTCATCCCTGAAGATCTGAACTTTAGTCTTAACTCCCTTTGCTTGATAGGTACCAGGTGACACATTTGAAATTATCCTTCAAGCATCTAAACAAGTCAAGGCAGTCTCACATCCCTGCCACCCAGGGACAGCCTTGGATAGTGACCACATGTCCTTGGATAGTGACCGCATGTCCTTAGATAGTCACTGCATGTCCTTATACAGCACCCATTGTCTTCTTTACTATCTGTTGGTTTATGTGCTTTGCATCAGGGAACATTTTGACTGCTCACAGGTCATCAATATCTAGATAGAGGAGGCATCAGTGAAGCAGGTACTTAATCCTTACCTGCAGCGGACGACACAGCAGTTCTTCCTTCTGCACCCTGCTGTACCCTGGTCCCTGTCCACATTGCCATGCCATCATTCTAAGAGCCAGGAAGAAATGCCCTGCCACCCCTTAGTCGCAAGTCATTCTGTCTGCTTGGATTCTAGTCACTCTCAGGTAGTAGTATAAATCCCAAGTCTCCCATGAGGCTGCCCCAGCTCCACAGGGAGAGTTAGGTTCTCTCATGCGTACCAGCTTGTACGTAGACTGTAAGTGTACAGTCCATTCGGCAGTACTCCATAGAAAGGTGTCTTCTGGGATACCCAGGCATCTGCAAGCCCTGTCAAAACATAAAATGCTCCCTACCTGATTAGAGAATCTTCCACCAAGCTCGCAGGATGCTTACTGCATGGCCAGCATGGTCGCCAGGGCAAGGACTTGCTTTCAGCTTGGAAGGGAAACTCCTTAACCCCAGTTCCACCTGTGCAGTATCTGTCCATTCTGCTACTCAGTAGGAAATCCCAGATAGGTCATTTTCTGGCTTAAGATTTCAAAAAATGACCCCCAGCCACATACCACTGAGTGCTAGTTACTCTGAGCGAAGGTGCTAATGGACTAAACAGCACATTTGCCTTTTGGCAGGAAACCAAATGCCTTCACCTCTAAACAATGTTAGCAGGGCACTATCGGGAGGAGATAGAAACTAACTCAAAAAATATAGAAAACAGAAAAGACCAAGAGCAAGCCTAGAACACCAGCCATGCCACATCCTGCTACACCGAGGGACAAATTGAGCCTACATATTCTCTGCCCGGCTCTTCTAATGATAAAAAGCACAATGAAACCCAATTAAAATTGGTACAAAGAGATATGAGAAACCATTGCACCACACTGTGCCCTTTGGTACTTTGCTCATCTTTGTCAACAATGGCAGGAGACTCCTAGGAGGAGCCTGTCTGTCTGTCTGTCTCTATCTATCTTGCCTCCACCAGGAGGACAAGGCCAGTATGTGACTGCATGCTAGCTGTTCATGTATGCCCTCCCTATATTTCCAATGGTAGAGGCTGAGATATGGTGTTTTGAAAGAGAGAAATAAGAGGATAATCTCAAACTGAAAAATGACTATATTCAGAAGGCAAGACTGTTGACTCTCTCGTGGGTTAGGTCAGCTGTCAATCTAATGTAACTTAGCAAGTCTTCCTGATATAGGATATTCGCTTCATCAGCTCATTCTGTGGAAGGACCCCCCCGCCCCAGGAGGAAAAAGGCATGTGACAGTCCCATTGCCTCCCATGCCTGTTTCTCTGCAGTCTAATGTTACTCATCTTTGTCTTCTGTGAGCTGGGGATACGTTTCCTTGTCATAGGAGAGGAGATTAGAATTGAATGTTTTAGGCACCATTTAAACGTGTTAGAATATTCAAGTAGAATCTGCCAGCTGTGTGTGAATGCGGAAACATAAGAGAAGTGAGAGCTACACTACAGATAGCTAAGATGAATGAAGTATAGGCAAACCTGGCTCACACCTACATACCCTCTATGAAAGGACACAGATAGAGAGAAGGAGAGAGAGAGAGAGAGAGAGAGAGAGAGAGAGAGAGAGAGAGACAGACAGACAGACAGAGAGACAGAGACTCAGAGACAGAGACACAGAGAGAGACAGAGAAAGA
>OU015742.1:125274085-125288290 GCA_907169655.1 Acomys percivali
AGAGACAGATAGAGAGAGACAAAGAGAGTGACAGAGAGAGAGAGAGAGAGAGAGAGAGAGAGAGAGAGAGAGTCACAGAGATAGAGACAGACAACTATTATCTATAATGTGGTGTGATTCTGATCAGGACTCAGGTGAACATGTAAATATGTTTGGGTAATTAAAAAGTATGTTCTTTCTTCCTGGTTTATTGAAGCTGGAGGTGAACTGAACACAGTTCCCCTAATCCTGTCAAGCCCTCTGCAGGAAAGGTCAGGGGTCAGCAACCGTTCCTAAAGAAATACTACCTGATTGTATCCTAGGGAGCCTTCAGCCCCTGAGCAACTGATTAGAGACAATCTAGGGTCTGTCTCCCTGATAACTGAGGCTGGTGACCACCTCCTGAATAGAGTTCCCTCACCTACCAGGCTCCAAAGTGCTAGGACCTACAGTCACTTTAAAACAAAAGTGAGAAGTCAATTCCCAATGGAATTTAAATTCTTTGCAAGGGGAAAGACATTTTCATTTCATTTTCATACAAAGGAGAAGGGGGTTTAAAACTGGTTTGCCCAGATATTATTTTAAAGAAAATAGTGGATGTGTTTTCTAGTTGCAGTGGAAATTATGTGGCTTGACAAACACAGGCATGGGATGAAAAGTTTTACAGACTGCCTTTCCAGGGAACACAAGGGAAAGCATTTGCGTGTTCACCTGAGGACTTTGCGTGGGTGCAGGCCTGTCCAGCCTCACGCTGGAGAAAGAGTTGTGTGTCCAGTTCACGGCAGAGGCCTGTGCCCAGGCTTATAGCAATCTGTAGTGACCTTCTATGTTGGGCTTTAGTTGTGTAGCACCTGTTCACATCACATATATCAGAATGCTGTTTTGATTGTGTATACGTATGTGTGATTATGTGTGTGCTCAGAAACCAGGACCAGAGGGAGGAGTCTGGCCTTCCTGGCTCTCACTTCTCTTATGTTTCCACATTCACACACAGCTGGCAGCAGAGGAGTAAGAAGCCTTCAGAAGGAGGCTGGGGGGAGGGGCAAGAAAAGGTTGTCAGCTGCAAGGGGATTCCCTCTTACTAACCAATATTCATGATCATAAAAGGGTAAAAAATGAAATGCAATTTTTACCTTTTTTTTTTTTTAAGAGAGTGTGACAGGATGAAGTCCAGGCTGGGCTCAAACTTGTGATCCTCTTGTCTCAGACTCCCAAGTCCTGATAGGAGCAAGCATATCACCATACTCAGTACTCAAAATTTTAATTTGTAGGTTGTACTCACCACTCCCCGCCACACACACACACACACACACACACACACACACACACACACACACACTTTTCTTCTTGTCTATCCAAAAATGGCTGCTTTATTCTCTGGTTCTACTGCCATCTCCTCAACAGCGATTCTGCTCTCTGTGCCCACCCTGCACTGTTAGGGATGATTCTAGAACAATACAGGAAAGAAGCCCTGCCTACCAACCTCACCGGAGATACACTCTCTACAAATGGTTTACCACAAATGGCATGTCTTACTGCTTATGCAATCCTTTTTTCCTCAAAATATTCATTTTAAATTGACATTTTTGGGTTTCCTCTAAGTGATAAATGAAATCAATAATTCATTTTTCTTTAGAAAATACTGAGCTTTATCCGACCCGTCACACACCCATCGCCCTGACTCTTCCCGGGATACTTCCTTTCTCTGAATATTTAATATTAAAAATAACCCAAGCTTAATACTCATCTTTGAGTGGTACGTAGTGATTTTTTTTCTAGATTGTTCTTGATGGAATAAGTATTTCCTAGACAAGTAAACACAACATGTGGTGATTGTGAGGTTTGTGTAGGACTTGAAAGCCATTGCAACACAGAGTATGACTGGAATAATTGACAAACTTTGATTATTGATTGCCATGCGATAGTCACAAGCGCTCTCATTTAACTTTCTAAATTGGAAATTCTCGTGATAAGAAAGTGTGCTCCTGCACTTGGAAAAGATAAAGACTCGTATCGTTTTCACTGTACTATCAGATTGTTTAAGGTGATGGGGGTGAAAGGGTGGGAGCTAGGGTCATGAGAAGACTATAAAGACATAAAGAGGCAGTGGAAACTGCCTCCTCCGGGTCTGAGGACACTCTGGAGAAGTTTTACAATTTTCTAAAATTCTTCTGCAAATTGAAAATTATATCAAAAAATTTTAATTAAAAAGATAATTTGAAAAAAAGTTTATTTGACTATTGATATTTAATTTGGAGGGAGAACAGGCTACCTCTTTTTATTTCCAATCCTATTTAAAACTTAAATGAAATGGAGGCCCCTGGCCTTTGGTGAACAGGGACCACCGAGCTTGGGGTGAGCGGTGCCTCTAGAGGGAGACTTGGTACAGCAGGTGTTTCTGGGGATAGTTCTAGACCTGACCCTCAACCCTCAATGAAACATCTCTTCTTCCGTTATTAAATACACTAATAAAATTATATGCTCTTGATTTGAAGTGTGCTTTTTTTTTTTTTTTAATTCAAAATACCCACACACCACTTTCCTCACCCTAGGAAATGTTAGGTGGCATTTGCTACCGTGAGTCACTATGAGGAATGTTGAAGGAGAGAGAAAGGGTGCAAGCCTCTGGGTCGTAAAGACAAGCCTGAGCCAGTCTCCTGGCCCGCCCCATCCCCCTGCACACAGGAAATTGCTGCCTCTTTTTGACAGTTTCACACGAGCAAGGAAGCCTCGGTCTCTTAGGCCTACTGGCTCCAGGCTGTGTGTAAATTACATTTTCTAAGTGGTATTATTCAGAACAAAACAAAACACCCAAAACTAGTCAACCTTCTTGCAGAAAAAGACATAGGAAAATACCTGCTCTTCCCAACCCTCGGGACTGGGGTGTGTGTGTGTGTGTGTGTGTGTGTGTGTGTGTGTGTGTGTGTGTGTGTGTGTGTGTGTGTGTGTGGTTTTATTGTCCGACTTCTCTGGAAGCCAAGAAGAGAGGCTGGGGGAGGGGCAACACTAAAAACAGAATGCTGTGTTTGCTTTCTTTTCCTTGCCTTTCCCCCACCGGATCCCCAGTTTTTCAGAGAAATTCACCTTTCCTGCTTCAATTTCAAATCATTTTAAGTCCAAAGATGGCTTCGCTTCCTTGCACACCCTGGATATTTCAAAGCGCGCCCATCTTTACTGCAGGAGAGAGTTTATTCAGGTGGTATGAATCAGACAAGGGCTCAGGGGATGCAAACCCGGACTGAGACAGGGCCCCCGCGCGTCTGGCCCCTCCCTCCTAAAGAAACATAACAAACCCCTGGAAAACAGGCCTCCAGTAATCTCCCTGCCTTCGCCAGGAATAGGGGTGACGGAAAGCTGCCCTCTCATTATAGTCCTGGTCTCAAGGTTAGAATTAGACCCTTAGGGTAAGGAGCTGTCAATTAGAGATAACTCCAGCCGGCTGTCTGCAGCCGGGCCTTATCTCCTAGCAACTCCCTTCATTCAGGCCACAGCCCTTGGCTCTGCCTGCAGCTCAAGAGCCATCTTGAAGACAACAAAATAACCTTCTCGTTTTTTGAGCAGATGCAGAAAGAATTCTTCTCTGGGTCCTTGATGGAGTCCCGTCCTTGATAGAGCCCGGGTGACATTCGACTAGCAATGGGCTGGGGGTGCGGAATCTGCAAAGAATTATGATTGGGCTCCTTTCCAGCTGCCGACGTTTCCATGGGAAGAGCACACGGAAAGGTCTGGCCAAGCAATCAGAGAATCTAAATTCAGCCCGAGACTGGATGCCTCCGTCTTCCAGCTCAGAGCCTGTCATGTTTATGCAGGAGCCAGTGCAGTCTCTTTCTGCTCCTACTTTATGCTTAGGAAGAATTTGCCAGCAGTTGGGAGAGCAGTGGCTTTGGTTGCCACGGGAACTCGGCCTCTCCTTTATTCACCGTGGCAGGGCATATAGAGAGAGCCAACAAGCATAAATCCTATTAAGCGATGCACAGGGTTATCCACCGTGGATGTAGGCAACATCACAGAATTTACTACTGGACCATATACTTGGTGTGCAAAGAAAACACATGCTCCAAATTCTTTGGAGCTGTCTACTCATTAGATCTAGGAATCGTGTTGTTGACTTTTCTAATCTCAAGTAGAGTTAAGGGTGGCAAAACGCTGGAAGGCTCTTAGGGGGTGGGGAAGAGGCAAGCCTTTGATTTTCCACTAGAGTGGAAAATGATAACAAAGGAATATCTAAGAAATGTTGTAAAAAGAAGAGAGGAGAAACACCCAGTGCGCTGTGGGTGTAAATTAGATAGATAGCTTTCTTACAATTAAAGATTCGACTTAAGGGAAGTGTTTTGTGGGATAACAACTTTCTTGCCTGACGGAGAAACACAGACAAGGAGCAGGGGCCATTTTGACATATTTCCTCCTGGTGCCTCTCCCTCACCCGCCCCAGGCGGCCGCCCCCCCCCCCCCCAGCTCCCTGTTGGTGCTGTTTCATGATTCTGCCGCACGGACTCTTCCACCCAGGCTCCCCTTTCCCCTCCTCTTCATCAATGGAGTGGTTATCTATTTTGGTTGGTTGGTTTTAGGTTCGTCAAGAACCCGGAACAATTTTTATCAATCTAGTTGTGTGAGAGGAAAGAGCAGTGTGCATGGGGCAAATCAGCCTCCTCCGTGGAGGAGAACGCCAGCCGTCAGCTGCCATGCTGGCTGCTAGGCACTGTGGACAGGGAGCTTGGTTCAGCTTTGCAGCGGCTTGCCTCCTACCCTCCCTCACACCCAGTGCAGGGCTCATTAAGCTCCCCTGCTCGTTTTCCTATTAGGGCTTGTCAATATCCTAAGATGCAGCATAGCTTCTGAAACAGAGAAGAGAAGGCTTGGGCAACTTTGAATAAATCTTTTCTGTATATGTCTGAGTGGGACATATACACAATTTGCTTGAAAATAGAAACTCTATATTATAATTTTAAAAAGCAGAGGAATGCATCACAAGATAGTCAATATCTTAAAATTAAGTGACATACAGCTTGCAGAAATTAATATTTTCTTGTTGCTGAAGAAGAGACTGAGGAACTGGACTCTGCTCTGCTCTGAATTGCTCTCGCTAGGCAAATACACCTTAGGTGATTTCTTTGATGTTATTTTCTCATGAAATCGAATTGGTTGTGAATATGCACACTGCTGCACATCTTTTAAAACAACATTTCTAATGGACAATTCTTTACAATGTAGAGGCAACCCCTGCACATATGTAATGCTGGTTGGCATTGCATTTGAATATATGTAAAAAATGACTTATAAAAAGAAGAAATATCCCTAGCAATCAAAGTTTACTTTATTAAACAGCAGATTGGCAATGTCCCTAGGATTCTTATGTGGACTGCCATTGCTGGTTGCCTAGGAGATGAGGGAACTTAACTGCTTCACTGCCAGGGGAATTGCATGGATTCTTGCAGCACAGTCTAGAAGCTCACAGAACTGTCCCCACCTCAGTAACGTGTGCCCACCAGCCTCACTTGCAAGGGTTTTTTGGTCAGTAAAAGAGTCCAACACAGGGTTACATCTTAATACAAAATTGACTTTCTTCTGTGTTTCTGAATATTTTTTTTTACTCAGCTTTATTTGATTTTTGTGTATATGAAATGAATCATGACTCTGTATTAATAACCTTTAGTGTCCCGTTTCTCTACCATGGAATGATTTTGAAGAAATATTGGTGCCCCTACGTCCTCCAGATCTGGGTTGGAGAAATGAGTGTTTAAGTTTTTTGTTTGTAATATTTCTGTAAACAATGCTTTGAAATACCAAGAATTGTTCATCACACATGCCATTGGGTTGTCCTTGGTTATGATCCTAACTGCAGTCTCTCAAGAAGACTGTGCCCCAAGTGAGATGCTGGGGAAAGCTGCATCCAAACCAGGCATGGATCTGAGATGGAGAAGAGACCAGATTCCCTGGCCCTGTGGGGTGAGCAGCCTTGATAAGCCACATATCCCTGCGCCTAGGTTTCTGGCTGTGGGTGAATAAAGGAAGCACAATCAAATATTTAGAAGGGGTGGGACCCGCACTATGCAAATATGGTTCACCCTTATTATACTTTCATGTACATTTGGTAGGGCTTAAAAATTGTACAATTGATATCGTTCAACAGAACTGCCAGTCCTCAGAAAGCACATAATACAGTGCGTAGTTGGCTCTGTTACTGGAAGGTTTATGTCTGACTGCTCCTGTGTTTCCCTCCACCAAATGTGAAAGCAAGTGTGAAATAATTTTCTAATTTTGCAGACTTACATTTTATGCTCCATAGATAGTTCTAACTCAAGGGAGGTGCCTGAGATAAAGACTATTATCTTATAGAAAAACAATCCTACCTTTAAAAATATTTTGTTTACTTAAACCACAGACTCCAGGCCTTTTTCTCATCATCCTTCATAATGGTTACTCTCAATCACATTGGAAACATTCTCTTAACCTTGACAAGAGATCCCAAGCCTGAAAAGCTATTTTCATAGCCAGAAAAAGGATCTGGGGTTTGCAAAGACACAATGAAACAGGAAAACACAGCAAAGAAAGATGGTTGGCCTCTTATGTATGGCTTAGACTTTGTTCCCTCTTTCGATTTTCTCATTTAGAGAGAATTCTGTTCTGAGGATGTTTCCTCTATTCAAAATAATGAAAAAATACAAAGTATAATTTAAGAAACTGGGCTGGGTAGATTGGCTGTCCTCTTGGGATGTATACAAAGGCTATATTATAAAAATTCCAGCAACTTCAATTTATTCTTTATTTCTAGGAGAGGACCTGTGTTGCAACCACACATACATACATACATAATACATACATACATATATATTCATGTATACATATATACATACACATACATATATACATGTACACATATATACACATGCACACATACTATACATACACACATTTATGTACTCAGACATACACACATACATGTACAGACAGACAGACACACACACAAACACACATACTAATAATGTCAAAGTTTCTTGAAAGCAGTTATCCAGACTCAATCAAGGTCCTGTGAAGTATTACACTATATATTTCATCTAAGCACACACCAAACTCTAGTCTTTCCTCATTCACATCATATGACCCAGTGATATAGTCTCTCTAAACACATCTGAATCAAAGCTTGTGAGTATGTGTCAGTGCACTAAAGCATATGTGTGTGATAAGAGAGGGCATGATGGCCAGACTGTTCAAGTTTGGTAGTGCTTCTGCTGGTGGGTCGATGGAACCAAGCCACCAAAGACTCTCCCAGCCTTATATCATCTGTGCCTTGGACTTACCATTGCCTCCGAGACTTCTCTGTGAACATCAGTCCTGGTTTTGAATTCAGTGTGGGTGAGGGGGGCTGCTGACTCAGGGAGCCTGAGGGAACTGTGGCCTGCTGCTAAACAACAGCCCGTCCCCAGCAGGACCAACACACAGAAGGCAAAATGAATGGCCTCATCTACACGCCAGCTATTTGATATGCAGATCGGGCCGCAGGCCTCTTCAATAGCAAAGCACTCCATAGGCAGCAGGTGCAGCCCAAGTGAGTGGCCTTCCCTCCTTGAAAGGGCTGGGCAGCTTCCCTCTCTCCCTCCAGCCCTTAACTGTTTCTGGGGCGCTATGATCTGCATTGCTTTTAAATTTAGACAGTCCATTTACAGGCGGGCTGTTCATTCTATCCCTAACTGTAAGCCTGGGCGTGAAGCCACAGGAGTGCAAAGGAAGGAAATCTGCCAGGCTCTTCTTAATGATGATACAGCAAAGCAGAAATGCTGGGAGGTCAAGCCATGGGGCAGTTGCCTGCCTCTATCATCCAGTCTGTGTCTATGTCTCTTTGACAATAGTTACAGACACTCATATCAGAGTTTTCTTTGCCGTTTGTGCAAGTTAGAGATTCTCTCTCCCTCTCCTTCCCCCTCTCCCTCTCCCTCCTTCTCCTTCTCTCTGTTTCTCTCTCTCTCTCTCTCTCTCTCTCTCTCTCTCTCTCTCTCTCTCTCTCTCTGTCCCTGTCTCTCTGTCTCTGTCTCTCTGTCTCTGTCTCTGTCTCTGTCTCTCTCTCTCTCTCTCTCTGTCTCTCTCTCTCTCTCTCTCTCTGTGTGTGTGTGTGTGTGTGTGTGTGTGTGTGTGTGTGTGTGTGTGTAGGAGAGTTTGCACACATGCATGGAAGCCAGAATACAATCTTTGGTGTCTTTTCCTCAGGATCCATCCGCCTTTGATTTTTGAGTTAGGATCTCTCACTGACAGTGGACACTGGCTTCTAGATCAGGGCAGACTGGCTCTGTATCTCCTGTGCTGGGATTAAATGCATGTGCCACTGCAGTCGATATTTTGACCTGGGTTCTGGGGATCAAAGTCAGTTCCAACATTTGCAGAGGAAGGAGGTTATTAACAGAGGCATCTCCTAGAATCACATACTTGCTCTCAGCACAGGGGGTCAGTGTCTTCCACATTCACCCAATGCGGCTGACTGGAACCTAAGATAAAGTTGTTTTGCAGTTTGCCCAATGTGGCACAGAGTTGCTGGACTCTGTCCCTCTCAGCTTGCTTTGTTGAGGAGTGTATATTATTATTATTATTATTAGTAGTAGTAGTAGTAGTAGTAGTAGTACTATTATTCAAGATGTCTATGTTGTAGGTAATGTTCTGAGACTAAACTGTGACACCTTTATAGCTGCTCTACAGCTATTAGCCAGATGAACAAGTTATTCACTCAGATCTAGAATCTGTACAGTGTCCAAGCCTAAATTCTGCAGGATTGTCAGGCAGTTGTGGCACACGCCTTGAATCCCACCGCTCGGGAGGCAGAGGCAGGTGGTTTGCTGTGGGCTCGAGGCCAGTCTCATCTCCAGGACAGCCAAGGCCACACAGAGAAAGCCTGTCTTGAAAAACAAACAAATAAACAAACAAACAAAATTCTGCAGGATCTACTAGTGGTGAGCACATGAAGACATTAGCAGGTTAAAGATTAGATATGCTAGGGCTTGGCAGTTGGCCAGAGGGGACAGAACCAACCCCATGGTGTAAGAATGTTAGCAGAAGAAGCTGCAACTTTTGTCATTCCCTTCCTCCCTCCATCCCTCCTCCCTCTCCCTTCCACCAATCCACCCTCTCTTCCTTTCAGTTCTGCTTATTTATTTATTTAGTTATTTTAGATAGGGCCAGAACTTCCTTTCTTTTTTTTTTTTTTGTACTAACACTTTTGAATTTTTTCATTTTTATTGTTTCTTTTTAAACATAGGGACTTATATTATTACATATGAGTAAAATAAGCTACATACAGCAGGAAGAACCATGAGACAATCAGGAATTATATAAATGTTACATTTATAGTGATTTGACTATTTGTATTTGTCAAACTTGAAGTAAACATCTTTCCTATATTGTTGGGTGTAAATTTCTGAATGAAAATCAGTATCTATGATATCTCATCTCTATTAACTTAAAACATCTATCTTGAGCTAAAGACATCTTAACCCTTAATCAACTAAGCCTAATTATAAAACTAAACTATCTGGTCTTCATCTCCATCAGAGACTTGAGAAGAAATAAAACTTAAATACCCGAGTGAACCAGAAGTGCATGTTAGCAATTTCCAAAATGAAAAAATGACTGAGACAATTTACTGCCTGAACAGTCACCCAACACTCTCCATAACATTGGAGCATCATCTTTGGCCATCTCTAACAGACATATTTGGGAGGCATGAACTATTAAGGACTTGTTCACCCTGTCTTGCCAGAGTTCAGCCAATTGACTCTGCCTGCAACTAAGCTTGTCCATTTTTAGGCAGAATTCTGTCTGTGGCAATAATAAGGACATTTTGCCCAGTGGCTTGTTTGCCACATTTGAAGCCAACTCCATAAGGAGGTTCTTTAATGTTCATCATCTTCTTCGAGGTAGGCTGGGTGTTGCCAGGAGTTAATTTGTCTTGTCACAGAATCTTTAGAATAATAAAAAACATCTTTAAATGCCATATTCTGTAGATTTCTGAGGCTTTTGAAGACCTTATTTATCTATTTTACCATATATATCAATAGAATCCTATCTATATGTTAGACATAGGATATATATTCTTGTGATAAAATTAGACTAGTATCTGATATGACCATTTCATCGATGTACAAAATCTATACCAATGAGTTAAAAATAACCATATTTGTCAGTAACAATTAAGGCCCTGAGTTGAGGAGTATATTCGATAATCTACCTTTTGTTGTATTCTCCCTCTATAGCTCTATAGTTCTCTCTGTATAAGACCAATAATAACTCATAACCACCTCCCAATGAAAATAAGCGTCTATAGACCAAGAGAGCAAACAGAAACCTACCCCCCCCCTTTAGAGGAAATGGGACATCATTCTCTTAAGATTTCTTCAGGCTGATTTAGGGCAAATAATACTTTTGAAGAAGGGCCAGAACTTTCTATGCAGTCCAGGAGGGACTTGAACGGCTGACCCATCTCTGCAGTGCTAGCCTAACAGAAGTGCAGCACACCCAGTTCATGTGCTGTGGAGTATGCTAGAGGAGTTCTCTATCATCTGAGCGATGGCTCATTTTTGGAGGGAGTGCGCCAAAGTCTGGAGCTAGACAGCCCTCTACCAGCTCTAGAACTGGAGCTGTGCTGCCGTAGTCACAGCTCTGACTGGGTTGGGGTGTTCTGTGGACTAAGTAAAGGGAGTGTGTGTTCAGTCTGACCTCCCTGGGCAAGTGCTCTACACATGTAGAGAGAGACACAGAATGCTGCTGCTGGAGCCAGAGGGGTGTGTGGAGGCAGTGAAATGCTGAGTGTGTGGCTTCAGCTACAGGCTCCTCAGTTTAGTTCACAGAACCCACTATTTCCTTTCCAATTGCTAATGCATTTGCTTATCTCAAGGCTTATTGTTTTCGCATTTTAAAAATTAAATATATGTATTTTTAAAAATCCTAGATCTCTCTTACCCAGAGGACTCTGGGCTTGGGGTAACGTAAAATTATTCACTCATAATTACAACATAATACTGGAGGGAGGAGGCTGGTGGATGGCTCCGTGGGTATGGGGGCTTGCTGCAGAGAAGACTGAGACCCCAAGACTAATCCTTGGAATCTACATGGGGGAAGGAGGGAACCAACTCCCATAGTTGTCCTCTAACCTTCACATGTAGGGCATGGCAACTGTACACACGTATGTACACAGACATGCATGTGTAGGTGCCTGAGTGTGCACACATACAAAATAAAAACAACCCCCTATTCAGACATAGTCAATGGACAGCTTATTCTCCATGTTCCCATGGGGGAGGAGAGCGGATTGCCCCTTGGCAGGGAGGCCATGCAGGCACACAGAGGAAGGGGATGCAGGCTGTCCTGATGACACCTGATAGGCTGAGATCAGACTGTGGGGAGGAGCCCCCTCCCCAGTCAGAAGAGGTCTAGGGGAGGGGATAGGGTAGAAGAGGGAGGGATGGCGGGAATGAGAAGATAGGAGTGAGGGGATAACAATCAGGATGTAATCTGAAAAATTATATTAAATAAAATTTTTAAAAAATTAAATTACCCACACACAATTTAATTGAGATACAGAAAGGACAAAATATCAGACGTATAGGAATATTTATTGAACACCTATGTTCTTCCCCAGAATATGGTAGGCTTTTCACATGTTTAATTCTCCAAATATCTTATCAGCTATTTTTATTTCTTCCATAAATAAATACAGGCTTGATGAGTGAAAAAACAAATAAGAACAAACAAACAAAAAAACTTCTAGAGGAGCTGAGCCTGAGTTTGGCTCTCAACACCCATGTGAGATGGTTCATAACCACTTTTAACTCTGGCTTCAAGGAATTTAAGTCCTCCTGGCTTACATGGGACCTGTACTCATGTGGTATACAATCACATAGATACCTACACATACGTGTGTCTATAAAAATAAAATAAATCTTAAAAACAAACAAACAGAAACCAGAAGGGACATGGCCTAAACCCACTGTACCATTCCAAGCAGGCCCTGTTAGTTGCTCTGGCTGAGTCATCAGAAGGCTGCAGAGAGCATTCAGCCTCCAGCAGTGAAGAAGCTGAGGAGAGCGCCAAAACCAAAAACAAACAAACAAACAAACAAACAAACAAAACCCTGGCTCTTCAGAAGCTGGGGCAGAGGATGCCTCATCAGATTCGGAAAATGTAAGAATCTGGAAAGAGTGTATTAGAGATGCCACATTTCCCACTTCTTGGGGAAAAAAGGCCAAGTGCCCTGTGGCCAGGGAAAGCAGAGGTGGGGATGTGAACTGTGGTGGCCTCTTTTGCCTTTACTTTACTTCTTCTTATTGCACTGGTTCCTGAATGAGAGGCTCCAGGCCTCTGAGTGAAGTCACAGCCCACAGCAGTCTCACGTCACCTTGGAAGCCACGACTCCAGGTAATGTCAAGGTGCCTGGAGCAAGATGGCAGCCTCCTGGGGCAGAAGCCAGGGCTCTTCCCTGTCCCTGTGAGCTGTACACCTGCCTGCACCATGCTCACTGCGTTCAAGGTAGGCACAGGGAAAGCTTTGCCGAGCAAGGTGGAGGAGCTGGGTGTGGACCTGGCAGTGGCAGATTTCTGAGCAGACAGGTTGCAAGTGTGGAAATCTGAGATCTGCCTGTTTTGAAGGAACTTGAAGATATGGACAGATTAGGAGATGGCCAGGTCTCCCTGGGAAAGAAAAACACGTTTGACTTATTTAAAAACAAAGGTGGTATTCATCATGGACAATGCACTGCAGCCAAAACATTGGACATGCCTTCAAATTGGACTGCAAGCACACCAAGCACACTTCTATCTTTTAAAAATCGTGCCACAATGCTTGTAATTTATTTGAAATGACTGCAGGAGCCTAGAACCAAAGTGGCTTAGATAATTGTACTTATTTGAACACTATCCCTACATGACTAAAGCCAATGAAATGAGTGTATGTTCCTACATTCATCACGCAAGAGGAGAACATTGAAAAGAAAGAAACAAATGATAGAAAAACGAGCCGGGGAGCACAGAGCTCCACTTGGGAGGTGGAAACGGGAGGACCAGGTTCAAGCATATCCTTGTCTGTCTAGGGAATTTGCCTGAAGCCAGGCTGGGACATGTAAGACCCTGTTTATAAAATAGAACAGAACAGCGGAGCAGACAAAAAGATGTATCCCTGAATCCACATTCTAGAAAAATCTCTGAAGTTCTTTCTGTAGAATCCAACCTCTGTGATATGTCCTCTTCTTAGCTACCTCATTACTGGGAAAGGCCAGGCTAAAGCAAACAAAGGGTCCATGTCTGCAGACTTGGAGGACCGCACCGTCCACCAGGAGCATCGTATTCTGACAATCCCACCTGGAAGGATGCAGTCGCCAGCTCCAAGTGAGAGCCTTCCAGGGACTCCGAAGTTTCAAAGTGAGATCTGCTGGCCGCATCCACCTCTCGTACACCCAGGAAGATGAGACACATTTTTTAATGTGCTCTTTCCTCTAACTCAACCCCTCTCCTTTTTTTTTTTTTTTTTTTTTTTTTTTACAAATCTGGCATACCGGAGGCATATTTTTTGCTAACAATTTTTTTCTATTCTCCTCAAACTCATTGGTGGATTGTTTTGATCAAATTCTCTTACACTCCTTGTTTCTGATATTTAACTTGCCCTCTCTGTTCTCCACATGGTTTGATAGCTCTCTCTCTCTCTAGGTACAGATTATAGCTTGAATGCTTATTTGTGGTGATGGTGGGAGAGTGTACTGAGATTTTTACACATGTTCATTTTTGTTTTTTGTTTTTTTTTAAATAACCCACCTAATCTGATTAGTGTTTTGCGTATTTACATGGATTTGGGCCTATCACCTAAAGTATAGCCAACACACCACCCTTAAAGAAAACTGACCATCCCGACTCAGAAGCCATCAATTGTCAATAACTCTTCAGCTAAAGCTGAGAACTTCTGTGCGCCCCCTGCCTGCATCCTCACTGTTAACTGGGTCCGTGTTGTGCAAGTCTTATTTAAGCTGTGACAGCTCCTGTGAGTTCCTGCGTGAAGAGTCTAGTCCTGGAAATGCTGTTTTGCTCAGTTCCCTGACCTCTGGCTTTTACAGTCTTTACGCTCCATCTTGCTCTCTGAGCCTGAAGGAAAGAAAGAAAGAAAGAAAGAAAGAAAGAAAGAAAGAAAGAAAGAAAGACAGGAATAAAGAAAGGGAAAGGAAAGGAAAGGAAAGGAAAGGAAAGGAAAGGAAAGGAAAGG
>OU015742.1:125292735-125313594 GCA_907169655.1 Acomys percivali
TGTGTGTGTGTGTGTGTGTGTGTGTGTGTGTGTGTGTGTGTGTGTGTCTGTGTGGTGTTGTATGTATGTATGAATATATATGTGTTGATGTGTGTATTAAAGTATGTGTTTTGGGGATCTGTACATATGTATATGTCATATGTGTGTGGGTCAATGTGAATATGTATGTGTGGAAGTATGTTTATTGGATGTATGTATTGGAATGTCAGTGTATGTGTGCATGTGTGTTAGGATTGTGTGTTTTTTATATGTGTATGTACATATGTATGTGTTGGAATATGTGTGCATGTTGTGTGTGTTGAGATGTGTGTGTGTGTGTGTGTGTTGGGGTGTATGTTAGGGGATATCTGTACATGTGTTTTGTTGTATATATATGTGAAAATGAATGTGTATGTGTCGGTGCTTGTGTGTGCATATTGGGATGTGTGTGCATATGTGTGACTGTGTATATGTATCTATGTGTGTGTGTGTGTGTATGTGTATGTTGGGTATGTGTTCCAGAAATCAGCGATGATACTATTCTTTAGGGGCCTTCCACTTGAGTTTTAAGACAGGTTCTTTCACCGACCTGACCCTTTAGGACTTAGCTATGTTGGCTGGCCAGTGTGCCTAAAGGGTCTGCCAATCTCTGACTCCAGAATGCTGGAATTGCAAGTGCATGCCACCATGCCTGGCTTCTCACATGGATTCTGGGCTCTGAGTGAGCATCTCCAACCACTAGTGAGGCTACCTTAATGCTCGTGGTTCTGTGGATATAGTGCACCTACCGTGAGATATTCTAAGATTCTCATCTCCATCAACACTCCAGTGCCAGAAAATGGACAGAAATAAATGTCAGCGAAGAGTTAAAATATATAAGCAAGAACTGACCAGGGGGCCTGCAACTTCATCAAGCCTATGCTGGCCTCACCCACCCCTCAACACTCTCAGGACCCAGCACGTCTGCATCAACCACAGACGTAGCTTAGAGAGGCCCATTTACAGTCAAGCCACATAGAAAAGCCAAAGGGAAGAGTCAATGCAATTAACCCGAAGTGAAATTCTGCTTCTAAAAAATTCTCCCACTCTATTCTTGGATGTATAGTACACGGTTTTCACTGTAATGGCTCTTGTAAATTAATTGCAGACACAGCCGTCCATGGGCATTCTCAGAATAAGTGGCAAGTAGTTAATTGCACCCCAAATTAGCCAATTCTGCCCATAATTAACCATTTGAAGACAATTAATTGAATGCATAATATTTGCACCTGCAACTAATTGGAGACCCGTGTATTGTTCCTTGAAGAAATAAATAAATAAATAGTAACAACAACAAAAGAACCAGTGGCTACTCTTAAAACATAGCCTTTTATAGTCCCAGGTCCTAGAGAGCTAGGGAGAGGACAGGGCTCCGGAAATGCTTGCCTAGCTGCAGCTGCCTGAGTAGAAAAGCAATTTTGAGCTGGAGGTAAGTGCTGTGTGTGTGTTTCTAACACACAACACATAACATTTCCTCTAACGAACACAGACATTATGCAGGGGCTAATGAAGGTAATCACATCATGCTTTACAAAGACTGGCAAGGTTTGCAAGAAAGTATTCTTTCTAACTGTTTTCCCTCTTCTTTCCTGTTGCTAATGCAAACTGCCTATAGCTAACTTTTTAAAGAATCACATTTTCTTTAAAGTTAATGATATGCAACATTTGTAAATGTTAAGGCCTTTCTGCTTTTTGACATAATAGTACTGTCTTGGAGAAAAGGTCCACCCCCGATTTCTGCTGTTATTTCAACCCATTGGAAGCCAGTGTGTTTGCAAATGTAAAATGTAAATGTTTTCTCACATTTACGTGACATCAGAGGGATTGTTCCTTGTGTGTCCTTGTTTCAGCTGCACTGAAATCATACATTGGTCTCTGTTCTCTTCACAAAACAAATGGTTACTAATAGTAAGGAGGATAATATTAAAAACAATGGTGATGGTATCCATCCCTTAGCAGTTAATATTTATAACCTAGTTTACATGGTCACATTTTTATGCCTGCTTTACAGGTAAGAAAATTGCCCACAGAAACTATACTAACTTCCCGGTTTTATATAAGTAATAAGCTTTGAAAATGCAACCTAAACTCAGATAATAAAATCCACTGGCAGTGAGCAGCACAGAGCCCAAGACCTAGTGCCTGCACCACTAAGATCAGGCAACAAATACTTCCACCAGATGAACTCCTGATTTGCTCCCTTTGAGGCATCCTGGAGATGAGTAGGTGACACTAGCAGGCAGGGTGTGTCACGTGCACTGTCTAACTGTTCTAGGTGTCCTCTTCCTCATGAGCTCCATCTTCAAATGGAAATATGTCATCAGTGTCTTTATTCTAAAGATGATAAAATTAGGGCAAAGTAATGCAAATGAACTTACTTAGAGTATGCCTGTGGCAAAAGGTCACTTCACGGAGGAATCCTGTACACTTACCAATACCGTCAACTGTCTTTGATGCAGGTGCCAAGAAAGGATAAACCCCCAAGGATGACAGTGTAAAAAGTCAATACTCACATGCAAAACGCAAGACATTGATTGGATCTTTATCTCATACTGTAGATAGAAGCCATCTCAGAACAGATTAGAGACTTGAAGTTAAGAACTAAAGTTGTGAAAGTTCTGGAAGAGTACACTGAAGTGGTTTTCATGCCCTTTCTCTTTGAAATGATATTTTAGGTAGGAAACAAAGCTTTTGTAACAAAACAAAAAGCAACAGTTGAGACTGCCCTAAACTAAAAGGCTTTTGTGTACAATGGACAATTGTGAAAAGCAGCACACAGAGTAGATTAAAATATTTGTAAACCACAACACTCACAAATCAATAGCAACAAAACATCACTCACAAAAAGAATGAGGTACCAGCCATAAGTTAACTGAAGACAGGGTTCAGAAAGAAGAAGACTCGGTTCCCAAGTTTCCAATGGCAGTGAGTGCATGGGCATGAACTCTTCAGTGTTGCTGGGAAGATGGGAATTAAAGACGCTGTCAGCTGTCACCTCAGAGACACTAGTGTGACTGTTATCAAAGAGTGAAAGTAGTGAGTGTGAGAAAGGAAGTGAGGAAAGGGAGGCTGTGTGTAGTTGTTGGGATTGCAAAGATATAGACACTGTGGAAACAGTAAGGCTACTCAAGGCACAAAAGCAGCAGCTCCCATAGGCTTCAGCACACCTGCTTCCCAGCATGCTTTTGGAAAAAATGAAATCAGTCTCTCAAAATATAAGTCTGTAAGCACATGTTTATTGCAGCATTGAATAAGTAGCCAAGATTTAGAAACCCAAGCACTCATCAGTGAATACGGAAAGCAACTGTACAGATATGTCACAAAAGGAGTACTCTATTGCTATTCAGCCTTTAGAAAGAAAAGCATTTCACTCTTTGTGATGAATAGGTAGAGCTGGAAAACACTATGATAGGTTTTTTTAAAGTCCAAAGAAAAGCAAATTCTATATAATCTCAGTCATGTGGATTCTAAGCAAACTCAAAGAAATAGAGATCACAGTGGTAGTTCCCAGGAGCATTCTGTGTGATCCTGAGAATGCAGGTGATAGCCCTACTGTTGACTACACGTGAGTGAGTTTCTTGAACAAGCAAAGAGTAGAAAAGTGAGCATCCAGGAGCAGACAGAAGCAGCAGAGGGACCGTAGAACATCCTCAAATGAGGAGGTCATAGCGCCCAGCAGCAATGACTGGAGAAGCCTGATGGGGAGAGCAAACAGAGATGACATCTTCAAACCTAGGGCTCATGGCATCCACAAGAGCTGGCTGCGACAGAAGCATGCTGGGGTTCCTGACTCAGAGTCATCGATGACCCCCCTGTTCCCACAACAGGTGTCTGTATCCCATGGCTCACCTTCCAGCTGTCCTTAGCTGCTTGCTGGTTCCTCTCACCTTGTTCCAGAGCCTGGGAGGCAGCCTGATACAAGGCAGGAGTGTTGATGGTTTTAGATTTATTTATTTATTTATTCACTATTTATTTAAATGAGTTTTTCCTCCCTACATGCATGTGTGCATACTACATGCATTCTTGGAGTCCAAGGATGTTGGAATCCCCTGGAACTGGAGTTGCAGACCATTATGAGCTGCCAGGTACTCAAGTTCTCTGTATTCAAGTTCTCTGCAGAAACAGTAAGTGTTCTTAACTGCTGAAGAGAGAGACAGACAGACAGTTAGAAAGCTAGTCCTGGAAGTAACAGTATCCCTCCTTGGCGGCTCCAAAGGTCACTAGCAGAATCATCAAGAAAAGTGCTCAAGAAATGAAAGTAGACATGTGGAAATGGAAGCTAGCCAGTCTACTAAGGAGGATGGTCTGTGGCAGGCAGCAGAAGTAGGGGTCTGTTCAAACAGGCCATATAGGGCAGAGAGACTGCAGTGGCTTCTGTACTAGGGCGCAGCTGGGCTCTACCATGATCATGCCATCAGGGCCTGGAGTCCTAATGAATATGAATAAAAGTTATTTTGTTTTGTTGGGACAGACCATCACTATATCATGAGCTGAAAAATTCCAAGGGTTGGTTTTCTAAATAGTTTCAGGAGGGACAAAACAATGAGAACATCGGGAATGGGAAGACTATATGAATTTTATTATGTGTTAGTAATAAATGCTAAAAGCACAGAGAATTTATAACCCCCCCTCCTCCCCAACAAGTAAACTTGAAGCACAGCATTGTTAAATGAGTGACTGGTAAAAATTCTGAACAGGCCCAAACAAACACAGTGCCCTGGGGCACGTGTCTGGGTAGCTTCATCATGGAGGTGGGGGGAACAGGAACTCAGAGGCATTAATCAAAATATGCAGGGGAAGGATTTACTCTAGACACAAGATCTCCATCCATGGCTTCATCTCTCCACCTAGTCTCTTGTCCTCAGGTGAGGCTGCTTGCAGGCGCAGCACATGCATCCTCATGTGTCTCTCAGATCCCACATACTCTCATTGCTTCATTTCACAAGCACAAATCTTCATCAACAGAGTCACACACTACGTAGTTAAGGTTGGACTCAAACTCTTAGCCATCTTCCTGCCTCAGGTTACTGAGTGCTAAGATTACAATTGAGCTGTACCATGCTCAGTTTAACAAAAGAACTCTGTGTTCTTCAGAAAAACGGCATGTGCTAAATTCTCCCTCCCTCCCTCTCTCTCTCTCTCTCTCTCTCTCTCTCTCTCTCTCCCCTCCCCCCTCCCTCCCTCCCTCCCTCTCCCCCTCTCCTTTTCTTTTCCTTTTCAGATTGTCTGCTTAACCAATTATACTAACGTGCTGGCTTTTTGCCTCCGGAGAGTATTAAAAGCACGATTTTTATTTTATTTTATTTCTCTATGCCATGTAAGAGAAAAGCTGCTGGTGTGTTATCTGATGGGTTTATGAAGTAAGTGGGTTTATTCCCCAAGACAAAAGTCTTTTGGCATCTCTGGGAAGAGAATCTCCTGAGGACAGAGTGTCAGCACTTCCTCTCCAATGCCTATGCCTATTTCCTGAAGACAAGCGGGCCACATGCTGCCCCAGGTACTGACCCTTTCCCCTCCCCCCCCCCCCGAAGCATCTGCACATTTCTCTATTACTCCACTTAGGAGAGCAACTGATTCATAGATGTCCTAGAAGCAGTGAACGCTCCTTACTATTTGCTGATCCTGGCACTCATCTTGGGGACTGTGATGGATGCCTAAAGTCGCAGTCATGGACAGCGACACCTTCAGCTTCCTCCCAGGCAGGGATAGCTTTAAATCTACAGTTACATGGGCTGGTTAACACCTCTTTCATTGCCAGGGTTCAGTCTCCATTCTGTCTCCCCGCAGAATCTGAGCACAACATATTGTGTATTAACGATTGTTAGGAAGGTTTTTGTGTGGTGCCCTTTTCTACATACACCCAAACTTGAATTTATACCCAATTTGTATTGATGCTGGCTCTAGTCAGTCACAGTGAGAGGCAGGGGTTGAGCAAGAGAAAAGGGATTGGAACAGAGAGAGGAAGTGAGGAGAACAGCTAAGACACATGACTCAGCTTAGGTCTGTTTTCCAGTCTCACTAAGAGTCTGGATGTCCCCTGAGATCTCCCCCCCCAAATGCATTCTCACTCTTCACAGAAGCCCCCAGATTCCCAGCCTTCCCTCAGCCGACCCCTCCCCCCCTTCCCTCCGCCTCTTCCCCCACAAAGGCTCATCTCGCGCGCCTCCTGCACACCACGTGAGCAGGGACTCACAGATGCATAATTTATACAGACACATTACTGCCTGACGGATGCCACTCCTTTCAGCGTGTACAAAAGCAATGAAGAGAGTCACTCCCAGAATATGAGGCGCAAATCAGATGGCGGTGGGGCCCCAGTGTATTGTAGAGCATGTGCTGTCCCTAATGACGCTGAAGTCTCGGCAGCCGCTGTGAGGCTCACAGCAAAGGCACCAGTGTGGCAGCCTGCCTCCTGTCTCTTCAGAGCCCAAGACACAACAGAGTCTTTCCTCACGTTATTTGCGAGTTGCTCACCTTGGGCTGTCTTCAAATGTGACCTTATTGCCACCTGCCAGGCAGAGGATGGGTGTAAAATGCAACCCTATTATGGAGAAGATGGTGTGAAGACTGCGAGCCTCCTGTCCCAACAGCCAGCCTGAAAGGAGCAGATGGGAGTGAGGGGGTGGGGAAATGGGCAGAGAAAGAACTGCGGAATCCTTTCTCATTCATTAGCGGGCCCCCTCACCCCACCACACATTAAAAGAAAGAAAGAAAAGAAAAAAAACCAGCTATTTTTTTTTAAATGGTAAGGGACAAAAATGTTCAAGCTCATCAGTCAAACAACAAATGGATCCCAGACCCAGAGGCTTTCCTTGTCTGGGGTGCTTGGGAATAATTTTTCAACATTTGAGCTCCATCTTGTCTTCAGGACTTCCCCACATTACGGCTGGGCTTTGGAGTGAGCCAGTCACCGAAGACTGCACTTAATCAATGTCACACTGTTCCCTACCAAGGTTCCTGCTGGTTGGGCCTTAACGATGAAATATTAATGAAAATGGGAGGGGACAGAGACATAAGTGTGCTGAGTGGGTTTGAGATTTTTCTTCCTAGACTGTCACCGGGAAGGATGAGAAAGGACAAATACTTCCTCGAGTGTCACTGGGAGAGATGGAGGACAAATAGCCCTACCTGGGCTTTGGGAATATGGCATCTGAGCTGTGAAATGCTGAGAGGAAGTCAAATTTTATATAGGAAAAGGGCAAGGTCCAAAAGGTTAGAAGAAGCAATGTTTTATTTTATGTGCAACCAAAGAGTAGGTACTAAGGGGCTGGCAAGGCGGTTCATCTGGATCTCAGAACCACCGCAGGGCCTTGCACGGCATCATGCCTGCAATTCCAGTTCAGGGGAGACTGAGTTGGGGGGAACCCCTGTGGCTTGCTTAGGCAGCTACCTGGTCAAACCAAATTAGTGAGCTCCAGATTCAGCATGAAACTCTGGACTCAGGACATGAGGTGGGCCTCAGGGGATAAGAACTTACTGTCATTCTAGAGGGCATCTTGAGTGGGTCACAGCTGCCTCTACCTCTGACCCCAGGGCCACTGAACCTTCCAGCCTCCAGGGTTTTAAATTTTAGTGAAATACCAAGGAAATGTGAGATATGAAACATGTGCCACACAACAGATTAAGAAGTTTATTATATGGGCACGCCAAGAGAAGGAAAGCGGGTGGGGAAGGGGCAGAAAGAGAGATGGGGGGGCGATTGGTGGGTTTGTCGTTTTATAATCCTGGCTAGGGCCATGCCCAGTAGCAGGTAGGCAATGACATTACAGGTAGACAGACTGGGGCAGAATCCTAACACAGGGGTAGTGCATTCATGTGCACATACCCACAGCACAGAGACACACACACACACACACATACTCATGCATGCACGCACACACTCAAGCACATACACATCCCACAATGAGACAGCTAGGCAGTCCCAAATACTCTGTAGAGAACAAAACAAAACAAAACTATTAATGCTTATTTATTATGAGTGTGTTCATGTTATGTGGCATACAGCAAATATCTGGCAGTGGGAGTTGAGCTCTGGAGTCCTGTCTACCATCTCTAGCAGGAATGAGAAAATGCACCACAGGAGCCTGCTTGTGAGGGCTGTCTCTGTGGCTCAGCAGTAGGGAGCTAGGTTAGCATGCCCAGGCGCATGGGTTCAATCCTCAGGACCAGAACAAGAAATTACCAACATTCTGCTTGCAAATACCAGGTAATTCAGTGACTAGGGTGCATTTACAGACAGGGCTTGGGGAAGTATGTGGGCAGTTATAAACAAGTGGGTGTTTCTAATTTTAAAATCAGTTATATTCTGATAAGTACACATTGTTTTCTGTACTTTCTAGTAGGAATAGTTTGTGACAATTTTGTTCTGTACCTGGTTTGGAAAAGCATTTCTGTATTCTCTGAGCTTACATGTGTTCAGCAAGAACAGTCATAAAATGTCTAGGCATGGGTTAAGGCAGTGACAAGGCAGGGCAGCACAACCCTCAGAGGAGGTTCCATTCAGTGACCACTGTGCACAAGAAGCTTACTGTGGGATATCGGGGGAACTGGGAAATGAACATTTTATTTCTGGCTCCTTGTCCTTTGTGGGATGTGTAAGTACTGGTCATGAAGCCAGTGTGTAGCTGCTTGCTCACTTCCCAGGGCAGGTAGCTCATTGCAACTAAGTCACAACATCCACTGGATCTATCAAAAGACAAGACAGAATGGGTGGGCAGCTCTTCAATCTCCAAGACCAGGACCTGAGATCTGTGGGATCCTTAGATACCTCAAGGCTGTGCAGAGGCCGTCAGTACCCAGGGTTCCCCCAGGGATGCTGACCCAGTCCGAGGGCTCTCTCCTCTTAGCACTACAAAGGAGCTTTACTCTCACCAGAGGAGAGGAAGTGCCAGACGCTTCCCACCAATTCACTTATTTATTAAGAATTTCATACATGATTTCTGTATTTGCTTCATTTCTACTCCTAGCCCCCCTCCTACTCCCATCACGTCCCCTGATTCCATCTCAAATGCATGGCTTCTTTCTTTGCTATAGCAGATATGTAACAAAGAAGCTAGTTCCTGGCTCCGGCATGTGCTCTTGTCTGAGCATGTGGGCCTACCTCAGGGTCTACATTGGTCTCTAATGAAGGAACAGATTCAGTGGGATCAAATGAGCTCCAAGAAGGCCAGCTGATGCTGAGATGAGAAAATGAGGCACCCTTCTCTCTCTCCCAAACCTGGTTTTTTTTTTTTTTTTTTTCTGTAGCCACAGTAGGTTGTCTTCTCCTGCGTGGTATCTGTCAGGTAAATTTCAGAGAGCCTTTTTCAGTGTGAAAGGCAAATTATAGGACATGGGGAGAAGGCCTGCAAATTATTGCCACAGAGCAAGGTATTTATAGGCTCAAAACAAACAATCTTTGTTCCCAAAGTAATACTATTAGCCACTAAATGAGGCAAACTCCCATTGTAATGTGCCTTTAAATTTCTGGGTTTTTTTCCTAGTAAAAGTTTATGACGAAGACATAGAATGCCCAGAGGTAGTCCTGCCAACCATCCATATGACAAAAACCGACTTTGCCCAGATGTCTTCCTTTTCACTATTTTAACATTCTAATGTGTGCTCCTCAACTTGGGGCCAAGCACTCCCCCACAATTAAATGTCACCTTCCTTCCTTCCTTCCCTCCTTCCTTCCTTCCTTCCTTCCTTCCTTCCTTCCTTCCTTATTTCTTTCTTTCCATCTATTTATTTTATGCATTTGTGTGAAAGCATGTGAGTGTGGGGATGGGTGGGTGGGTGAGTGTGTATGCATGTGTTTGCACACTCACATGCTACTACAGCATGCTTTCAAAAGAGCCAGAAGATGACTGTGGGCTTTGCTTATGTCCTGGGGCTCCTGGGGCTAGACCCATGATGTTGGGTAGATGGCTTGTAATCAGCTTCTGAGCCAGCTCCCTGGTTCCTGCTTTTCTTCCTGAAGGATGGTCTGACAATGCACTTGCTAGGGGATGTGCCCACCTGTGAAGCACGTTCCTGTATCAGTGTGTGTAAAGCATCCTCATTCCCTTTGTTGGCCAAGGGCCTTGCTGTGGACATAACTCCTTCCCTCCCTGCTGCAGGCGGTGAAGCTTTCTTTGCTCAGACCTTTCCTCTGGGCTTCTTGGTTCGTGAACAACAAGGTATGAACCACTGTACCTGGTTATAATACACCCACACGTGGGAGTCAGGAGATCCACAGGCCTGACCAGTTAAGTCTCATGAGCCACAACTTCAGGCTTCTTCTTACAGTTGTTTGTTTGTGTTAGCACCCCCAGAGCTAAAGGGTTACTCCCCCTTTCAGAAATGGGGCCTACGACTTGGCTGTTAGAGGCAGCTCGCCCAGATTTTCATTATCTATGTCACTTGTGACAAATCGATAAACACAATTTGAGATGATGGTCATGATTTCTCATGTTGATTTCTTTGCCACCTCCCTAGTGACACAGGGTATAGACACGGTGCTTTAAGTGATGAGGAGGAGTGGCATGTGGACATGCAAACACTGGAAAGAGGCTCAGGATGACCTCCATGCATGCATTGCCGTCTAGATGCCTAAGCCAGTCCATCACCTCTTCCTGGAAGAATTCTGTCTGAGCCTATTAGCTCACACATTGCCCAGGCTGCTTTCGACAATGCCAGTTACTTGGAGTAGAGGGGTTGCAATCTAAGCCTTGCAGCTTGCAAAAACAAAATATTTACTGTCTGCATCTTTGTAGAACACATTTGTAAAGCCCTGCTGATAGGCAGTGGGCAGTTGTTAAGTTTTATCTTCCATAAACACACTGCAATTAACAAAACAAGGCCTGAAAGCAAACTATAATTCTCAAGATCTTTAAAACTCTCCCAGGTCAGTTCATTGGCGTGTCCCAGAATTTTTTTTTTTTTTTTTGAGAACATTGTTTACTCACTGGATGAGGTGGTATACTCCCTGTCATCCCACCATGTGAAAGGCTGAGGGAGGAAGATCCTGAGTTTATGGACAGCCTGGTTTATATAGTAAGTTCTAGGCCAGGCTGGAATGGCATAGGGAGACCCTCTGTCAAAAACAAAAACAAGTGAATAAATAATAAATAAGTAAATAAAATTGCTTACTCAATGAAAGGAGGTAAGCCACACTTCTTAGTCAAGAGATTGCATTCTTCCTTGACTAACACAATCAATTTCTTTTCATCAGTTCCCATTTCTGATTCTTTTTTTTTTTTTATTTTTTTATTTTATTTTATTTTATTTTGAGCTTGTTCATTGCTGGCAATCTACTACGGAGCATGGGGCCTACACTTAAGCAGCGTTTATCTACCCAGTGAGACACCATTTCATAAAACTGACTTATCTATTTCAAGCTGTTGTCAATATCCCATTTCTGATTCTTTACAAAACTTCTGCTCAGAGATGGGACTGAAGTGTGTGACAGTTGAATCGGGAATAGGATGCTTAATTCCTGTGATATGAAAGATAAGGTGTTTCTCCCCTATACCTCCGAATTGTCAACTAAAGCTTTCAGTTGTTTAAGAAGGTATTTTCTATACCTTAACCCAAAAAATCTAAGCAAAGAAACATCCATAGGTCCTTGGATAATGCTTATGGTGTGACTTTTTCCCCAAGTCTGAAATCTTTAAACACTTGGTTCCAAGACAGTGGCACTGTTCTGGAAGCTTGTAGAACCTTTAGGAAGTGGAGCCTTTCTGGAGAATGTGGGTCACTGTAGGGAAGGGGTGTCTTGAGACTTTTTATCTTGACCTCAGTTCCTGTTCGTGCTCTACTTCCTGGCTGCCCATGCAGTGTGACCAGCTGCCTCAAGCCTGTGACATTATGCCTTCCTCACATAATTGAATGATCCCTTTCAACTGTAAGCCCAAATAAGCCATTTATCCCTTATGTTACTTTTGTATATTTTATGACAGCAACAAGGGGGGAAAACCCTAACATTATAAAACAAATACTATCAGACGTTGCAAACTGATAATGCTTGCCAGCTACCCAGGTAGCAAGAATTTGGGTACACAGAGAGCTGGGCCCAGCTGTTTCAGTGAGAAGCTTGTTCCCCCATCAAACAGCTCAAAACTAAAGTTAAAAAAGAGATATCCTGTAATAAAATGAATTAGACTGAGTGTTGTGCATCACTGATTAAAGCCAAAAGGATTTCTTTACCTTTTGGGTTTGGAAAGATCTTGTCCCTTTACTTGGGACTAAGGATTTGATGGTGACTGTCCCTGGTTAGAACAAAGACACACACAAGGAGAACAGGAGTCTGAACATGGGACAATGTCATTGGTTGTACCAAATTTCTATTTACAACCAATAACCTTATTTCCAGTGTCTCCTTTCCCAGTGCTCCCTGGTGGGCCCTTCCCTGGATCCATCCACCAGGAAGAAATTGGGTGAATGCAGTAGGAAGCAGTTGTCTTTGTCTGCTGAAGAAAAGTCTATCCAACCCACTTAGATACCTGACCAGTGCTCCTGTTTTCAGCTCCGATTCAAACCAGAGTACTCAGAAATCCTGCATCTGTGTTCCTCAGTCTTCTGCAGTTCAGTCCTGATGCAAATTGCTTCTAATTAGTGAATGTCTCTACTCTGCTAGTTTAGTTGTGACTCGCCCCTTTATTTTTGTACTTCAGAATTGTAGGCTTGTCTCTCTCCTATTTGCTGTTGTCTGACCTTGCAAGTCTTTGTGTTTATATACAGTGATATAAAGACTGGCCATGCTGTCATTTTTGTGTGGTGACAAAAGAGGGGCCCCGGATAAATCCACCACATGCAAGGTCAACTTTGTACCTTGGTTTTTGCTTTGATTTTGTGGAAGGAGAATGGATGGTGTCACCATGGAGACTTTCTCTTCTTTTGATCTTGTTTCCTGCCAGTCTGTTCATCACCATCTCTAATCCATCAGCAGGTGTCCCTCTGATCAGCCCAACTGGTCCTTGAAGGGAGCTATAAGCAGCCACTGGAGGAGACACTCTCACCTACAATGGATGTGGACCAGGCTGGGAGCAAGTGATTGAACTGTCCTCTTTCAAAGAAATAAAGGAGTTTGAGGATGAGATTCTTATTTTTTTAAAGAAAGCTAGCCTTTATAGTCATTATAACTGGATTAAAATTCAAATTTTGCTACGTGTTTACTATGTAGCCTTCCAAGAGTCCCTGAAGCCTCAATGTTTTCACTCATAAAATGGAAATGAAACATGTAGAAAATCTAGAACTGTGTTTGGCAAGTAGGTGCTCTTGAGAAGCATTAGATTCTTCTTTGTAGTCTCTTATCCCTGCTTCCCTAAAGAGAAATAATTTATACAAAGAGAAAGTTTTACACTTTGTATGAACTAAAATTCTAAGAATCCCATCTGTTCTTTAAGCATCCCAGGCATGGAACACTGTGTTTATTGGTTTCTTAGTTGGTGTGAGCAAACACCTGTTAGGAATGATGGCAAGGGAAAATATTTATCTCAGCTCAATGTCTTGGCAGGGAAGCTGCAGAGTTCATGGTGACAGTGTCATTGTAAGCTTGTTCTTTGTGGAGAAGAAAGTAGCAGAATGCTGATGGAACCAGAAATAGATGCCACCTTGTTCAAAGCCTGCACGATGGGTCCACTTCTGTTAGCTGCACCACAAACCTTCCAAAATGGCTCCACCTACTGTGAAACTTGTGTTCAAACACATTAGCCTGTGGGGGACATCCTACATCCAAACCACAACAGACACAAATAGAGAAGGTGGGTGTTTATTCAAATAGTAAATAGAACAGCTGTGTCCATCAAGGACCGAAATCTGAAAGTCCATTCTTATTTTAGAGGTCAATTCAGTCATGAAGTTCTAGGGAAGCAAGAGAAGCAAGGTTTTCAAAAATGTTCCTTTTTGTTGTTGTTGTTGTTGTTGTTGTTGTTGTTGTTGTTGTTGTTGTTTTGCAAATTTTAGGATGAAGCATAGGAAAACACTTCTACTAGAAAAGACCAAAATCGTTTCTTATTTTTGCTTTTATAACATTTACTCATGTGCTGTGTTTGTGTGTGATAACCAGAGTGTGGAGGCCAGTGGACAATTTGCAGAAGTCAGTTCTCCCTTCCCATCATGTAGGTTTTTGGAGTCAAACTCAGGTTTTCAGACTTGGCAGCAAACACCTTTACTTCCTTGAGCCATCTTACCAAAGCCAAAATCATTTCTGAAGAAATTTGAGGACCGAAATAATTATACACTAATAAACATAAATCCATAAAGCCAAACTATTAGAATATGTGTCCATAGCGCTAATAGAGGCTCTGGCTTGAAGTCAGGCTTTCAATGTTAAGTTATGCTGAGTGCAAAGAATATGAACTTAGAAGGTACTCCACTTCTCAACAACCAGAGTGAATGCCATCTCTGGGTTGATCACTAATCGATTTTCAAGTGATAAAGCTAACTTTAATATAAACAGAATATTTATGAGCTCTTGAAGTATTTCCCAGAGCTGCTGAAATAGATCAGTAGGTAAAGATGCTTGCTGCAAAGCCCAAGAGGTAAGCTCAGTCTCTGGAACCCACATGGTAACACACACACACACACACACACACAAACACACGAAAGAGAGAGAGAGAGAGAGAGAGAGAGAGAGAGAGAGAGAGAGAGAGAGAGAGAGAGAGAAAGAGAGAGAGATTTGGAGTGGAAGATAGAATAAATAGATAAAAGCAAAAAAAAGGCACTTTAAAAGATTCTTCTCACAGACTGTTTTGTTAGTTGGGGAAAAGCTATCACTGTTCAGCTGGGCCATCAGAAATCATCTTGACACTGATTCAGGGTATGGGTCACAGTGATTTAAATTCAAGAACCTGACACAAGTACACGGTCACCTCTGCCATGCTGTAGTAAGAATGCGTAAACCACGTATCCTAAAGAGGTGACACCAGGCAAGCCCCAAGGAGCTAACTCTCTACCAGCATCTAAAACGTGCCATAGTCCCCCCAGTGTCAATGTCCTAAAAGTCACATAAGGGCAAGTAAATCTTCTGAACCGAAAAAGATTAAAGAGACAAAGTATATACAAATGCAATATGAGGTCCCAGACAACAAAAATGACAAAAGCTAGAATTGCAATAAAAATGATAGCTTAGATAAATGTATTATGTAAATATTGGCTGATTTTTTTGTAGCTGGGATGGGATTATATAAAGCATAAAGTAAAACAAAAGAGAAACATTAAGATGGGTTTCCTATATTTTCAGGTGGTGCCAAAAACATCAGAATATGTATGTGTTTCTTTACATATTGATGTACATATATATTTTTTACATGTGGGAAAAAAGAGAGGACACTCTAATTGGTAAAATATCCACAGTAGCTAAGTCTAACTACAGTGCACAGTTGTATTCTGCCTATCCCCACAAGCTTAAACCTTTCCAAATATCAAGTTTTAAAATAGCATTTACTTCCCCTTAAGGAGAGAGTGAACCTCCAAACAGAGAGTGACTTAGTCCTGGTCTCCGGCTTTGTCAGCACTGAGCTTCACCAAGAAGGCTGTCTGTTACTGACCCCTTCTTCCCACTCCTTAACATCTCGTGTTCTTTACTATAAACTGTCGCCCACTTGAGTTTCTCCCCACAAAATTGACCAAGGTACCACCACCATGTGACCAATCGCAAACAGTAGAGGCCACTACTCTTCCCTCAGATACGAGCCTGGCTGGTATAACGAGGCACAGTACAGCAGAGAAGGTACCTTAATCCATAGCTCTGGAGGCTGGGATCCCAAGGTCTCAGGATGCCTCTTCTTGAATTCGTGGTTTTTCCTGGCCTTTCTTATGAGTTCTTGTACCGATAGAGTCCTATCCTTTACCAGCAGGACATTGATTCTGTTGGAGTATAGCCCTGTTGCCAAGTGGACTCATTCAACAAGGACTTCCCAGCTTAAAGATGTGACTCCGGATGATCACTTTAGGCTTCAACATAGGAATTTTGAAGGGCATGGTTGAATCCTAACAGGGGACTCTGGAAGTCATCATAGAGGTTTGTCACGGGCTAGGATGAGTCTTACACTTCAACAAAATGCTTAACTGACCACACAGTAGATGCTATTCAGTCAGTACACATCACAGGTTTTTCCTGGCAAATTCTACTAAGTAGTGTTTGAGACACAGAACTGTTTCTCTGTTCTGTCTATGTAAGATGAACAATTGCTTTAGAGACCCCTGGCACTTCTGCATTAACTGCCATCCCCGGCACAAAGAAACTTGTGTGCTGATACCTGAGAGCTGTACTGATCTATTGGCACAGAGATGTGTATCTATAAGTTAGTTTGTTACTATGTTCACTTAGCAAAGTAATAATAATATATTCACCCCCTAAAGCCCTGTGAGTACTCCAATCGTGGGTTCTTGGCCAGATAATGATTGGTTACCCCTCTAACATTCATGCCACTGTTACATCCATAGTCCTATCTGGTAATTGTTACAGTTCCCATGATTCATAGCTGGATAATATCTCTGAGGATCTATTGCCTTCAGCAGCCTGAATAGCACTGACAAAAGCTATGGTTGCTGGCCAGAGGGAGGAAGTTTCCTGGTCAGTATCAACTTGACTTCTTCATGCCCTGTGAAGCCAGTACTTTAAGTCTGTTCTCAAATTTGTCACAAGTTAACATTGCTCTGTTTTCTCAGCAATAACAAAGATTGGAAGGGGAAGGTAGCGTAGTTCTTGATTTCAGGTCATTATCTCATAAGATGTCTAAATTTTAGTCACATAAAAACAAAGACTCACCAGACCTATGGACCTCCATTAGCTCTAAACTGTTTACAGGATAATAAAATAAATATGTCAGTGTCAATAGTGTATATTTTAATATATAACATTATAAATGAATTATCTGCAAAATTATTAAAGCTTATGTAAAGCATCCCATTTAGAAAGGATTTTCGTTAAAAATCTATTGAATTTTCTCTCATTCTATTTTTTATATACTATGAACAAGAAACATGGATGGTGAAATCGGGTATCTGCTTTTAATTCACTCCAAGAGAAAAGAAAAGAAAAAGATATGGGAAACTAAAAATTCTCTTTGCCCTAATTAGCTTTCTTCCCAAATTGATTTCCTTTGTAATTCACTGTTTCCACAGATACTTATTCATCAGACCTTGTGTTCACAAAACCACAATTGTCTTTGCTTTCGTTTGTGTGATTCAAAATAATCGTAGAGCCTTACCCCTTAAAGAAGCCTATGAGGGATTTATGTGAGGCAAATCAATAATTAGCATTTTTAAATGAATCCCTGCTTTCTTCCTCTGACTATCCCTGCCTCTGGTTACCATGCCCTGTGGAGGAGTAAGCCTCTGAGCCTTTGTTCCGGGCAGGCTCTCAGGCTGAGCTCCCTGCTCACAGTTGAAAGAACCAAGTAGACTCTAATTAAATACCATATTTCTCAGATAACTAGATTGAGTAAACTGACAAGGATGTTATCAGCAGTCTGTTGTCATGTTTGATCAAGTTCTCTGTCCCCCTGTGTAACCTCTCATAAACCTGGGAGGATGGAGGGCTTCGGAGAAACCTTTGAACAGACCTTCCCCCAGATGTACCAATGTTGGGGGAAGGTGGGGTGAGTCAGGTCCAAGCTCCTCATACTCAAAAGGGACAGTTCTGAAGTTCTTTCAGTGGCGGGGCAGATAAAAAGCTCTTCATCTTCACCTTTTACTGCTTTCCATAATGTCAAACTCGGGCCAGAAAACAGCAGTTTTTTACTAACTTGAGATCAGACATTGAAGCATTTCACGATGTGTATTTTCAAGTTGAAGTTTGTCTCCTGACCACCACTTACTTTGTTCTACCCAGTATCTCCAGGGGCATCTGCTTTGATGCCGGTCATGAATCCCGCTTCAGGGTTGAGGAAACTGAGAGTTTGGGGGGCAAACGTATCCATGCACCCAGTGAGGCAGAGGTCCATGAACCTTGTTAGAAGAGAAGAGACTCTTGGCTCCAATAAGCCAACTCTGTGCCCTAGCAATTCTGATGGCTGTACTGATGAGCATTGGTGTCCCTAGGGGAGACATGCCCGGCAAGACAAGTAAGGGAAAGTTAAAGACTTCTAGGTGGGTTGAAGACACTGGTGATGCTAGCAGCTGATCTCTTACCAGGCCTGAGCTTCGTGGGGGAAAGGTGAAAGGAGGATGTCTTTACCAGGCACAACTAAGTGAGTCTGCCAAGGCCTCAGTGTTATGGAGAACAAGATGCTTTGGAAGGATGGCTGTCTTTCTCTGCTCTAAACAGGCACGTGTGGTGTCTGCAGAACTGCGTCATGACTAACCTCTGCCACCCCAGCCACAGGCCCAACCTTATCATGCACACAGCCTTCTGTGTGCCTCAGGATGATGCAGTCACACAGCAGCCTCCTGGGTGGGCAGAGGCTGGAGCAGAGCCTGCTTCTGTTCTCACAACCCACCTGTAGGCCTTCTTGTTACCAGGTGAGCTCCAGCCACTCTGGGCTGTGACTTCTGTTCTACACACATTACCCTTCCTCTCTGTTGGACTAATTTGAGGAGGGGCAAGTGACTCAGGAAGAAGAGACCTGTGTCTCCAGGGCAGGTCCTGATGGAGCCTGTGGAAGCAGGCTGATGAGTTCAACCAGGCAGGAGGAGCAAGCCAACGTCACCCCTATTTGAGGTCATCATATCTCATGTGGCTTAGACTGAATCACTTGTATAGAGACCTGATATCTATTTCCTCCTGGGTTTGGAGCCTCAGACATTCCTTACTTTGGCTCCACAACTAAATTCCAGTTGATAGGTGTATCTTAAGCAGATTCAACACTCACTTGTTTCATATATGCACTGCTCCTTAATTTACCCGTTCATTTGTTCAGAAGTTACCCATGAAATTCTTACTATAAGCATACATTTACTTTCATTTGAAGATTTATTTTTTAATTATGTGTAGGTGTGAGATCATGCACATTTGTGTCTGTCTGTCTGTCTGCAGGTGTGTGCCCCATGAGTACAGGTGGTCTCGAGGCCAGAGGCATCAGAACCCCTGCAGCTGGAGTGACCAGTGGTTATGAGCCACGTGATGTGAGTGCTTGGAACTGAACTTGGGTCCTCTGGAAGTGCAACAAATGTTCCTAACCAATGCACCATACGTCTAGTTGCCTGTATTAATTTTCAGTATGCACAGAGATAATGGATTCACTGTCTTAAATATGGTTACACACTCTGTAGAAAATGTATAAATCCCATAAGTAATCTAATTCACTTTAGAAAGTAACAGAACACACAGGGTGATGTGTGTAAAATGTTCTGAGTGACGACACAAATCTGTGAATCAGAAGCTCTCGATTCATACTCCTCTCTGGTGGAAATGATCTAGAATCATCTTCCTAGAATCCTGGGGCTTGGCTTAGTCCCTTTGAAAGCTCAGAAAGTGCCTCCCACGCTGCCCCATAGATGCTGTGCTGGATCGCAGGTTCCAGGCAGCATGGTGTGTTTAAACATCAAATCCCTTCTCAGATCTAGCCAATGGTCAGGACATTCTCCACAGTTGAGTGGAGAGTGGGGACTGACTCAGATTTGAACTCTGGTGCCTCATTGATCACTTCTCGGAGGTGGGGAAGCCTGGTTGTACTCAGAGAAAGAACAGGCAGGCTACCAAGATGAGATTTGATAGCCTGTGACCATATAGTGGGACAGGAGGACCCCTCTGTCACATACAGAGGGGAGGGAAATAGAGTGAAAGTGGGAGGGAAGGAGTGGTGGGATGAGATGGGATAACAATTTAGATGGAATATGAATAAATTAATTAAATAAAAAAAGAGGAAGTCTGAAGTCTACAACAAAATAGTGAAGTCTTAGCCTGCTGTGTCCCCTGCGTACTGTATTCTAGGGGTTACAGCAAAGGATCCATCCACCTGTGGCAACCAGACCAGGATGTTGAGTTTGAATTGTGCCTAAGCAGAGTGACTTCCTATGAGACACAGTGCCAGGTCCAAGGAGCCACCTTAGCCTCTCACACTTACTCTACAGCTCTAGCTGCCATACACTGCATGTGATGAAGCTAGGTAGAACCAAGCTAATCATTCTTTTTATTGAGTTGCGACAAGTTTGTAATGAAGATTGATGCCAAAAAGCTTCCAGCACAATCCCGTCTCCCTCTTGAACCTCCTTGAAAACACTGATGATGAGAAAGTATTTCTCAACATGTCTGTTTTTCGTGTGTCACCCCAAGCCCCTGGGGGCTGGAATTGGACCTCACATCTCTCCTTCTTCACTGTAGGAAGAATGGCTATTGTGTTCACTGAGAGTACCACATGACTCTTTCCCTTTCTTTGGAGCATGCCTGAATCTGTAGTGAGCAAATCTACCTGAGGGCCTCTCCTTTGATGCCTCTTTCACTTTCAGGCTATTCCATCCAAGAAATTGATGGAATAGTACCTCCACTCCCATTTTACAGGAGGAGGAAACAGGTCATGGCAAGTGTAAGAGAGTCAGTCCCTGACCAGCTCTGTTCTGGCACTGTCCAAAGCACGGTGTATATATTGCCCCACTGAAATTTTGTGGAAAACTTACAAGTTGGATCAACTAGATCCTATTGTTTCACATATGACCTGGAAATTCAGGGACGTGAAATAGACTGAGAATGTCATGGACATATTGGATAGTGTGCAAGATCAGAAGCCACTGTTATACAGGAATTCATTTCTTCCCTACACCTCCCTGAATGCCCCACCTAAGACACTGATAGACAGCTTTACCCATTATTCCTCTTGCCAAGAGCCGAGTTAATGGCATAGAGTTTCTTTCCATCTCCTGAAGCTTGGGTCCTCATCTCTGAGCATTTTATTACTCCATAACAGCATACACACACACACACACACACACACACACACA
>OU015742.1:125313604-125324129 GCA_907169655.1 Acomys percivali
TTTCAATCTATACTTTCCTATGCTGTGGATGGGTGGAGACAAATCCTGAAGCTCTCTAGCTAGCCAGCATAGTCACAGGCCAGGGAGAGACCCTGTCTCAAAAGATAGAGTTCTAATGAGAGGGAGGGAAGGAAGGGAAGGAGGGAGGCAGGGAGAGAGAGAGAGAGAGAGAGAGAGAGAGAGAGAGAGAGAGAGAGAGAATATTATTCAGGTTAGGTTAGGAGAAAATGAAACTATTCTGACAGTACAGTTCTTGAGTATTTCTGTGTGAGTCTTGTTTCTGAATGTGCTACAGACTGTTGGATAGATGTACTTGCTTCAGATTTTGGAGATGCAGAGGGGATGTGTACAATGGACTTCTTGTTATATGGGGGGAGGGGTGTAAGAAGATCACCTGCCATGTGAATGAAATAGTAAATACTGTATAGTCATCATCTGCCAGGCTTTGGAGAGTTCCTCTTGGCATGACAAGCTTTGGTGGCAAGGTGTGTTGCACCTCAGCTTTGTGACATCAACTACATATCTAGCTCCTTGACTATCATGTGTTTCTGTGGGAAGAAATGGTGGCTATTCCATAGATCTGACTCAGTAGTGAAGTGGGGCAGCAAGCTAATGGAACCCTGTGGTTGTGCCAGCTGCAAAGAATATGAGGCACCATAGTGTGCTGTGGTAAATGCTTTAGTGTGGTCCTATGATATCTGACAAGATGAATTTTTAAAATCTAGACAGCTATGAGCCATTTTGTACATCCTACCATGCCCCCTTGGACTTCCAGGTTGCTTCCTAAACAGCAGCCCACATACTGGTTCTGATCCTATCTCTGTTGCTATCAGACCTTGGATCCAGGCATCTTGTTCTTCCATGCTACTGTCTTCTATCCTGGAATGCTGGGATCCTACATGTGTCCCATTTATCCTCCTTCCCTCAAATAATCTCACCTCCCTACTGTATCTCCTCCACAAAGCATCCCAGCAGTGCCTCGTGTGTGCCTCTGCAATAGCGTCTAGTCTGCTTACGCAGGGACTGCCATGCCTATTTCCTTTATGAAACCAGAGCACTGTGTTTTATTCATAGTTAAGCCCAGGGGCTTATATGTAGAGTTGTTCAAGATTTGTTCCTTAATTTGGTTTTGAATATTACAGGAGAGATGCTTGTGTTTTGGATGGGAAAAAGGCAGTCAATTAATGACAGGCAGGAATGGTTGGGACCGGACAAACAATGTTACCCTGGCTGCCACCCTCCCGTGCCAATTAGTGCACACTTTCATTCCCACAGTAAAAACAAAAAACAAAAAACAAAAGTAACTAAGCTCAAACAAGCAATAATGTAAAAGAGGAATGATTAATCCTACAATTTAGGTTCCACTGACGTGTTGGATGCGGAGACTCCCACCATGTGAGGTCGCGGCACATGCTCTGTGAGGTGTCTCTGCACATCTTGTCTCTATCCACTAAATGGCTATGACAGTCACCATATCTTGATAGGCAAAATGTCTCTTAATAGAATTTGGGGGGGGGGGGAAACAATTACACATTTAGACCAAAGCAAGTATTCCACGTAATTTCAAATATGGGATTCTTATTCAAATTTAAGAATTTCAAATCTACTAGAGCAGAATGTGGAGTCCAGGCTGGAGTCACTGACAACCTAAGCAAAAGTTATCCTGACAAAATGTGGAGGATCTGTGTAAGTGGGCAAGGCTGTAATGGACCATTGATGGCCACATAGGCTGTCACGCAAGTTCAGCAGCTTAAATAGCGCTCAGCGACTAAGGTTCAGGGACACTGTGGGGACTTGACCTCGTTCTGCAGCCATAAGTCTTTCCTGATGTTTTCTCAAGTAGTTGAATGTTACAATCTTAGAAATCTGGACTTGAGATTCTAAGAAGCAAATGCACATGGCTGGGGTTTGGAAGGCTTAGCGGGTGGAATTGTGAGCCTTGACATAGGACAGCAGGCTTCCTACAAACCAAGAGATGGGAGAGCTCAGTTGGGAAAGAGCTTTCCAGTTCAAGGACAAGAACTAAAGTCTGGATCCCTAGCTCCCACATAATGAGCCAGTTGCCGTGGCATATTCCTTCAAGCCCAGCCTTAGAGGCAGCACAGGTGGATTGTGGGAGCCAGTTGAGCCAAATCAGCACTTCCCAGGCACAGGGAGAGAGTCTGTCTCAAAAAACTAAGGAGGAAAAGAGACTGGGGAGACCACCTGATGTTGGTCTCTGGCTTCCACCTGCATGAGCATACACAAAAGCAACTGAGACACTAGACAGAAAGAGAGGTAACCAGAGACGAGAGACAGAGAAAAGCAGCAGGAAGTAAGTGAGTGAGATGGACTGTGAACAAGCAAGTGTGAGGAAGCTGAGCAGGATGCTGGGAAGAGAAACTAGAGGAATGTTGTTGCAGCTGTCCACATGGAGGGCAGACAGAAGCTCGTCTACCCACGGCACTGAGGCCATATACATACAGCAAAAAGCCTTCGAAGACGGAGATCGTCAGCTCTGCCAGCACATGCATACCGAGTACGTGGACCACTAACCGATGGCTTCTTCTGCAAGGCTTTGTGATAATTTACTGGCCTAAACTTTCCATTTCCTTCCCATCAAACTGTTGCAGAGCCAGACTTCCAACTCACAGTGGTTCTCACTCTTCCTAATACTGCAACCCTTTAATACAGTTCTTCGTGTTGTGGTGACCCCCCAACCATAAGATTGTTTTTGTTGCTACTTTATAACTGTAATTTTGCTACCGTTATGAACTGTTATGTAAATATCTGATGAGCAGATGATCTTAGGTGGCCCTATGAACAGGTTATTTGATACCCTCCCCCTAAAGGAGTCACGACGCCACAATTTGAGAAGGATTGGATGAAAGGCACCTCTCCCCTTGAGAAGGAGAGTTGAAACAGCAATAATGTGGCCACTTGCAACAGCCTGAGTGTCCTCAGATCTTGGACAGGTCCTGACCACCCTGACTGAGGGGTGTTCAGCAGGCTTGTCCTCTAGGCGCTGCTTTGTCTGCAACTGGAATGGCACCTTCCCTTTTTGCTTCAAGGCTAAGAACACTGATGAGCATGGCATGAGGAGCAGACACATCCCTAAGATCTCAAGAGAAGCTCAGAAATGCACTGATTTTTTTTTATTTGTCTGTAGAAACAAGAAAAATATGATATATCTTTCTCCCTCCTCTCCCGCAGGCCGAAAGGAAGTTTACAAATGAATAACTGCAGAGCATTTATAGTTGAAGTGCCTGGGATTCAGGTCTCTGTTGTCAGTATTTGGAGAAAGGATAGATGATGTTAATGAGTAAATGTCAGGATGTAAGCACCTAGCGGTGACTGGAGAGCTGGCCCTGGTGGGAAGAAAGAACTGAAAACCCGCCTGGTCTTTTAAGCATATTCCTTTCTGACCTGCCAGGTGTATTTGGTGGTTGGTGTTTGCCAGTTCCACAGCATCCTTCCTGTACATGCCAGTGCTGATCTGTGGTTGCCATGGATTCCTGCCTCAGAAGGGGGTGGGGGAGAAACCTCATTTTTAACTTTGTTAGTTAATTAGTTGATGTCCCATATACTAAGCTGACTGGCTCTGTATTATCTTCTGCCAAGCCACTCAAGACTAGGAGGGCACTGGGAGTACATTGTGAATATTTTTGCTAATTATGTCTCACAGTGGATCTAACTGTACCTATGGAAGGCATGTGAGTGTGCCTGTCTTAGAAATAGACTTGCTTACCCAGCACTCTCCCCAACTTTGCTCTCAGAGGGTTCTTAGAGGCTGAGTGGGTTATGCCAGGAACATGCTCAAATGTGCTGGCCTGTGCTGTCTGTGGAGGGGTGGAAATCCCACAAGCCTATATTTGGATTCTCTTCATTCCTGAATAGAAATTTAAAAAACAATGGGATGTACCCTGTCCAATTTGCTGCCTGGATCCTGACACGGTTCTCTTTTATGCCATTGGTTTCTTAGATGGTAGAAAAACGTGTTTCAGCAAAGGAGGCCAATTTTCAAAACCACTCATTTGGCAAATGCACGAGCTCTCCAGCTGGAAAGAGCCGCTTCTGTTCCTTGCGGTTACCTAATCCCAAAGCAGTGGTAATCATGTTTAAAGAAATTACCAGCTCTGCCAATAGCCTTGGGCTACACAGGGAGGGGTGGAGACAGCCGCTGCTGATGCAACGGAAACCCACTGCACAGATCAGGAAGGCCTGTTTGAAGAGCTACCTGGGCACAAAATTTGCCACATCCTCCCCAGTGTGCAGATCTGCTACTATCTCTTTCCTGGGATCAGCTTCTTTAATGTTTGGCCAAGTAACCCATGTATCAAAACAGGGAAGCATGGATAACACATTTTATAAGATGTACTATTTAATTAGGCCATCATCAACATATCTCACTTTATCCCTACCAGGTCAGCTTCAATCTTGCACTGTTGCTGGACGGAGTGGCCCAAATAATGAAGAACCCAGTAGAATACCAACACTGTTGGAATGGGCTGGAGCTCCACATCTGCTGCCCTCTCTGTATGTAAGTCAGATTTCTGGTTTTGAAAATGACATAGACCCTAACCTAACACATCATGTTCCTTTCCTGATGCAGAATGGCATTGTGTTCCCCTGAGAGGCATCAACAGCCAAGGAAAAGCTCACCAAGAGCGACTTGCAGAGGCACTTCTCTCCTAAACAAAGAGACTGACTAAAGACATCACGTGGTGGGCTTTTGTTCATCAGGAACTTGGGGTTAGGGAATCAGAACTCATATACCAATGCTAGATGATGACAGTTTCCCAAAGGACACCCCTGGGGTCTCACTGTGTATTCTTACCTGTTTGCCTTGAAAGTGTAGGGGGAAGCACTGCCTTTTCCACCCTCTCCTCAAGCCCATGGCACAGAAGGAAGCACAGACTGAGTTTGGACAAGAAAGAAGATTCCAAGGCCGGTGCGCATGGATGGTGGCTCCCTAGGACATCATAACAAAGGGCTACAATCTGAGTGACTTGAAACAAGATAAATGTGTTGTCTCTCCAGTTTAAGTCTTAGAAGTGCGTGGTCTAGGTGTCAGCAGAACTGGAATTTGAAATTCACTGGAGAAACCCAGGCCTGCCTCTCCCAGCTCCATGGCACATAACTCTGTCCCTGTAGTGTCTGCTTCTGTTCTTATGACATTATTCTCTGCGTTTCTCTTTTCTTTTTATAAGAGTGCCTGCTGTGTTAGTATACAGGCATCTCAACTCCATTATAACCTGTCTTAACTACATCTTCAAGGACCATGACTTCCATATTAGGTCACCATCTGAGGTATACAATTCAGGATTTCCATGTATCTTTAGGCAATATAATTCAATCTATTTCAGGTAGGATCTCTCCCAGGAACCATATATGTTCACGTCTGGCCTCTGGGGACCAGATACGCATATAATTGTTAGATAATGTCTTTGAACAATGAGCCAAGATGTCTCAATAAGTGAGTACCACATGTCACAAGGGGTGTGTTGCTATACCTCCCCATTCACCCCACCATGCCAGGTGACTCCTATGCAGTCTCTGTAGTGGAGATAGGAGCTAATATCCCTGGCTACCTGCTCTCAGTGAGATCACCCTCATTCACCCTGATGAATCCATTGCGCTCTAGACTTCTGGGTCCAGAGGTCTAATCTTATTTCTACGCTCCAAATTGATGAGTTCCAATGGGATTAAATGGCACTGACTCAATTCTTAATGACTGAAACACCGTGCCAGTGTATGCTAATGTATGAGAAATCTGTGTCAGAAAGACAAAAGTGCTCCTCTTGGTGTGAATGTGAATTCATGTCTGTGGGCTGAATTACAGAGGAAGCAAACTCAGAAAACATCTTAGAGAGGATAAAGGAGTCAGCTGGTGATTCAGTTGTAAGTTACTTGTGATGGTTGGTGTCAACTTGACACATCTAGACTTTCCAAGGGAGTCTAGAAGGACTATATAGGTCAGGTTGGTGTATTGGCTTGTCTTTGGGGTAACATGTTCCTTATATCCATTGAGGTGGGAAGACCTGCCCATGGTGGGTGGCACCATTCTCTGGGCAGAAGATTCTGTACTGTGCAGAGAAAGCAAAGAAAGTATAGGAATGCATGCATTCATTCACTGCTCTCCACTCTTGACTGTGACTACTACTATACGGTTCAAATTCCGTGATCCTGATGTACTCTAGAACTGTAAAACAAACAAATCCTTCCTTACTCCAGTTGTTTCCAATTGGGATATTTTATTATAGCATCAGGAAAGGAAGGCAAGACAGTAAACAAGCCTGGCACTGCCATTTTCTTAGACTTACCTAATTCAAGAACACATGATATTTGATTATAGGGCGACAGTTATGAAGACACTTTTGTCAGACAGTACACTTAATATTTCATATTTTCATTTTTACTTTCCCATCATTGCTATGGAGAAGAGGGTGGTTTTATCCTCATGTCATAGATGACAATAAACCAAGATCAGTACTTTGCCAACATTACAGTGAGTAACAGGACTGAGATGAGAACTGTCATTGGCTGCTCCCAAAAGTCAAGCTCTTTATGGATGAGCTACAGTGTCCACAGGGAATCTGGGTCCAAGTAGCACACTGCTTGTTTTTTCTCTCTGTTTCTACCATGTCTACACAGCCTTCCTTGACAAATGTCCATTGCTTAACATCTATGCTTGTTTTAATGATTGGACCTGCTACAATCATTGCGGGCTTAAAAGACATTTTGTTTTAATCTCTATATATTGCACAAAATAAACTCTTTTGCTTAATAACTGGTATTGGTACATTTTAGAGGAGAAACGAAATACCATCAGAAGCCCCAGTGTGAAACAAGTAACAATACCAAATAGGATGGTACAATGGGTGGCATCTGAGAAGAAATGAGAGGAGATACATGACAAGTGGGAGACAAACAGCACCCCTGCCACTCAACATGGGAAAGACTCATGAGAGGTGAAGTCAGAGGGAAACCTGCTGAGACAGGCCCTTGGTCCTGACCTCTAGAAAGGATTTCCCACTCATTCTATGAGGTTAGGATAGATTGATAATGCTGCACTTGTTTATAAATAGGAATTTCGACAGCACTAAAAGGTACTACTACCAGTCAGTGCCCTTCAGTAGCGAGTGTCCTCCAGGCATCCAGCAAACCTCAATAGGTCTGGCTACCCCGAGCTTTCCCTTCTCCCCACATCCAGTCTTGCCACCAAGCATGATGGAAAACTCTAGACTCAAGGGAACAGGAGCCACATAAAAGGCAATGGATCCAGACAAAGAAAAAAGGGATGACTGGAATTCCTGTGAGTGTGTACAGGACTTGGGTGAGCGTGTATAGGGCTTGGGTGAGTGTGTGCTGGGCTTGGGTGAGTGTGTGCAGGGCTTGGTTGAGCGGTGTGCAGGGCTTGGGTGAGTGTGTGTATTCTGCCAGCACATAAAAAGGAACAGAGAGAGAGAGAGAGAGAGAGAGAGAGAGAGAGAGAGAGAGAGAGAGAAAGAGAGAGAAAGAGAGAGAGAGAGAGCTGTTGCCTTATCAGATGCCTCCTCTTTTCAACTACGGTTATTTTGCTCATCCTTGAGAATCACCTCTGTCTGTGGCAAACCCAGGTCCTTCCACACAGTTTTAAATCAATATTTCACCCACAGACAACTAATTAGCATTGATACTTACCTCAGTTTCAGCTGACACAGTGTGAGATCCCATGGAGAAGAAGACAGTGTACCAGTTCATCTATTTTTATAATTAGCAAAATAATATTTATTGAGCACACATTATATGGCAGGTTTTATTAGGTGTGTCACAAATGTGTTACTTGGTGGCCACTGTGAGGTCAGTCAGATGGTACACTCAGGTGTTTAGTGATGAAGGGACTGATTGCACAAAGGTCATGCCCTTGACCATGCAATGGATTGACATCTGCTCTTCCACTAAGGCCCTGTTGTCTTGTGCACAGAGCGAGCACAATTTTGCTGAAAGAAGCTTTTCAACTTGGATGTTAAGTAGATAGTGGTCAAATCTTAGGCAGTCGACCATAGATAAACTGGTAGAACTTAACAAGGACAATAGGCAAACAAGAAGAACATGGGTGAATGTGGAAGGTATGTGACTGGAGCCCCATGAGGATCTAGCCTGCAGACAAGCCACATGGACCACGGGCTTCCGATCCTTTATGTTATTTACAGCATCTGCATTGCATCAATACTATCATTCTGCACGTTGACCTTGAATCACTATTCAGTTAAGACCTGCCATGTGGATCCTGGGTCCAGGTCTCATTGCCTTTTGTCTGGATGTGGCCCCGTTTGGACCTAGAGCTTCCATCATCCTTTTTGCTTTGCATTCCACTCTGTTTCAACATCAGCTACATAGCAGGTGCTAAATGAGAGCTGGTAGAGGAAACATGGAAGTGGCTGAGCAAACACTGTGATATGGACACACTTCCACCTGTATATTGTGTGAAGTCTATTAAGGCTATTGAAAAGCCAGCTGGGAGTACAAACTTGTATGACCACCTTGGAAGTCACTCTGGAGGGTTCTCAGAAATTTGGGAATAGTTCTACCTCAAGACCCAGCTATACCACTTCTGGGCATATGCCCAAAAGATGTTCTTTCTTACAAGCATCCTTGCCTAACTATGTTCATAGCAGCTTTAGTCACAATAGCCAGGAAACAACCTAGATGTCCCTCAACCAAAGAACTGATAAAGAAATTATGATACATTTACACACTAGGATACTACTGAGCTATGAAAAACAAGGAAATCTTGAACTTTAAAGGCAAATGGATGGAACTACAAAGGATCATCCTGAGTGAGGTAACTCAGACCCAGAAAAACACACAGGTCAACTAAAGGTCTACTAACTTAGGCCCTGGGGTCTTACAGAACAGGAAGTGCCAACCAAAGAGCATGTAAGTTGAGCAGGTGCTGTCTATGACATGGACTCTATCACCTGCTTTTCAATAAGTTCCTCTTACTGGGGATGCCTTGCCTGGCATAAGTGGATGAGGATGAGCTCATTCCCCATGCCATTTGATGTGCTGGGGTAGGTTGTTGTTATTGAGGCTCTCCTTTTCTGAGGAGAAAGGAAGGAGAGATGGGGAAGAGGGTGGGAAGGTGCATCTGCGGGAAGAAGAGGAAAGGGGCTATGATTGGGATGTAAAGTGAATATATATTAAAAATAAATGTAAAAATAAATAATAAAAAGAAAGAAAAGAAAAAGTAAACAAAATCTCTCACCTTTGTATAACCACATTTTAAAGAGAGGCTAGTCACTAGGATAAACTCTAATGTTGATGTCAGGAAAATATTAAATAAGGTAAGAGAATCAGGAGTCCAAGATAGAGGGACCATGCTCCTAATTTTCCACAAAGACTTCTGAGTTCATAAAAGCCAAGAAATACATCACATGACTATGAGGCAGAAGAACCTTCTGCTTCAGCATTAAGGCAGAAGTACAGCACTGAGAGTACATATCTGGGCTCAGATTTGAGCCTGATGCTAAAAGGGCGGGATGACCATTCTACTGTCCAAAGATGGCAGAAGATAACTGGGGAGGCAGTGTGAGAAGCCAAGTTCCTTACACACCACGAAAGGTACCTGACTTTTTTTTCTCCTTGCACAGTAGAGCAACTAGAAAGGTAGATTAATATGTTAAAATTTTTGTCACAAGACTATACATCCTAGGTTTAACAGATAGATATGATTCTATAGATAGATAAGGTAAAATAGTTAGATGAGGTCTTCAAAACCCTCATAGAACTGCAGAATATGGCATTTAAAGATTTTTTTAATTTAAGGATTCCTTGACAATAAGGCAGGTTAGCTCCTGGCAATATCCAGCCTACCTCAAAAAAGATGATGAGCATCAAAGAACCTCCTTATGAAGATGACTTCAAATGTGGCAAACCAGCCACAGGGGAAAAGGGCCTTGGTTTGGTCACAGACAGAATTCTGTCTTAAAAAGGGCAAGCTTGGATGCAGGTTGAGTCAGCAGCCAAACTCTGCCAAGACAAGGTAAGCAAGTCCTCAATAGTTCCTGCCTCACAAATATATCTGCCAGATATATTGGGCCAGAAGCCTGAAGATGATGCTCCAATGTAATAAAGAGTTTTGGGTGACTGTTCAGGCAGCAAACTGTCCCTGTCATTTTTTTCATTTTGGAAGCTGTTAACCTGAACTTCTTGTTTACTCAGGTAATTAATTTTTATTCCTTCTCAAGTCTCAGATGGGGTTGAAAACCAGATAGTTTAGTTTTACAATTAAACTTAGTTGTTTAGGGGTTAAGATGTTTTTAGGCCTAGATAGATATTTTAAATGAATAAAGATAAGGTATGATAGATATTGATTGACATTCAGAATTTTAGGAAGGAAAAATGTTTTCTCCAAGATTGCCAAATACAAATAGCCAAAACACTATAAATGTAACATTTAAATCATTCCTGATTGTTTTGTGGTTCTTATTGTTGTACGCAGTTTATTATATATATGTGTGTGTGTGTGTGTGTGTGTGTGTGTGTGTGTGTGTGTGTGTGT
>OU015742.1:125331111-125371507 GCA_907169655.1 Acomys percivali
ACACACACACACACACACACACACACACACACACACACACACACACAAACACTATTACGGACAGTCATTTTATTGATGAAATGTTTCAGTGGATGACCAAAGGTTGTGCAGAAACAATCACTAAAATCTGGAAAATAAAAAGTAAAACATACACACTGTTCTACCTATATCCCTTTATTTAGCTAGTTAAGCCTGTATATTAGGACAGTAAAATATAGTCTGGGATCTAAAGCCTCTGGGCCTTTATATTAGCTCTACAATTACTATCTATCTGATCACAAGTAATTATTTTGACATCTGCAAGCATCCTTTCCCCTCTGAACCTCCCACTCTGAGCTGCACATCCATCTCCAGGTTTTTGAAGTTAACACATCAGAGTGACTTCCTGTCAGTGAACTGTAATGTTCATGTTGTGTCTTTGCCGTGGTGATTCCAAAAGGTGAACAGATTTGCTCAGTCCATGCTTTTTGCATGCTTTCCTAAATACAAGCTAGATCTTAGTGCAACCGATGTTTGCTTGTTATGGGAAGACAGTGCACTGAAATTCTGGGTGCTTGCTGAGTTTATTTCCAAGCGTAAGAGTCTGTGGCACTCCAAAGGTTTACAAGGTAGCAGGGCCCTGACATGGCCCATGCGCATTATTTCATCTACTTGGCATGTGATCAGCGCAGCAATGGTCACTCAGGGAAAATCAGTTTTAATGATGGCTATCTGAAGGGCACTCACCACTGTCAAAATGTGGCCATTTTCTGGGAAACAGAATCTCATTGTTTGAAGCTGCTTTCATCAGCCGGTGACTATTTCATTTTGTCACACTCTGAGTTATGCAGGTGAGCTATCTAAGATCAAGTGTGATTGGCATGCAGAGCTCCTTAAAACTGTCAGGCTGTCTTGCAATTGGGCATGATGCCACCCAAACAGATGGCTTGGCTGCTGCCAGGCAGCTGGTGCAGGAGTCAGCACTGAGTATTCATAGGGCAGCACTTCTTCTTCCGGAACATCAGGTGCAGGTCTGGGACAGCTCAGCGATGAAACAGTTCACATAGTTAGTTTATTGTAGAAACTCTGTCTTTTGCCTATGGGGAGGTTGAGAACCAGAGAGTCAACGATTCTGGGATCTCCTAGGTGAAGAAGCACTGTTAAGGCATATAACTCTACACTTACCCCTTGCTTCATTCATTCATTCATCCAAGAAATTCTGATCACCCACAATGGGAGGGTACCACTGCCTAGTTCGGCCCAGGCAGGTGGGTACTCTAACAACAATCTTGTTCACCTCACAGAAAACTTATCACAGAAGTGAGCAGGCCCCATGGAATATGTAACTAGGTCTACACCCAGACTCAGATCCACTATGCCATGTGGAATCTTTTCTGAGAGTAGCATAGGACTGCCATAACTTTAGGTAGAACTGCAAATGTGCTTAATATTTTCTCTAGAAACAAAAATATGGCTCATTGATTAAGATAATCATCTCCTAACTACAACCAACTTTATAAAATACAATCACCTGTGTAACTCTGGAAAAAATGAACAAAATGTGTGGTGTATATATCTTCCTTGTGACTGTGTTCTTCCATGACTAGAGGGAGCACTGTTTTACTGTCAGATATGGCTCAGATTCCTTCTGTGGCCTCAGCTTAAAATAGAGACATGCTGCAGCTGTAAAGAGTTGGGGCTATAACAACTTGATACCATATATTGTTATCAAGTCCTAAAAAATCAGCTTGACTCTCTGGTATGATATACATTAAATAGTTGCAGAATGAAGGAAAAACTTCAGACAGCACTCCTGGAAATAGCTTTGTGATCAACTGCAAGCTAGTCTGTGTCTCTGGAAATGCTACACTAAGGGAAAAGACACTGTAAAAATACTCAATCTAAAAATAAAAATTAGGGCCTGTATATTGATATTTTTTGGTATAAGTGTGATTTAGCCTTGCCTTATACAGGAGAACTTACAAACAACAGAAATTATTGCTCATGGATCTGGAGGCCAGAAAGGAGCTGCATCTGGTCCTTAGGGACAGTGTATTTCCCTACATGGGCTCCCTCCAGCTTCTCCTTTAAGGTCACTATTTTCATGAATGATGCTGAGGCTTTATGACCTCAGCATCCCACAAGGCTTCCTCACAGAATTACAGAAAGATTGTACTAGAATCTCCTGGGTGAATGTGCTCCCTATGCACCCTATGTGTTGTCCTACCTGTACCTCTTGGGCTCTTCTCTCCACAGTGCGTTACAAGCTGTACTCTCCCCAACACACTGATGGCCTTGGCTACACTTGCACTTGCTTGCCTTCTGGAAGTCTCTGTGTAAAGCCAGGGTAAGAGTACTGAAGTAACCAGGAGTCTCCTAAGTGGTCCTGTAGTCTACCCTCCAAGTATCATGATGCTCTTACACAAGAAAGATGCTCTAAGATTGTCCACAAGATCAAGAGACTTCCTTGAGGGCCCCTGGAGTGCAGAGCATTTGAAACTTAACACTGTGCAAAGATTGCATGCCCAGACAATGACACCATTAGAATAAACAGCAGACATGGCAGATGGGTGTGAATGTAGGTGGATGTCATCAGCAATGGTGGGTGGCATTTTCAGCATGGACTTTTGGTGATGATATCATCCCTATCTTTGTGAACATTTGTACACAGGTTAGCCTTGGATGGTGACATGGAATGAATCATGTCTCCTGATACAATCTCTCGTTGACATCCATCCTTCACTTGTGGTTGTATCTAGAAAGCAGAGCCCTGGGTGTGATTGGGTGAGATGCATGCTTCAGTGCACTTGGCTTTGCCCAAGTCATGTCTGTCCACACTGAAGGGAAGACAGAAGACTGTAGAGATGGGATCAAGACAATAAAAATGAGAAAGGAACACAGTAAAGATTCTTCCCAGAGCCACTGAGGCCATCACTGGCACCCCTTTGATCTCAGGTTCCATCCTCTAGAACTGTCAGATGAGTCACTGTTACTAAAGCCACGGGTATCTGACTCACACGACAGCTGCTGAAGCACTAATACTGATAGAAAAACAAGCTTTGCTGTCATTTGCAAAGTGATGTGAGAAGGGAATGGCAGGGGCTCCCTGACAACCATGAAGTCTCTTCCTGTGGATCTGTGCCTTTTCTGATTGGACAGGAGAGAGGAAGTCATGACACCTGAAGGACTTCAACTCTCTTGTCAGGAGTGTAGATGAATCCAGGAGAAAGAGCATAACTTATTTTTTACATTGCGCACTTGACGCTTTGCCACACATGTTTATATCTCTTTCCTTGGTGGTCACAATGGCCTCTCCTTACCTCTGTTCCTCTGCCCTGTCTAATCAGCATCCAAAGCTCAGCAGATCTGACATCGCAACAGTTCAGTGGTTGGACCCTTTCTCTCTCTTCTTGGTTCTGCATTTTGAAGGATGTCACTATATCTTGCCTTGACCATCAAAACTATGATCTAATTCTTTTCTCTAAAGTCAGTCCTCTGTCTCCTCCAGGCTCCCATTTCCTATTGCAACAAAGCAAAACATGCTAATGATTTCACCAACCACATGGAGTGAAGGCTGGTCTCTACTTAATGTAGGAGAAAACATCTTACCTTTCTAGAAGGTGTAATGGCTAGAAAGATAGGTCACCCATCTTGGACCTGTTCTCCACACTGCCTGATTTTGTGGCTTTAGACCCTGTAACGTGACCAGAAGACTTTAGTTTTATCATTATAAAATCACCTAGGACCTTTATTCTGGGTCCAATGGTAAAATGCATTGACCATTGAAGAGCTCAGAAAGCATAACTTAAAGAAAGATGCTTCAAAAGCAACATGGAACTCATAAAGGTCTCATGCTTCAAATGACTTTCCTCTCTTTATTCTAATTCAGAAATGCTTAACTCTCCCAAAATACCAGCTGATAGGGTGGAGATAGCTTAGTCCATGGAGAATTTGTCCTGCAAGCCTGAAGGCCTGAGCTCAAACCTCATAGCCCATGACAAAAATCTGATGCCTGTAATCCCAGCACTGGGGAGGCAGAGGTAAGAGGATCGTTGGTGCTCAATGTCAGATACCTGCAGAAGTAATCCCAGAGTATCGCTGGTGTTCCATGTCAGCCACCTCCACCTAAGCAGAGCTCCAGATTTGTGCCAAAACTAACAAGGTGGGTGGCTTGTGACGAACACCAAGGAGTTGACTTCTGGTACCCACAGACATGCCTACAAATGTGACATACACATATATATACATGCATATGCACACATGACCATACATACATAGTTACAAAAAGCAAAAGGAAATCCAAGTAGTATTACTTTTCAGACTTTAGGCCTGGGCTTGATAGAACCGTATTTGTTTGAAAATGTCCCTTTTAAATGTCTAGTTTCTCTTTTAAAATGTCTTTATGGCTTGCGCACTTTCCACTCCTCCCTCTGAGATGGGGGCTTATGTAGCCAAGGATGGCCTGAACCTTGCTGTGTAGCCCAGGATAACTTTGAACTACCTTCTGATCCTCCTGCCACCGTATGTTCAGTACTGGTAACACAGATATATACTACCACATCCAATGCATGTGGTGTTAGGAATTAGAGTGTTTTAGGCAGTTACTCTACTGACTGAACTACATCCTCAGCCCATCTCCGTGAATTCTTCTTACAGAGCCGTTCCTGGACTCAGTGGAATTGGTCATATCCTCTTTGCACTTCAGGGTATCTGCAGAGAATCTTTCTCGGTACTGAAAAAATCTCCTCGGCAAGAGTTGGCTTAAGTCTCCTCTTCAGAAGCCAGTTCTCTGTATCTGACCAGCCATGGAAGGTCCTTTCTATGCTTGTATAATTTCTCTAGTGCTTTGCTTTTTAGCCCATATTGGCCTTGGACTCTCTAGTTTCCTCAGCTAGGATCCATCACATGTATGTACTGTCAAGCCCAGCCAACATTTTTATCGATTAAAGTATACAACTCAATTTAATCACCATTCAAGGCAAAATTACTCCAAAGTGGTCAACTTCCTGAATGAACAAAAAAAAAATTGTGGCTGAATCTGCCGACATAGTCTAAGGCATGCCATACCTGAACAGATGAACCAGGAGTGAACATTGAGGGACACCAGCAGCCAGGATGCTGCCTTAGCCCCTTTGACAGCAGGCTGCTATAAACACATACGTATGAACACACTGGTTCAATACAGAGGAAATCCCAACTGGCTGTCAGCATTTCCCTTTGATACCTGTGTCCTCTTCACACAGAATCCATGATCTGGAATGTGAGAAAAACACACCAAGTTGTGAGTCAACTTTGAACTCTGTGATGTTGTGCTGATATTCCAGGCAATTTGTGTCTGTTCCTCAAAAAGCCATGCAGAAAAAGTAAAATGGAGGAGGAAGTTGACCATTTGAGAAGGACTCCACTGTTTCAAAAAGAAAAAACAAAAACCAAAACAAAAAGCCTTAATATGCCTGGGGAATTAAAATGGTACATGATAAGATGGTGAGGAAGCTCAGCTCAGTGCTCAAGGATTTGGACCACTTGGACCACTTGCCACGTTCCACAACATAGACTCTATTTTGTGGCAGAAAATCTAACTGTAAATATTTACAAGGTTCTCTTAAGGTAACAATCTCTTCCTGCTAGATCTCTACTGTGTAAAAATGTCTGAGCTTTGTGTATACTTCATATAATATATATATATAAATATGGAAAATAGTCCAAACAAGCCAGTGGCCATTGGATAGAGAGAGGAAACTTCTGCTATTTTTGTTTAAAATGTACCTTAGTTAGTAAAACTAAAACTCAATCTTCAACTCTTCGTTACTCATGAAACTTCTTTCCACATTCCAAGTCACCTCAGGATGAGGCACTCACTGAGCAGGTGTGGACACTAAGAACAAACTCTGAGATCTGAGGGTTCATGTTCGCTGCGACTAACAGTCTATGTAAACATCCTGTAAAAAGGACATCTCTCAGCAACCTAAGGAAACTTTAGGGAATTTTCTGATTATTAACAATACTTTGTTTTTATTCTATTGTATTACGTTTTATTCTTTTTAACATCCATGTGTATTCTAATGAGAGAGAAAGGCAGAGTATGCATTTGAGTGAGTTGCGGGTAGAGTAAGGAGGGTCTGGGAGTAGTTGGGGGAGGGGATGCCACAATCAGGAGACATTGTAAAAAATAATCTATTTTCAATAGAAAAAGTGGAAAAATGGACTAGTTAAGCTATAATCCCAAATGGCTAAGCAGTGGAGAGTTCATGGATTCCTATGTGATTTTTATGTTCACACGTATGAAAAGATGCCACAAATGAAATGTTCCTTACCTTGCAGTATGTGACATACCTTGACCTCAAGGAACTCTTCATTCCTTCCCCCATAGCCAAGCATTCTGCTATTCCCTCCTTAGCCCCTCCTGGCCCCTTCTCTTTCATTTGAGTACAAGATTTGCTCAAAGTCTTCAAGCTTGATGATGTAAGAGTACTTATGCATTGTATAGGGCTCATGCCCACTCTGAGGCAAATCCACACTTGTTTCAAGGATATGTTTCAATAGCGTTCTTTTTAAAAAAATTCCAGAAATGGCCTGCAGTTTCTCTGCATTGAGCAAGGTATGTTCTGATTCAACCACCATGACTGCAGCCTCTTTCTACTGCTTGGGATAGATTTAGTGGCCTTTAAATTGTCTGCAGAGATGACTTTTGGGCCTCAGGATCAAACATGTGAATTTTGAAAAGTGTTTGCTATTTTACATGTCACAATTTTAAAAGTGTTGTCCTTCTGAAGGCAGAATGACAAAAATTCTTTTGAATGTTTTCCCAGCATTCATTTGTCATGTTTATGTGTACACTGTGTATACATATATCATATTTATATATATTTAGTACATGTATGTAATATCTCTGCCTCGTGTATATATATGTGTATGTTACATTTTCTTTATTCACTGGCCTGCTAATGGATGCTTGAGATGATTTCATATCTTTGCAATGGTGAATAGTCCAGCAGTGCAGGGAGGTGAGCTATCTTTGAGATTCCATTGTAGCTTCTGTTGGTATGTACTCAGAAGTGGGGTGGATAGATAATATTCTAGCACCATGCTGTTTTCCTTGGTGACTGTAGCAATGTAAATTCCCACAAATAAATGGGTGGTGTTGGCCATAAGATGGAAAGCTTCAAACACTCCTTGCAAACAATTATAGAAATCAAATGTATAATGTGGTGACTAGAGTTAAGGATATTGTATTATGTGCTTGATACATGGTACAAATAGAGGAAGATGGGGGGAGAAAGAGAGGAAGAAAGGGAGAAAGGAAAGAAGAAAGAAGGAATGTCAAGAGGGAGGGGAGGAGGTGAGGAAGAAGGAAGAATGGGATGCCAGGTAGGAAGGAAGACGATGATGTGAGAACATGCCTACTTTTCACCACATACATATATGGAAACATCACTATGTGCACTAATTATGGAGTGTTCCTACCTGAGAAAGAGATCTTAATAAAGGCAAAAGCAGAGACATGGGAGGACTTATCTGAGAACATGTAGTATTTTCAATCAACTTGACTTAGAAAGAGAGAGGTGCTGTCACCAGCTCTAGGAGTGACTGAAAGTTCTGCTTGGAGAATAGCTTTTCAGTGTAGCCTCTGAGGCTGTGGCAGGACTCAGTTTATAAAGTACTCGGCAAATGTGAGGTCTCCACTAGAATCTACAAAACCCACCTTAAGGAAGTGAGACACTACGGTATGTCCTATAAAACCAGCACTGGGAAGAGATAAGCAGATCTCTGGAGCTCACTGGCCAGAGAGCATAAGAGAGTCCTCTCAAAACATAAGAAGAAAAAAGAAAAGAAAAGTTGTCTGGGGCATGCACACATGCACGCACGCAGTTTGGGTTGCACCAAGAGGCTACTGTACACATCCACCAGATGCATGTCTTTACATGATTGGTTCATTAGCCAATGAGCAGCAGCAGCCTTCTCTGTCCCTCATGAACATCCAGTCATTTTCATGTTGCTATTCTACCAACTCATCCCAAAGGTTGCCTTACCTCAAGGCCCATGTGGTAACAGCACAGCAGTGAGGGGTCATATTCATGGTATTTTATTATTTTACAAAATAGACAAGACTACATTCATTAGTAGACTATGAAATATCATTCTAAGTTAAGTAAAATTGAATTACACTTGTCAAAACAAAGGAGCACTGTACACACTGTGATTCAGTGTCCCTAATTCTTTTAATTATGCTTTTTCTACTTGCTAATTTGTGGAATTTGCTAACTCACAATGGTCCCCTCTGTTGCTAATGATAGTGAACCTGGGTTGCCTGTGGTGCAAAGAGGTTTGCATGCTTGGCTTCTAGCATTCCGACTCATGGGCACCACATAGACTAATCAATTGGTTTCTTTTCTCTCTTCAAGCTACTTCAAGCACTGGATGAATTAACACCTTTGAGATCAGCCATTAGTAGAAGGATGTTCACAGAAGGAGAGAAGAACACACCATGCTCTGAACTTAGAGACCCCCAAGACGTCCTGTGACAGCTCACACAGTGTCTTATTCTTAGTGTTATACCTTTACTGATGAGTGTATGAAGCACACTGAAGCTAGTTTCAAATCTGTTGCTCCTTTATCCACATCACCCACCCAGCTCCCTAACCCCAGACGTATAAGTCATGTTAGTCTGGAGTCATGTGGCAAGGCTGTAAGTCTGAGCAATAGTTACAGGTCAACTGGTAGTACCTGCGTCTTAGTGACCTTTCTATTGCTGTTACGATACATCATGACCAAGGCAAAATATAATCAGGCTTATCATTTCAGAATGTTAGAGTAGTTTGTGGTGATGGAGCAAAGGTATGGTGGCCGGAATTCCTGAGAGCTCACATGTCAAACCACAGGAAGAAGTAGAACATCACACTGGAAATAGGGTTGGCTTATTTCAGCTTATACTTCAGATCACAGTCTACCATTAATTGAAGTCAGGGTAGGAACTAAAGCAGAATCATGGAGGAACGCTGCTTACCATCTTGCTCTCTGATTTATGCTGGCTAACTTTCTTACATAGTAATAAAGCTTACCTACCCTAAGGATGGTGCCACCCACAGTGGACTGGACCCTCCCACACCAATCCTTAATCACGAATATCCTCTCACAGCCATGGTCACAGCCCAATGTATTGAAGTAGTTCTTTGATGGAGGTTCCCTCTACCCTAGACTGTGTCAAGATGACAATAAAACCTAACCAGGACACCAACCCAACTACCCTTTTGTGTTCCAGGCTGTCTTTCTTCCCCATGGGTTTACACACTGAAGCTAGGAATCTTGTCTTTGGGTTGATGATAGCCTGGGTATCCTCTCAGGATCCTGGCACACTGTCCATCAAAACTCCATGTTTGCTGTGACTTAACAAATAAATCAATGATACCATTTCCCACACCCACAATGGAACACCATGCTGAAAGAATGAGCTCTTTTCCCATGAGCCACATGTAACGTGGCTCCTAATCTCAGGCTTGCACAGTGTACTTGGCTCTGCACTGAGCCCAGTAGCATCATCAACCAGGCAGCAGCTGGCATAAGGAAGCAGGAAAAAAACACAGCATAAGAACAAGAAGCAAAAACCTAGCCGGTGCCCGGGCAGCCTCCTTGCACATCCCCTCTTGGGTTTGCTCTCCCACCATTTAACACTTGAACTTTCAGCTGCTGAGATTTGGAATGAGGAAGCTTAATTAGTCAACAAGACATGACAACATTCTGTTACAGTGAGATTACATACACCTACGGGGTGTTAGGAGACACACAGCAAAACCCAGCAACTTCAGAGACCCGAGAAGAGTGTTATCTTCCAGCAGCACATGGGGGTGTTCCTACAGATAAAGCACACAAGACAAATGGCGCCTCTAATTGAAATGCAATAGAAGAATGGAGCCACAGAATTCTAAGTATGTTTCCTTTCCCAGTGTTCTCATCCCAGTGTGCTGAACTGATTGACAAAAGAATGGTGAATATTTTAAAGTAGAAAACAGAATGTATATGTCTAGAGGGGCTCAGTGCAAGAGCCATAAAAATCTTACACACATCGCCAGCCTGAATTTTAATTTCTACAGCATCTCTGATTTACTCTGTTTCTCAATAAAAATGCAAAATGCATGTGTCTTTATTTGTTGGGGGTTGGGTACTCTGGACCCACTAGAATCCCTCTCCATATAAGAGTGCTGCTGGTTATGACAATGTTCAAGAATAACAGAAAACCGAAGCTCTGTGGATTTAGAATCACACTTCCTTGGCCTTATGAGTGCACAGGAGAGGCCAGCCTGACCAAGTTGGTCAGCATTTCTTCTCTTTCTTTCTCACTCTGTCACCTTCCTATCACTGTCTTCCCTCAGACAGGCCATGTAGGTTTTTTGGTTTGTTTTTTTGTTTGTTTGTTTTGATTAGCATTTTTGCATCTGGACTACCCTCATCACTTGGCTAACCAGCACAGTTCAGTGTCTGGCTTCAAGGAGATGGTGAAATAAACGTTCTGAGGGTTGCCTAGACCTTGCAGATAGACAAAGACCATAAGGGACACAGATGGGGGAAGGTTGTGGCTGTGTCCGATGACCAGAGACTGTCTTTCAAAGAAAGGGAAGCAATCACAGAAAGAACATGTGCCATTCAAAGTCTACACCCTTCCAGTGGCAGATCGCTGAGTTCAAGCCTAACCTGTTCTACAAAGCTAGTTCCAGGATAGTCAAGGCTACACAGCAAACTCTTGCCTCAAAAAGCAAGAAGAAAGAAAAAAGAAAGAAAGAAAGAAAGAAAGAAAGAAAGAAAGAAAGAAAGAAAGGAAGAAAGAAAGGAAGGAAAGAAGGAAGGAAGGAAGAAACAAAGAAACAATGGTGAGCTTTGAATGAGTGGGATAATACTGTTATCTCAGCACTCTGAATACTGAGAGACAAAGGTACAGAGTGTTTTTTCTGAGTTTGAAGCCAGCCTGGGGTGTTGTCTTGGCCACTGTTCTATTGCTGTGAAGAGACATCATGACTAAGGCAATTCTTATATGAGGAGGCATTTAATTAGGGCTGGCTTGCAGTTTCAGAGGTTTAGTCCATTATCATCATGGTAAGAAGCATGGTGGCGCATTGGCAGACAAGGTGCTGGAGAAGGATCCAAGAGCTCTACATCTGGATCTACAGGCAGCAGGAGGAAAAGAGAGACTCTGGGCTTAGAATAGGCTTTTTGAAATGTCAAAGCCCAACCCCAGTGATTCACTTCCATCAACAAGGCCACACACCCCCCAATCATTCTCAAGTAATGCCACTTACTGGTGACCAAGTATTCAAATCTATGAGCCTGTAGAGGCTATTCATATTCAAGCCATGATAGATACATAGTGAAAACTTGGCCCAAAAACAATCAAAATATCAACCAACAAAATAGTTAATTAAAAAAAAAACATTCTCTCTCTACAAAGCCCAAATTTCAGGTTGAAGTCTAAGAGACCCCACTATTAAATGTAAAGTGCTGAGAACAATTATTCTTATCAGAGGCTGGCTCCCTTCAGCAGTGGGACAACCCTGTGGCTCAGACTTGGATAACACCATCTAAATTCTTTTGAAAAATAAAGGGGAAAGTAAAACAATAGTTTACCATTCTCATTGCCATTATTCCACATATCTGGATACAGGGTTCAACCACTGGGGTTACAAGGTGTTTGTCACCAGGGGTAGTAGCATATCCACCCTCTTCCCCTGTAACTTATACTTTAGGAGGCTGAAGCAGGAAGGTCTGAGTTCAAGGTTAGGCTAGGCTACATAGGAAAACTCTAAGAAAACTACAAACTAAAAACAAATAAGTTCCAACCTTTCTTAGGTGGTAGTGAGGAGACATAGTGAAGGGTCGGGTTTTGTGGTCACTGTAACCATAGAAACTGACCCAATAAACAGTAGTCAGGTACTGCCAATTCCTACAGTGACTCATGACACATGCAAGCAGCCATGACTGGATGATACTCCCCTATTGAATGAACACATAGAGTCAGCACAGCCTTCTCTATACTCTCTCTGGTCTACCTAGTAGAATCCACATCTATTCAGCTTCTTCACTGTATAACAAACAGGGACTGGTTTTGGTCCTCGGGATGTACCTTGCAATAGACTTGAACTCAAAGTGTCCTTTTTTCTGGTTAGAATGCCTGATAAAGTTGGAAAGGTGGCAACCTGGATCTATCTTTAGAACTCACCAAGAATTTAAATTCACAATAAGTAGTTCATTATTTCTGCAAGCATTGTTTCTTCCATTTATGTTGTTTGGTTTCCATCCTAAAGATATATTCCTGTGATGAGGGTCTAAGAAATGCCATCACCTTGCCATAGTTCTTCTTCTTTTGCTCCTGGTGGGACACATTATTCAAGTCCGCCTCCTAATCACAAGTTCTTTCTTTCTGTGGACTATTGGTGCTGTTTATCTCATCTAACTTACACTAATTTCACACATACTCATTCCAAATGAGTTCCAAATTAGCTTAGAGAGGTGACTTCAGTAGAGTTTATTTTCTTTTGAAATGGTTTGTGATTGCTTTGGCCAAGAGGACAGTGCTGGTGTATCTTGATTTACTCTCTCCTTGGTGACCTTTTGTGAGTCAGAGTCACTGTTCCATGTATTTGGGGGAAGTTTTTCTCATCTAGTTTTATTTAAACACCAAGACAGGTGGGCAAAGCCAAGTATTCTTGTCCATGATCCAAGTTGGCAGTTCGTCTCCCTAGCAGAATTCTCACTATGGGTGTAAGCTTTCTCCTGAATCACACCAAGAAAAAGGGAGGGGAGGGGGTTTCATCTAGGAGGCAAGTGGATTCGAAGTCTCAACTCTGTCCCCTATGGTTTTCACACTGAAGCCCCTTGACAAATAAATTGAAAAGCATCCCTATGAGTTTTGTTTCTCAGTCAGTTCAATGTGTGTTCACATCTTTGGCTGCTACTCATGTCCCTAACTATCTTGAGAACCCAGCCATACAGCTAAAAAAGATTTGTCTCTAGAAATGCCAAAAAAAGTTTCAAAGGCAGAGTTTTGAGACATCTGGTCTACCACAAGTTGCAAGAAAAATTAATAGATTATAATTATTTTCTAAAGGGCTCCTTTCAAAGTTCCCAATGATAGAAAAGCATTAATTGTATGTTATTTTCAAACAAAATATAACAACAAATTTCCTAATGGGTTTTATTTTCCTTTATGAATTGTTAAACTTCTATAAAATACTCACTTTATTACACTATAAAATACTCAGTTTTCAGGAACATGAACAGATATTATTTCACCTAGATTTATTTGATCAACTGATTTAACAAATCCTAAAAATACATATTGGAGAATACTTTACTTGTTGGTGATTGTTTTAAGAGAAGAAAACTAAATATCAGAGTGAAACTCAACAGTTTTTCAAAGTAATGAACTTCAAAACAGGCAATGATGAATATAAACCCAAATCTACTCCAATCAATAGGAGTTCTTCCTTTACTAGCACTATCTGTGCACCCACCACCCTGCTCAGTCTCAGCTCTAGTGATAAGAGTGCTGCATTTGCCAACAAGCCTACCAGGTGATCATTTTTAATATAGTCAAAGAAATTCCATGTTATATCAATATTTAGGCCCTAAATCATTGCTCTATTTATGGGACAAACAAGAATGCCATCAAGTCCCCTGGAAAATATCAATTCTGATTATAACACACTAATTTGGTGAAGAAAAGGGAAGTAAACATATACTTCTTAATGCACATGACTTCTTACTATCAGAGCAGAGATGATATGGCTTAGAAGCATTATGTTTCGAGCCTTAGGGGAATCCACAGAGATAGTCCCTTGAGTTTCTGCTACCCACATCTCCCAAAATGTCACTTACAGGCATGTCAGTTTCTCAAGCTTTAGAAATGAAAAGTGAGCCAAGATATGAGTGGAGGTAAGGAAGAGGGTAAATCCTTATGTGTCTGGAGAACTACATGGGAGTGAGGAATGTTTGAGGAAAGAGTATGTGTGAAAAGAGAGCCTGGATGAGAGGAAGAATTTCCTGCAAGTTGGCTCTCCAAGTCAGGAGTTTTGGGCTTTGATGGCTGCCTTGAAAAGTTATCAAATCTTTCTGAATTATCTCATTTGTATAACAGGAATAAAAATCACCGTCCTGAATAAGAAAATGGATAAGATGTGCTTTGAAAAGAACTTACGATGATAAAAATTGTGTCATTATAGCTAAGCATGCACAGCTTGATACTGATAGAACAGGACACTCAACTCAGCTTGGACAGGATGAGAATAGAAGAGGAAGAGGCTCTAGAACACCAGTCGAGGAGGTTCCTTAGACATTTCCCCCATTAGTCTCCATTCTATTGACATGATGAAGGGCAGAGATCCCAGGAAGGATGCTGGGAGGGGCTTGTGAAGACTCCAGCCCATGCTCTGATTACATACTGTATGTAGCATCTCTTGTGCATCATGTAGCATGGACAGCACTTAGGGAGGCTCAGAGGAAGCATTATACCTACATGCAAAGGAAAGGCATTACCAGGGCATCTGGAGATGGGGTAGAGGCGTTGAAGGTGGGAGAAGAAGAACAGACATCTAAACAGGTGCAAAGGCAGGCTTTTATCTATGAGAAGAAGTCTACGTGATTACTATTAAACTGGGTTTACATGTGAGTATATGTGCACTCACAAATGTGTGCATGTATCCATCCATATCTGCCCAGCATGTAAAAGTGAGCTCCTGACTTTACACTCCATTATTGCAGAGCTGAGAAGCCGTCTCTTCAGTCCTGAACAGCCGCACTATGTCCATATCCTGTCTTCAATGGTAAGTATTGGGAGGCATTTGAAAAACCAGATCTTTCCTTGGCAAATCTGGTTGTTTGTTTCCCTGTTTTGTCACCTACCAGAACTGATTTCACTCTGAGACACACTTGATACCTCCTACCTTATCTTCCAGTTCTTTCTCTTTTGTGTGTAATATGTCTCTCCATGGCTGACACCGCCCCCTCCACCACCTCACCTCCCCGCATACACATGAGTGTGCCTCTATTGGAGGAGGCAAAAGTTGACATCAGGTGTATTCTTCAATTCCTGTTCATCTTTTGTTTAAGCCAGGGACTCTCACTGAACCTTATGTGTATCTGTTTTTCTGTTCTTCTGTCTGCCTTTCCCCATCATGGGATTACAGACCATACTCAAACTTTTTTTGTGGGTACTCATGCATATGGAGCAGGAACTTTACATACAGTCATCCCCCAGCCCAACAGTTGGCACCTTCAGTTGTTCAAAGAGAAGAGAAATCATGAGCTTTCTGTTTGCAGAATGAATAGCAGGTGACTAAGCATACGTGGTCCGCTTAGAATGCTGAAAATCAGCAAGCCCTTTAAATCTGCAATTTTTTTTAAATGTCTTCAATTGAATCGATTTTGTAAAGTGTGGACTTTTCAAAGTGGAATTGTGTTTAAATCTCAGATCTTCTCTAAGCTGCAGGATAAATCTGGTCCTGGGATTCTTTTATCTAAATAATTAAAAGCATATAATAAGAATGCTTTCAGCTCTATGGAGCCAGGGAGCTCTGGACCGCGAATGGGAAAATCAAATGAGTGGAGAATGTGGGACATCCGTGGGGTCCCTGAGCAAGCTGAGCCATTGAACAGCAGAAGGTGATGTCAAGGGCAGTGTCAGGCGGAGTGTGCAGAGATGTCACATGACGGGTAGCTGTGGTGGGGGGTGGTGCAAGCAGCACAGCATGGCTACTGACAGAAGGCCCACAGGCTAGTTGTGCAGGAGCAGGAGGTAGTTTTTCCAGAGGGGAAAACTCTGCTAGTGCTCCATCGATAGCTTAGGGCTCTGTCATTTTTCACAACAAGCCTCCCAGACAAGGATCTCTGATCTACACTTCTTTGTACCCTGCACACATTATGAGTAATGCCTTTAGTGGCTTTACTCAAAACACAGCAACTCTCCAGCTAGGCACTGTGAGAGATTTCTGGCAGCCAGCCACTCTGGTTTAGTTGCTTTGAGCCACAGGGGGCAGTATTAGTACCTGGGCCAGGCTGGGCTCCCACAAACACCTCTCTCCTGTAAACACAGCATCGTTATAGGGAAGAGAACACAAGGGTGCCCACATTCCAAGCCTAGAAACACTAGGAATCCCAGGAGAAAAGACAAGGAGGGTTCATGCTGCTACAGCCAATGCAAATTGGACTAGCATGAAGACAGCATTGAACAGCATTGTGCACGAACTTCCAACCATCCCAGAAGAGGGACCACGAAGCAGCATCCTGGCTGTGAAGGAAGTGAAGCCCATGATGCTGGCCCTCCATGTTTTCTAGGAGCTGCTATCTAAAGTGATTGTCTCAGGCAGAGAATAGTACTGTCCCAGGCTCCAGGTATCAAAACAATTTAAGGAGTCAAGTGGGACCTGGGCTAATTAGAGATCCTCAGCCTTCACGCAGACCTTGGACCAGGTATGTGTATAATGTTCTTGGGATAGGATACTACTTACGGCCTTGGTTTTTGTAGGTGACTGCTTTGTTCAAGCTTTTTTATGTGATGGTTATAGGGTGCATTGAGTCTGTAGCTACCTGTCTTGGGAAATCATTATGGACTCAGAAGAAGTTCTGAGAGTCACAGTGTAGAGTCATTCTGGGTCTGAATGTGCCCCATGGCAGGTGGTAAACAGCTGCATTTCTGAAGGATGAGCCTAGGAAGAAAGGTTAAAGAATGTGCTCAACGCATCTAAAAGATCTTGAACTGCCATTGTGTGTTTGCTGGTTCTCCCTCCAGACTCTTTGGCTTTTTTTGTGGTAGTCAGTGACCTGCCTGCAGCTCAGCAACAAGGCTAAGCTGTTATTTCCCTGTGGATAAAGTGGCTCAGCTAGCAGAGAGTCAGGCCAATAGATTCGGATTGAAATGGCTCTCGAGCCTGGGCCTCAGCTGCTGCCTATCTGGCTTGTCTCTCATTGTCCTTGGGCCCAGCCTTCTGGTCAGCTGGCTCCTGCTGTCTGTACAGCCTGCTTCTCTCCACTGACCCCCAAAGGATGAGGTTTCCTTTAGTCACCCACCAGTTCATATTTTGATAGCCTTTCAAAATGGAGAGCTAGAGAAAGAACCTTGAGGGATAAGGCAGTTGGCAATGTGCTTGACAAGCCTTTGAGGGACTTATTTTGCATCCTCAGCACTCACAAGAAAACAAAAACAATAAAACCAGACGCAGCCTATGCCTGCAATCCCGGCAGTGCTGGTACCACAGAGACAGGAAGATCCCTGGGTCCCATTGAACAGCCCATCTACACAAATCAGTAAACTCCAGATTGAATGTGGCACCCTGTCTCAAAAGCAATGTGGTGAAGAGTGGAGGAATATACCCAAAATCTGGCCTCTATATACACATGCTCACGCCCACTTGTGAGTGCTTACCTGACTCTGTAGGATTAATTTCAGACTCATAGATGAGTCTCTGATCAATATGGACGCCCAGTCTATGGCAAGGGTGAGGAGCTAGCCAAGGTGAGGAGAGTTGGACCTTGCCTCTCACTTCCTCCTTTTCCCCCCTGTAGATGGAGTGGAAACATAATAGATCATAGGACTGGGGGCCACACTGTGGGAGGACACCCTGAAAAGAGACCCAGCATCAATACGGCCTGTTTCTTGGCCACACTGAACCGGAAGAGCCAGGTGCTGCCCCCCACGCCCTGCCACCACCCCACCACACACCCCCATCCCCCTGCTACTGGTAGAGCAAACAAAATAGAAAGAGGAGCTGAGGTTCTGACTCATACTTCTCTCAAGACCCATATCCCTACCCAGACTCTCCACTCAAGTCACTTGCATGGTCTGCTGACAATTTGGGGGTTATGTAGAATGTCACTCTGTTTACAGTGAAAGACCCGGGGAGCCTGATTTGTCTGAGTCATTAACTGAATGGTGGGAAAGCTAAGAGGCTGTCTTATCTGTATTTTAAATCAGCTGTAATTATGGCCATTTAATGCTTAATCCAGAAGAATATACTTGCTTTAAATAATGTTAGAGGCATGACACCAAGTAATGTTCAGTCTGCCTTCTGTATTCACTGGGGATTAGTTCTCAGACCTGCAACAGATGCCAACATCTGCAGATGCTCAAGTGCTTATATAAAATGGTGTGACATTTGCATGTAACCTACCACATTCTCCCGTGTGCTTTAAACTTTCTCTCTGTTGCTTACCACACCTAAAACTGTGTAAAAGCCCTGCAAATGAGCCTTACACTGTGCGACTCTAGCAAAGAGAAACAGATCTGTATGTGTTCAGTACAGAGGGATTTTTTTCCCTGAATATTTTCAATCTGCCATCGTTAAATCCACAGTTGTGAAAGCACAGGCAAGGAAGGCTGCTGTGCACACCCAGGACAGGAAATCGCTGCTGTTTTTTAAGCTTCTGTGTGTGCTGCAGGATTTTCCTGCCAAACAGCATTCCATGCTCCAGCTCTGCAAGGGTACTTTGTTACTCATTGTATAGATGAAGGCTGTCCTGAAAGGGATGTGGCTCAGTGAGTAAAGTGCCTGGGGTACAAGCTTGAGGATCTGCCTTCCGGTCCCTAGTATATACCTGTGGTAGCCAGTATAAAAAGCTGCAGACAGTGATGTGTGTCTGTGACCCCAGCATTAGGGGAGGGGGACAGAGACAGGAGGGTCCCTGGAGCTCATTGAGACAGCTTAATTAAGTTCATGAGTTCCAGGTTTACTTAGAAATTCTGTCTTTAAAAATCTAGTGGAATGTTGTCTTAAGGAAACATCTGGTGTCAACCTGTGGCCTCCATGCAGACACATGCACATGCACACGTGCGAGCGCACACACACAAAGATGAAGACTCTCATTGAGAAGGATGAAGTCAGAATTACACAGACAAGTCATAAAAACAACAAACTGGAAATTCAGAGCATAAACTCTCCAAGGTCAGGGGTGATGATTCTCTGCTTCCAAGATGCATTCGGTGTTGAATCTATTTAAAACAAAAGACAAAAATCTGTTGAGAATTGTCTCAACAGATTTGGTTTTCTTAATGTAAAGTATGACAGGATGTCAGGAAAATGTATAGAGTGTGATGTATATACAAACAAAATTGGCAAGTGTTGGGCTAAGACCCATTGCCAGAATCTTCTACCCTTTCTTTGCAGCCAAGCAAGGCTCCCATGTTAGCAGGTTTTCCCAGAGAAGAGGCCGCCTCAGCATCATTACTTCAAGTCATATGTTGCGGATACACAGTGGTTGGCAGGAACACATCAAGCTCTTAACATCATAGTCAGGGCTCAAAGGTGAATAGTGGGAAGAGGAACATGTGCTTTTGGCCTTTTAGTCATCACCATGGTTGTTTATCTCTCTATTCAGTACTGTCCTAGGTATACACAAGCAAAGTTTGCATTAAACACTTTATTTACTATCCAAAGGGCACATTTGGGTTACTGTGTCATCACACTCAGCATCTTGGCTCCTGGCCGCTATTAAGTAGATGCAATGTGGACAGCAGGACAGCAGCCCCAACCAGCCAGCTCCTGTGCTTTGCCTATGTTTATACACACATATGTGTCCTGTCTCCAGCTATCTCACCCCAAGAATAAATATCTTTGTTTCTTCATGATGATGTTTTTACTAGGAATGATGTTATTACCAGGATTACAAACTGCAGTAAAGATTTACATTGTTTATAATTATGGCATTGTGTGCATTGGGTGTATGCTTGTACATATATGTGCACGTGTTTGAGCCCTTACACACATGTAAAGGGCCAAAGGGGAAGGCCATGTATCCTGCTCTATCTATGCTCTCTGCTTCCTTGGGACAGGATCTTTCACTGAACCCAGAGCTCATGGCTGTTCAAGAGGGTTGATGGCCAGCAAACCCTGAAAATCATTATGCCCGCCATCAAGGCTTATAGGGATATGTAGCAACACCCAGATTTTTTGTGGGTTTTGGGGATCTGAAACCTGGCCTTCATGCTTACTCAGAAAACTCTCTTACCCACTGAAACACCTCCCAGCCTAATCATCACATCCACGCAGGGCTGTGAGAGCTTGCACAATTTCCACCCAAGCCTTCCACCTCTATTGAATACCAGCTGTGTGCTTGTACCCTATAGTGAGAATGTTGGTTTCTTTAAAAAACACAGAAATGTTAAAAGAATATGTTTTCATTTTAATCTCTGTTTGTGGGGTGTGGGGCTACTTCAGATTGACCACAGCAGATGACTATGATTTGTCTTGTGCTCTGGCTGGGGAGTAGTTTTGCCAGGTGCTGATAGTTTCTGCAAGTGTATGCTAAATGTTGGTGCCCCGAGAGGGGCTCCATTGGCCACTGATGAGGCTGCTGCTTGCTGTTTGCTGGTTGGAGATTTCATGACAAAACGAAGATCACATCTGTCCCAAGGAACTCGACCCTCCTAATCGGCAGGAAGTAGTCTAAGGATGTAGATGCTCCCTTTCCTTTCTGATCTTCTTTCTTTCCTACCTAGTGTTGGGGAATTGGAAAGGATAGGGGCAGTGCAGGGAGGCAGGAAAAAGAACCCAGTAAAGTAGCCAAAAGTTAGGCTACAGTGTCCAATAGAGGGATATGTATGTGTCTATGTATGTACGTATGCATAGATGGACTTATCTGTGTGAGACTCAACCTCCTTTGAGAATTTTGGCACTAAAAGCACCCTTTACTTGGGAACATGTGCAAAGAAATGTGTGCCAAGTGAGCCCCCCTGAAGACAAGTGTGGTGTGTTGCCCAGTCCCTATATCCCTTCTGTCTGAAGTCCTCTGTGGGATAAAGTTCCAAAGATGGAGACTAGCTACTTCTGTGAGAACCTTCCCCAACACGTTCTTTCAAGGGATCCCCAGGGTTCTCTGAGTCCTTACAAGGCAGACACAGACTGATGACTGACTGAGGGCTTCCCTTCAGGACTCAGGTTTTCAAAAACATGCTCCGTGGTCTAGAGAAAGACTCTCTTCTGGGTGCTAAGGTCTAGGGGAAGGGAGGCCAGACCCTAAAAGTGTTCATCACAGCTTAGGTAGACTTTGCCCTCAGTCATATTTAAGCAGACTCAAAGCATGAAAATGATATTTTTCAAATAAAAATTATCATAGCCAGGAAGTGATGGCCCATGCCTTTAATCCCAGCACTCAGGAGACAGAGGCAGGCAGAACTCCATGAGTTTGAGGCCAGCCTGGTCTATAAAGTGAGTCCAGGACAGCCAAGGCTACACAGAGAAACCCTGTCTCGAAAAACAAAAATCAAATCAAAACAAAAATCATGTTTTTGCAGGGCTGAGAGAAAAGAAAGGGGGGAGGGAAGAGATATATACATACTGGAAAGGTTTCTACCATCAGCTTCCACTCTGAGGTGACCCACTCGAAGCCTCTCCTCCAGATGCCCACGTGGAAGCAGTTGCCAATAACCCTTTATTCCCAGAAAATAAAAACTAAACAGTTAGCAAATGTCAAGGTGAAAAGTAAAATCAGCTGAATAAGCAATCAGCCGTCAGGGGACGCTCAGCTTTGGAAGCCCCAGGTGCAATCCACAGCTCTTTCCGACTGCACATCACTTCTCTGCTTGGAAAGCCCAGCCATCTCCGGGAGAGTCGAATCGATTAGAAGCCACCTTCTGTGAAAGCGACGTTATCATTGAGGCTGTAATTTATGCAAAGAAATTCTGTGGCTAGGGATGATTAAATTAGAGTCTACAATGCAGGGATTTCTACAGCACGGTCCCCCTCGGGGCTTCTCACTTTTATCTACGTTAAGATCAAGTCTGTGAAAATTTGGTGCATATGGTTTGGGATCTGGAAAAAAAATTAGAACACTTCCACATGTCCCTGTGTATTTTTGAAGTGGAGAGAACACCACTATGGCTCAGAGAGCCAGCACAGCTTTGGAGGCTAAGGCATCTCGTCCTTCTAAAAGGGAAAAACAGCCAGAAAGGGCTTTCCTGAGACTTCCGGGAATGAAGCCGCACAGCTCACTTCACTCCAAATGAAAGCGGTTAAAGTAAAAACGTTCCACCAGACAGAGCACCCTGTGCTCAATGGGACAAGGGTGACCTGGACCACATCTCTGCTGTAGCTGTGATCGCATGGGCATCCCCATCACATTTCCAAAGGCTCCACCATATTAGCCTGATGTTTGGATGGTGGTAGGAGGGAGGCAGAAACCAGTCTGCAGGGCTCCCTGTGCGGAAAGCACAGCCTCCACAGGCTCAACCTCTCTCTCTCCAGTGATGCATAATTCACCAGACTCCGCCAGCTGAGTCAGGCAGAGCTGAGACCCAGACCGGACTGGGCTGCAGGAGGGAGAGCATGGAGGATAACAAAGCAGGACTTCCTTGCATCAGCCTTGCCACATTGCAGGACACCGGAGCCCTGTTTAAAGTAATCTGATGTGGGCGTTTTAATAGGATGTTTGCTGTCTAGAATTTTTTAAAATGTACTATTTGTGAGGGGTCAGTTAATTCCCAGACTGCGACCCCTTCTCTAAATATCATGGAAAAAAATCTACCTAGGGAACAGAGGAGCTTGTTGGAGGCTGTTAGCTGGCAGCCTGCCACTAGGCCTGGTCAGGCTTGTACCCGCTTTTTCCTCTACACCTCCCTCCAGCCCTAGAGTCAGCAGCTGCCCTCTGAGTCCTTAACAAAGGAAGCTGCTGCTTAGGGTAGGGGAGGCTGAGCTGGAACGGAATGAGGAGCAGCCTGGGCTCCTGGAGGCTATAGTGAAAGAATGGGTCAAGCTTCATTCGTTAACACAGTATGACCTTCTGGGCCCCAGGTCGAGCCTGCCATCTATCATGTCAGGATGGAGGTAGGCATGGGGGTGTTTGTGCATGTGTGCATGCCTGGAGCATATTAATCCACACAGAAACCCCAGGGGACAGCACTAGCCATAAAATATTTTTCCCAAAGACAGATTTGGGAATAATAAATGCTCATTCTCTTCCTCCTGCTCACACATTGCACGTACACAGACATGTGCATTTGCCCTTCCACATGGGTACATATAAAAACTTCTGGTCCAAGGAAATACTGACCTTGAGACCAGTAATTTTTTGCATGCAAATTGAAGTCTGACCTGGTAGGCTGTGTGCCCTTTACAGGGCCTCTCTCTTCCCTACAAACCTATAGGACAACAGGCATGCACATGGCCCCACTTGGCCTTGAATGAGCCTGGAAAAGCAGCAGCTTGGGAGCATCCCCCGTGAAGCCGGTGCAGCTGGCCCGAGCTGCCAGCTGCTGGGCTTCTCAACAATGGCTTCGCTGAGGTTTCCTCCATCCACGCCCACAAATGCAGAATGCCCGATGGCTGAGGAGTGCTTTTGTTACTCTTTCCCCCTCCTTAATAACCGACTGCTGAGAACCGGTGGAGGAAAACCCAAGCCATCCTAAGTGAATGGAAGCAGAGTAAGCCTGCCCGGCTGGGGACTCCCTGATGGGCTCTGAAGACCACTCATGTCACCTCTCCACCCTTTAGAGACCATTTGCCACCTCTTGCCAGTGCACCAGGGAAACAGGCAATGGCCACAGTCTTTCTTTTTTCCTGTATTTGGCTCTATTAGAAAAAGAAAACAACAAAAACAACAACACACATATTAGGATTTAGGCAAAAAGCAAGGTTACTAATGCAACTGTTAAAACAACTGGCACTTACAAAGCATTTGCAGCCTGCTTGTATTGCAGTAATAAATAGTTTTGTGTAAGTTATTTATCCACAGAAAACACAGGAAGTCTTCTGCAGTACCCACTCTCAGGGATCTGACAAAATACACCCACACTTGTTTGTCTGGAAGCTTCCAGAGACCTTCGCTACTGTGCTGGGTCCCTCCCTGCCATAGCTCATGAAGCCAAGGCCACATCTCCTGCTTCTGTGTGTCTGGAAGAGTGTCTTCTCTGTCCTTCCTTTCAATGTCAGCATTCACAGGACATTATTTCCAAAGATCATGAAAGCCACTGTGCTGGATTCTATTTCTCCTGGTTGAATAAAATATGACCCTAATTTATCTTCAGCTCACTCAATCACAGCCACGCTTTGAGCCTTGAACACATATCCAGGTAGTTCTGAATGACCCAGACACTGAAGAAGGCTGTAGCTGTTTTAGTTTCGGTGTTCTCCTAGGAATACTCCCCACGCCTGCAGACAGGATGCGTGCATCAGAGCCGAGTCCAACACTGAGATCCTTTCTGCGCATTGAATTATAGTTCCGGTAGAAGCAGAGGGGCTCCTCTGCACATTGTGTTATCTCGCTGATGTCCCTCGGACCCACTGGAGATAACTCAGACTTCCCATGAGCCTGTGTGGGAGCAAAGTGCTTGTTTCAGAGTCTCACCAAACAGACCTCAGGAGGCATCAACAAGAAGCCACCCTTTGTCTTGCCCAAAGACACATTATTACCATGGTCCCAGTACACTCACAATTCATCACTAAAGGGTCTTCACCTCTACTGCTTTCCCCCCAACCAATGACCAGCTTCCCAATGCAGCAGCTTAAGTTTTCCCTTCGTTGTCTGGACATTTCTGCTTTGGGTCTCATGAAGTCAAAGCATCAGCGGCCTTTAAAGGCAAGAGACCACACATTCTTGGCCACAGAAAGAGGAAAAGAACATATGATAGCTGGGAAAGTTCATGTAAAAATTACAGTATCAATACTCTTTTTCAGATCTAGTCAGTAGGGTCTTGATAAATGTCCAGGTCCAACTGTTAGGGGAAGTGCAGGCATTGAAGAATGTGGTATTCAAGAGTTTTGGTTGTGCCACTAGGAGTCCGGTTGGTTTCTTCACATGTCACAGAGGTAGGGTGTTGGATAATGCAAGTGATACTCCTGGAACCTGCTGGCCACTGGTGAGTTGGACTGTTCTATTCCCTGCAAGAAGCAGAATGTTTGTTATAACCAGATCAGCAAAGTTCAGGACAGTGGAACTCAGTCACTCATATTAATTATTGCCATCAAATCGTCTCATACACCTATAAAAGTCATCTCTGATGTCAAATCTAAAATTTCTCTTGATATATATATGTGTGTGTGTGTGTGTGTGTGTGTGTGTGTGTGTGTGTGTGTGTGTGCCTCCCCAGCCCTAGGATTATAAGTGTGTACCATAGTGCTGGTTAAGCTTTGTCAACTTGACACAAACTAGAGTCACTTGGGAAAAGGGAATTTCATTCACTTGAAGAATTGTCTCCATCTGATTGGCCTGTGGGCATTTTCTTGGTTATTGCTTGATGTGGGAGGGGCCAGTCCAATGTGGATGGTGCTGTATTGGGAAGGTGGTCCTGGGTTTTATAAGGAAGCGGGCTGGGTGAGTGATCAAGGGCAAGGCAGTAGGCAGTGCTCTTCCATGGCCTCTGGTTGCATTTCTGCCTCCAGATTCTTTCTTTGGGCTCTTGCTTCAACTTTCCCACATAGTGGATTGTAACCAGTAAGCTGGAATAAACCCTTTCCTTTCCAAGTTGCTTTGGGGCGTTCTGCTTTGTCATAGCAGCAGAATAGCTAACTAGGATAGCTTCCTAGCTTGGGATTTAATGTATGATTGGGCACAAAACACAGATCCTCCATTTATAGGTGACAAGAACATTGTCAACTGAGCCAGTTATCTCCCTAGACCTTAAGAACCTCCCTGTTGATATCCTTTTTTTTTTTCTTCTGAAAATTGAACTGGTGACGTAAGCTTTATGAGGACAAAGCCTACCTCAGGACCGTGAGCCGTGAGGCACTGGGACACTAAGAGGGACAGAAAAAGCTTGTTAATGTGCTTTTTTTTTTTTTGGTGGCCTGGCAACTGGAGATACCAAAAGAGGCCTGGAAATCATTCCGAACGGAGATCAGCCCGCCTAAGCGGAAACTAGGAAAATGCATCAGATACCAAGTAGGCGGCAGAGCTGTCTTCATAAATCGCCGTCTGCAGGCCTTTTAATGTGTCAGTGTACCCCAGCCATTAACCATGTTTAATTGCTATCTCCGGTAAGTTCCGTAGATCATTACCATACCAGTCATTTTTCAAAGATCCTCGTTAGCACAGGACTAGGGAACACACAAAAAAAAGGACATGACAGGAAATGTCTAGAGAGATGCTATAGGAAGGGGGCTGGTAACAGGGAGGCAGCCCTCAGAGGGGATCTGTCTCTACTGGCTCTGTAACCAGATGCACCACACACACCGGCTTTTCTACTGTGGCATACCAGGAAAAACAAACCAGCTGCTGGCTCACACCTGCTATTTCCCAGAGACTATTTAGTCCACGTCTATAGTGCCTGCTGGAGCAGAGGGACCAGGCAGCAGCCACTTTTGAACTGAGTCTGGAGGATTCTAGGAGTAGTGCCTCCTCAGGGCCCTAAAAGTGGTAAGGAGGGGGGTGTGTACTTTGCTCCTGCCCAGTGCCAGGCTATGCTGGCCACTGAGATTCAAGGTCATCTGGGACAAGGCACCCAAGGACGTTTCAACAGACAATAAAGAGGGAGGGGAAGGGAATCTCCAAGTGAGCCCACTTACCTCAGTGACAATTTTCAAGTTGTCATGTCTTTTATTCACTTACATTATGTAATTTTGACTACATCCCTTTCCTTTCTCCTTTAAAACACATCTGGAACTATGAGAAGCCTGTTCTACCTTTGGTGGTGTGTCTGATATGACGTCAGTCATATGGGATACATTTATGTCATGGTGATGAGTCTCCTCCACAGGTGATCTGGGCTCATGTTCCGTTCCTGCCATCTTACTTTCCTGGTGTCACAGAAATGCCTCACAGAATACAGGCATCTCACTGGAATGGTTAACCCCCTCAGGCCTGCACCAAAGGCCTCTGAGTTCTGATTAATTTTGAACTATAACTCCACTCCTACCTTAGAATTTGTAGATGACACGGGTTGATATTTATTGAGGTCCCCATACCAGGCATGTGTGGATACGTCCCTAGCACTTTCATCTCAACCCTTGGGCCACTGTCTGTATTATTGCTACTCAATCTGCAATAGAATATTAAACATTATGAGTTTTTATCCAGCCCCATCCAACTTCCTGGCTTGAGAAGCTGCTTAGCTCTAATACCAGTGACATGGTGCCTAGAGTCTCTAATACAGAAAAGTCCAGGAGCTCTGAAAGTGTAGTTTGTCAGGCCCTGAGTATATTTCTCATTTCAATAGCTCACAAGAGTTTAGGCTTCAGTTCTTGATGGTGTTCTAAGTTCTATCTCTTCTCTGAAGACTTCTATGGAATTATGTGTCCCTGTGCTCAGTAAGGCTGTCACGGTGTTCTCCATAATGTCTATTATCTTACGTTTCATCCTGCTATGTTGAGAGCACTCTAAGGACATGAGAGTGAGATGTGTACCTGCTAAGATCGTAGCCTTCACCCAGGCCCATTTCCACTTCATAATAAAAACTGGATGCTAATGCAGAGCCAAGCTTCCATCAAATCATATCATCATTTTTCCCATCCCTATACTTAGAGTAGACCCCAGTAGCTACCCTAGTAAACAAAATGACCAGACATCTGGACTTGGAGCATGATCTTTCGCATCTCAGTTTTGTCACTTGGGTGTTGCATGACAGACAGTGGGTCCTTTGCTCAGTTTTCAGCAGTTTCATTTCCTACACCATGTGAAAAGGAAGCCAAGAGACACCACCACTCGTGTCCACAGGGTCAGTGCAGTGCTTATACAGAAATACTTGGTGCTCAGAGTGGGCAACTGGGCAACGCAGCATTGCTCAGCCTCCTCTTCCAGAAGCAAAGAGGGCAGTAGATGGTAGACTTTTGACAAAGAAAACAAGCCACCTCGTGGGAAGTCTATGAGTCCCAGAATCAGAATCAAGAAAGCAGGGCCCATAGCTTTGACCAGTCCTCAGTGTGTGGAGGGAAACGTGTCCAAATTTTCATGCGTTCACTTCCAGGATGGGTAGATGGCTCAGTGGGCAGAAGTGCTTGTCATTCAAGCATGAAAACCTGAGTGTCACCCTGGAACCCGAGTAAAGGAGAGAACAGACTCCACAGTGTCATTCCATGAACTCCATATAGCCCTGCTGTGACAGATAGACATACATTATTATTTTATTGTTGTTGTTGTTGTTAGTTATTATTATTCAGTGAAAAAGGAAAGAACGCTGACCTTGCAGAAAGCAGTGGTGACAGGGTTCCAATGGCAGCCACAGACCTTCCTATCCAGGGCCTCAGCTAAGTGTGATATATGGGGTTCTGTAAGGGTTGTGAATGACCATGTAGGCAGTGTTCTTAGTGCAAGGGACATTTGCACGTGAGTCCCTCATCCAAAAAGACAGTAAGAAGTGTAGGGCATGCTAGGAAAAAAAAAAAGGCTTACAACTTGGGTGAGTGAAGAAACTCTAATTTCTCTAATAGCTGGTTCCATTGACTTAATCAGTTCTTTAGTTGAATTACAGTAGACTGCTACATCAGCCTCCTAAGTAGCCAAATGAGACCTTCCCTCAGCTTGTAGCTTCCATGACTGTGACAGAGAGCCTGCTCCTTGCTCTGACAAAACCCAAGGTATCTACCAGGCTTTGTCATCTTCTTTCCTCCCGAGGGACCCAGTGTTCACGGGACATGTACCACAACTGCTACGGCAAACTCCTTCAGTTAACCAAGCCTCAGTTTAAACTTTAGTTCACAGCACCAAGATCCGCACCCAGGGCAGGCTGCCTGGAAGCTCAGGCTCATTTCCCTTAGACATGAAGGGAGGACAAGAAGGATGGATTGCTTCCACTTGTCTGTGATGGTTCTTCTTAACTGGCTGCATTGGGTACTTTTCCACTGCTGTAATAAAATTCTATGACCAAAGCAACTTATGGAAGAAAGGGTTCGTTTGGTGCTTGTGGTTCCAGAGGGATAGGAGTCTAGGAGTCTATCACCTTGAAGGCAGGGATCAGAGCAGCAGGCAGGCAGGCATGGTGCTAGAGCAGCAACTGAGAGCTCACACCTGATCCACAAATAGAAAACACAGACACAGACAGACAGACAGACAGACAGACAGACACACACACACACACACACACATACACACACACACACACACACACACACACACACACACACACACACACGGGAGAGAGAGAAAGAGGGGCAAGCATGTGAGCACAGTGGGGATGGTGAGCCTTTTGAAACTTCAGGCCACCTACCCCCTCCTACCCTCCAACATGGCCACCAACTAAGATCCAGTATTCAAATATATGACCTATGGGGCTAGTCTTCTTATCGACACAACATGGAATCACTTCAGAAGGGACTCTCAATGGGTGGCTGCCTAGACCCGGTTAGCCTGAAGGCATTTCTACAGGGGACTGTCTTGATTGGTGTTGGGGTGAGAAGACCCACACATTGGAGCTGAACACAAATAGATATTCTCTCTCTGCTCCTAGCTGTGGCTATGACTGACTGCCCCAAGTTCCTGCCTTGATTTCCCCCAGATGACAGACTAGAGCCTGGAACTGTGAGCTGAAACGACCCTTCTTCCCTTATTTAGCCAGGTATCTTATCACAGCAACAGAAATGAAACTAGGGCAGCAGTAATACCTGAGGAGCCTTTGTGAAAACATTCTATGGTTAGCTCAAAAATATAGCTGTAAATATTGGTATAGCTATGAATATCGGTACTGCTATAAAAACAGCATCAATTAAAAACAATAGCAGCAGTGTGTGAAACATCACAATAAACTACATCTCAAAGTAATGGTCACATTCATATGAACATTTGTCTGAGCTATTCAGTTCTAGTGTCCAGATACAATCTTGGCTAACGGTGTTTGGATACCGATGTTCAAGGAATGGCCTCAGGTGATATAAATTAGGGCATCTGGTGGCTATGCTCCCTCCACACAGGGCACCTCTCTGCTAACCCCCCTAAAACATTTTCTATTACTGTTTTTGTTTCTTGAAACAGTGTTTCATAGGATCCAGGCTACCCTGGAACTCACTACATCTCCAAGGATGACCTTGAATTTCTCTTCTGCCCAACTCCCTTCCCTCCACTCTCTGAGTGTGAAGATTTTACAGGTGTGTGCCACCACATCCAATGGGAACAACTGCCAGCAAGACAATGCTGGGAGGTCCATGAAAACTCACACCTCTGCCTCAGCACTTCAAATTGCAGTGTTGGCCCTGCTCATACTCTGCCTATTCCCACCCCTGTGTTCCAGCCACTTCAAATTGGCCTGAATTAGCAGGCACAGAGAAGCCCCTGATGGCCCCTGTCCCTCACTAAATACCATAAAAACATTTGCTTTATTTGTAACTGAAAGAAGATCTTCTTCTCCCTCTTAAAAAAATCTTAACCAGATGGAAGAAATCTATAAGCCTGAGTGTTTTTCTGTTCCTCAAAGCAACTGCGATAGGCCCCATACCCTGGCCTTTTTCTCCCATGCATTGCCTCAGTTGAGTGAAAGGTGTAATAACAGGCCATGGTGGCTGCCCATCCTGAAAGATGTGAACAGAGAGAAGATGATGATGGTAGCAGAATCAGTTCTCTCACATGTCACAGACAAAAAGACTTATTTCCCAAAGCAGCAGTGTGGGCTTTGGTGTCTTCAAATATGGGTGTCCACTGATACCACAAAACAGCTTTGGGTCTCCTTAGCATCAAACGCATTTAGCAGGGGTCAAAGTTGAAGTCTTAGCATCAGATTCCACACAGGAGCCTATTCAAGGACCCTGGTGAGAGCAGCCTCCTAGTACAGCAGCCATCACAGAAATTGAAACCATTCAGGGACCAAAAAAGAAAGAAAGAAAGAAAGAAAGAAAGAAAGAAAGAAAGAAAGAAAGGAAGGATAAAATGCAGAGATGAAAGGAAGAATCAGTTAAAAATGTGTCACTCTTCGGGGTCACTGGGAGAGAGAGCTATACAAAAATAGACACCATTGTATAGTACAAGAGGAACTGTCAAAAGGAAGGCAGAACGTGTAGCAGTCACCTGAGTGGGGGGGGGGGACTTGCCCAACTTTAAAGAATAGGTGGCCCATCCTCCTGCAGGTTCCTGTAGCCTAACATCTGAGAAGAGTTTTTTTCTTCATGGTTGCTACATGTTACCCATGTTCCTTAAAGGGGAGGAGGAGGAAGACAGAAGAATTAGGAGAAGGTAGAGGAGGAAGAAGGAGGGAAGAAGAAGAGGTAGATGAAGAAGAAGAGAAGGAAAGGAGGAAGTAGAGGAAGACTTGGCTCCATTCATAGCATGTCACCTGCAGGTACTCCTCTTCCTGTGTGCCCATAGACACCCAAATGGTTCTTCCTATTTACAAACCAATCTACACCATCTGCTGACTATGGCACATATACCTCCAGATCACCAGCATCCTTCTCCTTGTCTTCCTGCCTCCCCCACTGAGAGGGAATGATGAACAAAGATGAGCACAGGCACTATGGAGGTAAAAAGGTTTCACAGGAGCAGATCACTTAGTCATCACAGAAAGCCAAGTACTCAGAACCATGGACACTTGGGCTGTGTTGCCCAGTGCAAGTGTGCTGGGATTGGATCTTCCAGCTCTGTGATGCCCTGATGAACATTACGGTGGCTGTTATCTAACAAAAGCCAAGATAAGCGACTATCAGTGTGACAGGATCTACAGTCACCTAGGAGACAAGCATCTGGTCATATTTGAGAGTTTATACATCGGGTCAATTGATATGAGAAGACCCACCCTTATTGCAGGCGACAGAACTACATGGTCTGAGGTCCCAGACTAAGTTAGGATTTTTACTGCTGCAAAACAACATGAGTTAAAGCAGCTTGGGAAGCAAATAGCTTCTCTCAGCTTATAGTCCCATAGCATGATCCATCATTGGGTGAAGTCAGGGCAGAAATTCAAACAGGACAGGAACCTGGAGGCAGGATCTGATGTGGTCACCGAGGAGGGATTCTGCTTAGAGGCCTGCTCGCTTGCTCGGCTTACTTTCTTATAGCACCCAGGACCACTTTCTCAAGGTGATAACACCCATAGTGAGCTAGGCCCTCTTACATCAATAATCAACCAAAAATATGCACCACAGACTTGCCCACAGGCCAATCCGATAGAGGCATTTTCTTAACTCAACTTCCCTCTTTCCAAATGACTCTGGCTTTTGTCAAGTTTACTTAAAACTAGCCATCACAGGAACTCAATAAAAAAAAGAGAAAGCAAGCCGAGTGCCAGCATTCACCTCCATTTCCTGACTGTGGACACAATATGGCCAGCAGCCTGAAGCTCCTGCTCCTGTGACTTCCCCCTCTACAATGCACCACACCCTTAAACTGTGAGCCAAAATAAGCCCTTCCTCCTTTAAGTGTCTTTGGTCAGGTACTTTCCTCACAGCAATGAGAAAAGTAGCCAATACCCCCAGGAGGGCTGAACTGTATGGGAATTTGGAAGTGGTTGAAGAAGTTAGCCCCACCTCAGTAGCCTGCCACTGGATATGTGACTGGAAAAAGTGAATGTGCCACATGTTCCCTTGCTTGGCAGGTTCACAAGGTATGGGGAGTGTCAAGTTAAGCCTTCTGGAGGTCCATAAAGAGTGGTGAGTGAAGCATCAGCGGCTCCTGTGCTTCCTCCAACAATCCTGATCCACTGCTCACAGTGTCATCTACTAGGGACTCCTAGCCCACCAGTGAAATCTCAAAATGGATCCGAGGCTAGGGAGGTGACTGCTTCCTATTTCTTAATGGAGGCTTCCTGAGGTGATCTTGCACCTCCACCCATGCCCCCCCCCCACTCCATTTCCTCATAGCTACATCAACCTGACTGATTGCTATTGGTGCTTGAGGCTAGCACAGGATGGTCTGATTGGCCCCTTCCGTCCTATAAAGGCGTATACACTGCACAATAAAGGCACCTTGAGTCTGGTAGCTCTGGAGTCTGTGTGGACTCCATCACCATTCATCCCTCTCCTCCCCCACCCCCGGTTCCTGATCCCCACAAGATACATACCCTGCTAGGTAGAAGGTAGGGTCCCATCAGGAGTGTGGGAGAGAGGAAAGGCACCTTGGAGCTCCACACTCCTGCTTCCAAGAGCAGATCAAACAAAGGAGGCCACCTTTCAGGAGATTTCAAGGAGCAGGCATCTGGAGGCGATCCACAAGGCACCAATTGGTGGAGATAAGTAGCCACAAACAGAGGTCCACCACTTTGGGGGCCAAGCTGTAGTCCCCCCATCCTCTTCCAGATTGCCTTTTAAAGTGGCAACTTCAGGTGCCTGCTTTAGGACATTTTTTGTGTGTGTGACTGTCATTTGGTTTTTCATTCGCAGACCTTTAGTGAACCAGCCTTGAATTTAGGGACTCCATGTGGTGGCGCTGTCCTGTCCCCAGCAGACATCCAACAAGAGTCCTGAGCAAGATGAACATGTTGTCATTCTGCGTTTAAAATGCCTTGTGAAGATGACATCTGGGAAGCGATAAGCTTTCCCTTAAGAAGACAGCAAGAACTGGCTCCTATTTTCTAAGCATGAGATACTAGGCTAGCCACTCGCTTGCAGATGTGGAGAAAGTGCACTGAGCAGAACTAAGATGGCAGCCTGAGCAGGTGTACAGCACAGCTCTCCACATATCCTGTGTCTGTTATCATCTCCAAGGACACAGAGTGAATCCTGGGTCACAGGAAGCTAGGTGCACACCTCTTCAACCAGAGGAGGCTGGGAGCCTGGTCAAAAGCCTATGACAGGGGAGGGCATGGGAGCAATAGGGAGCACACCACTCACATTTCACTAAGAGGTCATATTGCCAAATTCTCCTCTAAATATTGACATTTATATCCACAGACTAATGCCATTCTCATCCTAGGGCAGAGAAATTTCCTTTTGCAGGATGTGACTGTTAATGCAGAGGTGCATATCTGTCTGTCCTAAGGGCTGAGAAAAAGAGTGATTGCTGAGCACTCATCTTTACTCAGGACACCTGTGTCACCCCTCTCCCCAATACCCAGGAAACATGGTGAAAGATGGGTTAGAAATGAGGCAAGAAGGGGAGGCTAAGAAAGAGAGGCTGCCATCCAGGTAAGACACAGGGCAACAGCAACTGCGATGGTTAGTGTCATCAAATTGACTCAAGAGTCATCTGGGAAGAGGAAATATTTTCACCAGATTGTCATTTTCTTGATTCTTGATTGATGTGGGATGGTCTAGCCTACAGTGGGCCCTACTGTTACTAGTTAGGGTGTCCTGGGAACTACAAGAAAGCTTAGGCAGCAAGCCAGTCAACATCATTACCTCTGTGGTTTCTGCCTTGATGTCCCTCAATGATGGACCATGTGACACATAAGCATAAGAAACTGTTTCCTCCCCAAGATGCATTTACTCGTGGTTTTTATTACAGCGACTGAGAAAAAAAACTAGAATGGCTTAGGATGGGTGGCCATGAACACACAGCAGCTGGGGGTAGCCACATAAGATGGGACTCTTCCATGCCCCATAATGGATAGAGGGAGTGCCCCGGAAGCCTCATTCCTTCCCAAGGGACTAGTGACATTACTTGCAGATGCAAAGAAGGGGTACCATTTCTTCAAAGATGTTGCCATTGGAAGACAAGTTGAGAGAAAAGGGTTCAGAGGAAAGAAAGTTGGTGACTAAAGGTAATGGGAGGTGAATATAATCCAGCACACTGTATATTTGTATGAAATGTAAAAAAAAAGAAAAAGAAAGAAAGAAAAGAAAAAATGTCCAGGTCCAAAATAATGGAACATTTTGCCTGAGAAAACATGACATCTATTATCATGGCTGCTACAAAATTCCCTGCTTTTCATATACTCTCCCTGTGTGCTACAAAACTAATAAGTAAATAATATTAACACTTTCCCAAACATTTAGTCTCTCTCTCTGTCTCTCTCACCCCCTCCCTCTTCTTCCCCTCTCTTTCCCTCCCCTTCCCCCTCTCTTCTACAATTAGTACTTTTGTGATTATTTAATTAAGCAAACCTTTCATACAAGCAAGGTGCTCAGCTCATTCAGTTCCCACCTGTGACCTTTCCCAAGCTTGTTTACCTGTAAAGACACAATGTAACTAAAGGCAGTCTCCCAGCCCCGAGAGCAGGCCTGGGAAGCAGCAGGCGCTTGGTGTCCCCTAAACTTTCCAGGCCACTGAGGTTTAATTACCCTCCTGCAGCTTACTGTGGGGGATGGGGGAGTGGGGGTGGGGTGACCGAGCCTGCAGAACTGACAGGCCCCCATCCTCCATCCACTCTGCCACAGGAGCCAGCTGCACACCCAGCGTACCAAGAGACAAAGAGGGGCAGAGCTGACTGCTGGGGAGTCTGCATTCAGCTGGCAACTTGAAATGTTACATTCTCCTTTTCCAGTAAATTCTGCGCGTTGGAAAGATTGAGGTCTCTCTGCAGGGCTCTAGGCTGGCCTGGAAGGTGGAACTCTAAGGCTTAATTTCCAAAAGGGGGTGTGAGCTAGAAACCCCTTCAAGATCCAGGGACTGGGTTTTGTTTTGTGACCAGTCACTGCCACAAAAGAAGAACCCACCCCCATCCCGAGTATTCAATTAACCCTGTGTGTGACGCCTAGGACTGGAGGTTGGTTCAGTCCCCATTCAGGGGATTCCGAGGGGGGCTTTCTTTAAGGATTCTTTTTAACAAAGGAGGCCAACTAAGTAGCTTTTTTTTTGTTGTTGCTGCTGGGCTTTGGCCTATTGTTACCTCCAGAGGGACCTTTTCCACTTAATTGGGCTTTAGAATCCCACTACTATTGTATTTGTATATACGGAATACCAGCTGAGGAAGTCTGCAGGTTTAAGTCTATAAGCACTTGGGCAGGCAGCCTCCCAAGCTTCTATAGCTGTGCTGCCAGATGTAAATCATCCTGATAGAGAGAATTTCATAAAATTCAAAGCACAACCAGAATGTGTTTCCTACACAGAGTTTTGGTTAGGCATCAGACACTGCCATCCTGTGTGTGTGTGTGTGTGTGTGTGTGTGTGTGTGTGTGTGTGTGTGTTGGTGTCCAGTGAATCCCTTGTGTCCGGAACTGGCTTTTAGGAAAAAGTCACCATTAATTGGATACAAGGGATGGGATAACAATTGAGATGTAATATGAATAACTTAATGAAATATATTTTTAAAAAATTCTGCTCACTGCAGATGCCCCACCCCTCCCAAAAGCACACAACACGGTTTGGTTTGGTTTCCTCAGGGGCTCCAGCATTTTAGCACTGCAGTTAGATATGGAGAGCCATCCTCCCACAGAAAAGAAACTGTCGTGAAGTGTACACAGCATAAGTCAGAGAGACCTGGAGAGGACCAGTGGGGAATATAAATGTGAACAGGGCCTGGTGTCAGACAACAGGGCATGGTGAGACCTGAGGACAAGCCACCATGCCACATCTCTCAGAGACTCACTTTTGCAGGGATTACACTCTGTCATTCTTTAATTTTTCCCCCTTCTCTGGGACAACAGTTCTACTTCCTGCCTAGGGGATTAGATAGACGTCTCAGAGGGTGGTGTATCCTATTGGTGGGACTAAGCAGAACACTGTAAATTATGGTGGCTCTTGCCCAGCATTCCTTCCGTAGACAGCACTATGGGAAGCTAGAAGACTCCACATTTAATGAGGTGGTCTCTGACCAGTCATGGGAGTCTAGGATAAGTTTCAGTCCCAGGACTGTGTGTGATGATGACTACCATCAACAGCTAACAAGGGGGCCCCACCTATTCACAACCTCTGGTCCGCCTCAATACTGAGCACTAGTTGCCTAGCCTGGGTGGCTGTCTGGGTGTGCCACCTCTGTGCCCAGAAAACCTAGTTTTCTTTGCTGAGTGCATGATAGAGCTTGCCATTGTGTGTCCAAAATACACATGCATGGCACATACAAGCTGAGCATGGCAGCTGGCCTCCGACCCACAGATAGGACAATGTATCCAGGGATGTTTGTGAAAAACTTTAGACAGACAAAAAGGCACTCAGCAGTGGGGTCAGAAAGTGCCGCTTCTGCCAGCACTTCATTTATGACATCTCTTTTCATTTGCTCTGTAGACAAAGAAAGCAGAGACATTTGATGCTTCTGCTGGGGAGGGATGGCTCAGTCAGTCAAATGCTTGCCTTGCTATCATGAAGACCTGAGTTCCATACCCCAGAACGCACATTTTAAAAAGCAAGACATGGTGACACGTGCTTATCATCCGAGGAGTGTTGTTGTGGCAGATGGCAGAAACAGGCAGATCTCTGAGCGGCTCACTGTCAAGCAAGCCTAACTTTCTCTAGGGTGAGCTTCTCCTCATCAATGGGAGACCCTGTTTTGAAAATCAAGATGGACAACACCCAAGGAACAATGGCTGAAATTGTCTTCCAGCAACCACATACATATAAGTGTGCCTCTGTGCATACTTGAAAACACACACACACACACACACACACACACACACACACACACATAACACCTACCGGGGCTATCCTTACATGAAATAACTTGGCCGTGTGTGTCAGTGAATCTGAGAAAATAAATCATATCTTCATATACAGCTGACTCTACGAGCCAGAGTTTCATCACGAAGACTCAGCAGCAGATTGGGTGAGACTACACGTTAGGGAAAGCACAGCCTTGGTCAGGACCTTCCTCCAACCCCATTAGAGACCCCTTAAAAGGGATTAATCCATGTTGGTAAAATCATCATATAATCGAAGATCTAAATTAAACCTAAATACTTTAACCATTTTATCAAGTGTCATGTTCATAGAATTGAGTAGTGAAGCTCCAGAGATCCCCTCTGTTAGCAAAATGGCTCAAAGCAGCAAAGTAAGAACCGATAACAAGGGGTTACCATAATAAGAAGCAGAGATCTTCCATCAGTTGAATTTGAAGCCTGGAAGCTGGGTGAGGTGCCGGCACAAAGTGCCCTTTCTGAGCCCCCGCTGCTTGGGGGTTTACACGCACCTGCCAGCTTTCTCAGTCTCCGCTCTGACTCGCAAAGGTAAGAAGACAGTGACTCCTTCTGAGATATGCAGCTGTTGTGAGAGAATGTGCCTGTCTCAGAACAAGCAAGAACTGACACCAGACAGGGACGATGCAAGCCAAGCCAAAGCTTTTGTGATTGGCAGGGATCTGATTAAAGCACAGGGGATGGCACAAAGAAAGAAACGCTGATACTATATATTTAAAGGATCCCTATGTATGAGGGAGGCATGGCAAAGTGAAGATGCTTATGAAATTGGGCCCTGGCTGTAGCTCAGTTGCAAAGCACTTGCCTGACATGTTCAAAGCCCTGGGTTCCATCCACAGAGCCTCAAAAACAAATAAGCAATAAATAAACAAATGCTAGTCTTCCAGGAACTTCCTCTGTAGTCTTATTCTGAGGGTGTAAAAATATCTGATGCTACTCTGCTACTCTCTCTTTTGGGCCATTAAGTGCATCAGCCTATACACTATTCAAATTATGTAAGAATTGTGTTGGTGTGGAAGCCAGCAGCAGTCAGCCTTTCAAGGCTCCCACTATTTCTAAGTGCCAGGCAGAGACCAATCAGAATGTAGACTCTGTCTCTTTAAATAAACAACAGAGCTTCTCACTCCTTCTTGTTTCTTTACCCAGAGCTCACAGACAGAAGCTTCCCCCGCAGCTGGGGAATCCCCATGGGCGCAGCTGCCGGCCATTTTGTTGAAAATCCCAGCCCACTGGTGCGACCCCAGGCTAGTTCACGTCTTCTCTATTCTCTGGGAACATGTGGCTTTTGTCACTTCTTTTGGTCATCACCTATTGTCAGCTGCTGGTGTTGAGTGAGGAGTGGAGGAGAGAAGGAAGGAACTCCAGAGAGAGGCGAACATATACAGACCACAGGGCATGACTGGCTCCATCCATCCGGCAGCCCAGTGCACAGGTGTGTGTCTATTCTCTAGTAAAAAGTCAGAGTGTACATAGCTTCCAGTGTACATAGCTTCAAGTGTACATAGCTTCCAGTGTACATAGCTTCTAGGGAAAGTCTACGGGATGATGTGATGATGCGAGGAAACAGGCACCTAAAACCAGCTGGAGGGAAACAGTGTCCTATGTGCAGACCCGTATGCCTCTGTGAGTTATGTGTTCTCACAGACTGGAGGGGAAGACAGCACCTTCCTGTGGCATTCAGAAAACCAGGCAGGACCCAGAGAGTCTAGGACAAGGTGGATACAGAGCGAAGGCCGTTAGAGAACCTCACATACAGAGCAGACTAGTGGTGGGGACATTGGCAATCTGAGGCTCAGCATCACACTTTCCCCAACCTGAGTACCAAGTAGCTTCAGCCCTCAGCAAAGTTCTGCCCCCAGCACTGGACCTAGCCCTGTAGGCTTTTCCCAGTGTTCCCCCCTCCCTCAGCCAGCTTCTACTCTGTGATCCTCTACTGAACCCCGCCCCCCCAGAAGAGCTTTGCTTCAGGCCTTGATATTTAAAAATTAATTTCACTTACCTATTAACACAGGTGGGGTCTTATTGATAAGACATCCTCGCCTGCCTCATCTCCCTCTCCCCTGGGACAGTTGGTGGCTTGTTTACAGACCATTAAGCTACAGCGGGGGTAATGGAAGGAGGCTGTGAGAGGCAGGTCAACAGTTCTGGTGAGACCAAGAGGACAGGAAGCAAAAGAGGCAGAGGGGTAGGAGAGACGGCTGACTGGGCAACCGCTCAGTAGCCCAGAAAGCTGGAGAATCCCTGTTCAACACACAGAACCCACACAACAAGGCTGAGGTGGTGACAGACACATGTAATCCCAGTGCTGCTCTGACAAGATGGGAGATGGAGAGTTGCCAGGGAGATCTAGGGCTAGCCTGGACTATGTACAGCTCAGAGGCGACGGCAGCAGCAGCAGCAGCAGCAGCAGCAGCAGCAGCAGCAGCAGCAGCCACCCTGTGGCTGACAGTCAGGGTAAGTAAGTTCTTAACAGGCCTGCCACATTAGTTAGCACCACATGGAAGTAGGAGATGGGAGCCTTGGTCCCCTCAGATCTACCACAGAGATGGATGTGCAGGCCTCATCTGGTACAGGACAGATCAGCAGTACATGAAGAATATTTATGCCATGCCAGACCAGAAGTCATACAGGGTTGGATCTCTTGAACCTGACATTGTCTGTCCACTTTGCTTTCTGAAGAATGTGAACATGGGGGCAAGCAGCCACTGTGAGGTCACGTGTGTGGAAATCATATGACTTTTAAGTAATTTACTTCTCTCTAGGAAATTGTACAACCACTCCCCATGCTGTTTTTCAGCCCAATCCTTCCAGCGCACACACAGGTCTGTGGCCTTCTCAGCAGGGACATTCAACCCTGACCCCTTCCCCACTCAGGGCAGGGCACATTTATCTGGATGCCTAGATCTCTGCTGAAATCCTTACCAGTCTCCTGTAGCCATGTCAGCCCCTTTAAATCCAGTCTCTCTGAAGCATGCATACAGATACATACATACATACATACATACAAACATACATACATACATACACACACACACACATACACAGACACACACACACACACACACACACACACACACACACACACACACACA
>OU015742.1:125380749-125391756 GCA_907169655.1 Acomys percivali
TAGGGGTGACAGTGCAGGGGTAGGGGTGACAGTGCAGGGGTAGGGGTAACATTGCAAGGGTAGGGGTAACAGTGCAGGGGTAGTGGTGACAATGCAGGGGTGGGGGTGACAGTACAGGAGTGGGGGTGACAGTACATGGGTGGAGGTAAGGGTGCACAGGTAGTGAATTGAGGATACAGCAATGAAGACAGCAACCGTCTGCCAGTTTAATGAGGTATGAGCATGTCCCTCTGGTCAGCCCACAGAGAACAGGGCTGCAATGAGATAAGGGGTAAAATGGCATATGACACAAGGTTTGCAACTCAGAAGCATCTCATGTACTCAGCCGTGGTGCTGCCAGCACTGGCTAGCTCCAATGGGTCGACAGACACCATCCCCCTGGAAACACTAGTACTCATTTGGTAATCACTTCCCACTATGGGTCCCAGCAACCAGTAACTTGTTTTCCATCTCTATAGCCTTCCCTATGAGGGCAGTGCTTTGAAATTAAACCATGCATTGTGTAGCTTTTTGTGCTCTGCTTGTTTTCCCGCTTAGAATGGCATCTTCCAGGATTATTCTAATAATGGGATCCTATCGTACTTCACTTGTTTTTATGGCTCAATAATAATATCGCATTGTGTGGGTAAGCCACACTGTTTACTCATTCAGTTTTGTGTGGTGGCTTGGCAGGATCTGGGAGCCATCGGTCCAAATTGGTGCTTTGTAACTGGTGGAGCAGAAGAACCAGGTGAAGGAATGGTCACCAACGACCTGTCTGTACCCAAGGGCTCTCTCTTCTCCTAGGTCAGAACACCAAGTAGCCTGGAAGAAGATTTGTTTTCTCAGTAAGCTGTAGTGACATGCAGCCTGCGTCCATTTAAATAAAATCACATGTATAGCTAGAAAAGGTAAGACACCCTGAGCTCCATCTAATGTTTGGCATCTGTTTCAATCCACTGATGGGTGGAGCCTCTCAGAGGACAGTTGTGCTAAGCTCCTGTCTGCAAGCATAGCAGAGCATTATTAATAGTGTCAGGGGTTGACTCTTTCCCATACGGTGAGTCTCAAGGTTGGCCTGTCATTGGTTGGCCATTCCCTCAATCTCTGCTCCATCTTTATCCCTACACATCTTGCAAGCAGGGTACATTTTGGGGTAAAGATTTTGTGAGTGGGTTAGTGTCCCCCTCCCTTCACTGGAAGTCCTGTCTGGCTATGAGGGGGCCACTTCAATCTCCATGTGCTCAGCTACTGGAGTCTCAGGTGGTGTCACCTCCTTATCCTCCTAGGAGCCTACGCTGTTGCAGGTCTCCAGCTTCTCCCAGAGATGCTTCCCATCAGTGTTTCCCTTCTTTCTCTTAGCCTTTTTGCCTCCCACCCTTTCTCTCAGAGTGGGCAGAAGAATAGAAAGACCTAGAATGGATAAGAACTCCACAAGAAAACCAGTAGCGTCAACTAACCTAGGCCCATGGGGGTTTACAGAGATGGAAGCACCAACCAAAGAGCATGCATGGACTGGACCTAGGCCCCTGACACATATGTAACTGATAGGCCATTTTATATTCATGTGGGTCCCTTAGCAAGTGGAGCAGGGGCTGTCTCTGACATGGACTCTGTTTCTTGCTTTTGAATCACTTCCCCCTAGCTGGCATGCCTTGTCTGGACTCAGTGGAAGAGGATGCACTTAGTTCTGATGTGACTTAGTGCGCAGGGGTGGGGTGGCATGGGGTGGCTGCCCTTTTCTTAGAAAAAGGAGAGGGAAGAAAGGGGGAAGAAGGTGAGAGGGTGGGACCGGGAGGAGATGAGAGAGGAGGCTGTGATCGAGACGTAAAGTGAATACATAGATAAATTTAATTTGAACAACAACAATGATAAGTAAGACAGCCTCGAACGTGACTTAATCTGAGGACCTTTGACATGGTCTTGTGACTTCAGTTTCCTCATGTATACACAATAATAGTCATGCTGTGGTGACCTGAATGTTTTTACCCTTTACTCCACCTTCACAGTTTTCATGATAAAACATTAGCCCCATTGGGCAGGTCTGAGGCCTTGGGTCACACTTGGGGCTGGAGGTTCCTGGGTAGGATTAGTAGCTTTACGGAGACAACCCTTGACAGTCCATGTGTCCAGTGTGAGTCCATGCTGCCAGTCACTGTAGTCCCACAGCAATCACTGCATCTGTGATCTGTGCTTCCCTGCCTCCAGAAGTGTGAGAAATCAATTTGATGCCTTGCCTGCTCTGTCAGTGGTAAGGATGCTGTAAACTCCCAAACCAAGTTTGTCCTCGCTGGAAAATAAAAGTAATTGTCCTTCCTTTTGCAAGTGCTGTTTATCCACCACCAATTTTCTTCAGAAGGCAAAATAATTCCCTAAACAAAGGAAATGAAACAGCTCTAAAAATGAGCATTGTAAACTACAAAGCGTCATAAACTACAAACGTGCATAGGCAGACACAGCCAGCAGGAGGGTGTGTCGGAGTGTTGCTACACAGCAGCTTTCAGGCTCTCAACTCCATCTTTCATTTCCTCTGCAGGTTTTAGGTCAATTTACTAGGATGGGGCACAAAGGGAACGCAAGAAAGCATTGGCCATGCACAGCAACATCTATAGGCTTATGTGTAGCTGAGGTTGTCCTGGGGAACACAAGGTAAGCCCCTGGAGTACTTTCTAGGAACTGGCTATTCTGAGCACTCAGTGTGGCATGTATTCTTCTTTTCCAATAATTCACCTGAGAATGGGTTCCAGAAGACTCTGAGTTCCTGGACCCTATGGTATCAATAGCTGGGGCTCCCTGTTAGTAATAACAGGGAACGAGTATTTTTCTTTCTTTTTTTTAACGAATAATATTTTTTATTAATTTATTTAGACATCTCAATTGCTGTCCCCTCACATGTATGCTCCCGTTCCTCCCTCCCTCCCTCTTTCACCCTATTCCCCTCCCCTAGGTCTGTGACAGAAAGTTATCTCCTCCCCCATGATAGGGTCACAGCCTATCAAGTCTCATCTTGGTAGCCTGCTTCTCCTTTCTCTGAGTGCCACCACACCTTCCCACCAAGGAGAGGTGGTCAAATATGGAGCACCAGAGTTCGTGTTTGAGTCAGTCCCCGCTCTCCACTCAACTGAGGCGAATGTCCTGACCGTTGGCTAGATCGTAATATGGGTTCAATGTTTACTGCATGTATTGTCCTTGGTTGGTGCAGTAGGTTGAGCAGACCTCCCCAGGTCCAGATCCACCCATCATGATGATCTTCTTGTGGGTTTCAAAGACCCTCTGGACACTTCTATTTTCCCATTCTCCCATATTTCCCTCATCTAGAGTCCCAATAGGAAGTCCCTGCATCTATCACAATCTCCTGGTAAGTGAAGACTTTCATGGGACATCCCTTTTGGGCTAGTGTCCAACTATAAGTGAGTATATACCATGTGAGTCTTTCTGGGTCTGGGTAAACTCACTCAGGATGGTCATTTCTAGTTCCATCCATTTGCCCATAAATTTCAGGACTTCCTTGTTTTTAATAGCTGAGTAATATTCCATAGTGTAAATGTACCACAGTTTCTTTATCCATTCTTTAACTGAGGGGGATTACGAATAAGGCTACTATGAACATGGTTGCACATGTGTCCTTGTTGCGTCGTGGAGAATCTTCTGGATATATTCCAAGGAGTGGAATAGCTGGATAGTATGGTAGCCCTAGTCCCAGTTTTCTGAGAAAGCACCAGATTGATTTCCAAAGTGGTTGTACAAGTTTGCACTCTCACCAGCAATGAAGGAGTGCCCCCCTTTCTCCACATCCTTGCCAGCATGCACTGTCATTTGAGTTTTTAATCTTGGCCATTCTGATGGGTGTCAGATGGAATCAAAGAGCTTCTGTAAGGCAGAAGACACTGTCAACAGAACAAAGTGATAGTCTACAGACTGGGAAAAGATCTTCACCAACTCTACATCTGACAAAGGTCTAATATCCAAAATATATAAAGAACTCAAAAAATTAAACTCCACCAAACCAAATAACCCAATTAAGAAATGGGGCTCAGAACTAAACAGAGAATTCTCAACAGAGGAACATTGAATTGCTGAGAAACACTTAAAGAAATGCTCAACATCTTTAGTCATCAAAGAAATGCGAGTGTTTTTCTTGAGACAGGGGAGGAAAGCAGATGAGGGTGCTCAACAGTGGGAGGCTAAGAAACTGAGGTCTTCCCTTGACAACCCCGACCTTTTCCCAGTCAACCATCATGAGCTCTTCAATTGCCTGCATAGGCATGCCTGTGTCTGTTAGTCCAGAGTAGCCTTTTAAGAGGCACAGGAAGTGCTTTTTCCTCCAGGGTTCCCAGACAGCTTCAGAAGAGAGGAACAATGTCTATGAGTATTTCATAAAGAAGTTAAAGTGGCAAGGAAAATCATCCCAGAGTGTGGGGGAAAACTCCCAACCAGCTGATTGTATTTCTTCCCTGAGTGAATTGTTTTCTCTTCTGGCTACTTCCAGTCTGGTCAGATGTAGATTTAGAGTCAAAGCAAAACACTGAACACAGACCAAATGTGCAGGAGCAAGCATCTGATGGGTTCCTCTATAACATGTTGCAAGAAACAGAGAGATGTTAGCTGCTGTGTATTTGCTACGGATAGGCCAACCGTATGGAAGAGTCAAAGGGTCTCAGAAAACAGTTCCATGTCACAGCCATGTCCAAGGACTAGAGTGGAAACACCAGTCATCTGTCTGGTGACCCTGAACAATAAGTGCATAGTTTGACAGACAGCTTAGGCATCCCATATTCTTCATATACTCTACATTAGCCATGTTCCAAAGTGGAGGGACTCAAGCAAGCCAAGTTACTAAAGACTGGCATAGATTCAGGGAGAGAGATGTCTTAGAAGCCGGCACTGCTACTCTAACCAGCTTTAAAAAACAGCGTCTAGTTGCTGAACACGGAAGGCACCTCCCTCAGTCTATTGTATGCACTCTTCTTTCTTCTCCCATTCTACTGCCCACAGGAGCTACCCCCAAGCCTAAGTCTCTGCTCAATGTGATTCCACAGCCAGTCCAAACCCTAGGATGCTTCACCTGGGGCTGCCTCTGAGCAACAGCTCTCTCCTGCCCCAGAGATCAAGTGCAGATAGCCCAGGCTGCACTGGGCTACGATCTGCTTCTCTTGCCAGCAGCAGTTTGAAAGCTGATAGCTCAGTCATGTTAGGGTTTAGGGTGGATTTTCTCTTCTTTAATTATTTTGGTCACACTGCATGTGCTCTGACTCATGTTACACACAGACCTCTGACGACCGACCAGTCAGAGGCCTTCTTACAAACCTTAATTACCTTTCAAAATAACATCAGGCCAAGTCTAGTTTTCAGAAGACATCTCCGTGTACGTTTCAGCTCCAATTACTATGCGGGTTCAATTTCAGCAGGCAGTTTTGCAAATCAATGTGGTTCAGTTGAGTTTGGGTTCATGGTTCGGGTCAGGTCAAGACCCTCGAAGCATTCCTAGATAAGGTGGGTGATATTAATTTCTTACAATAATAGCGATGAAGAAAGACATGAAAATAACCCTTTGTCTGCAACCCTATGGTCCTTGCAAAAGCACAGATGAAAGATGACTGAGAGGTTTTCCTAGCCCAGCACATAGCTGGAGCTTCTGTGGGCATGAGGCAACATGTGTGAACACATCTCCTGGTCTATGGTCAGGCTCTGGTGGCTTCTTCCTAGAACAAGTATTTACATAAAGTATTTCAGTGGATTTACCCGAAAAGATAGACGCACGTGACAAAGCTAAAATGCACACTTATATAGGACACGATGTTTTGGGTATTTGGCTTGATGTTATGACAAAATTTATTAACACAAGAAAGGCTTCTTAATAAAGTATTGTAGGTCATGGTGGCCATTTGTATCACTGTTCTGAGCTGCCCCCCAGGCCAACCAAAGGCCTGCACATGGAGAAAGGACATTTTGATAGCTCAGAGAGTGGAGGAGATCTCCTCTCCCAGAGATGCTCTCCAGCTGCCTCCTCCTTACCGCATGTCTGAGTGTGTTTAAACCACTGAGCTATGCTAATGCCTGCTTGGAAGCCGCTTCTCCTACATGGTCCATACCTCCACGCAAGCTTCCCTTGTGCTAGGACAATGTTGCCTTCCTGTCTTTTCTCATCTTACTCATGCTCCAGGTCTCCAGGCTCTGACTTTTCTTTTTCTCCATTCCAAATCCTTGTCACAAATAAAAATTAAAAAAGAAAAAAAAAGAAAGAAAGAAAGAAAGAAAGAAAGAAAGAAAAAAAGAAAGAAAGAAGTGAAACTTCCTGGGGCAAGAAAGGAAGGAGAAATGATTCTCAGCAGTAAAGAGAGAAGAAAGGTTGAAGGTGGGAATTGTAGAGCACGTGGGTAGAGTGCACAGTTGCAGCCAGGGAGGCCTGGAGAGAGGCTGCTAGATGAATGGGCCTAAAGAAAGTTATAAAAGAGATGCCAGCTATACGGATTCATGGGTGGCAGAAGCTGTGTGTGGCACCAAAGAGGGTCATAAAAAGTTAAATAGGAATTTGGTTTGTAGTTTTCTTATGATGTCATTGTCTGGTTTTTGGTATCAGAGTAATATTGAATTCTTAGAATGAACTGGAAAATATTAACTTCCTCTTCCATGCTTTAATTTGTCTTTGGATGAGGATAAGAGGAATTGATGTGGATTATTCCTTATGCATTTGGTTGGATTCAGCAGAGAGACTACCTGGTGTTTGTGTGTGTGTGTGTGTGTGTGTGTCTAGTACTTTTTCTTTGAGACAGAGTTGTATCCAGTCCTAGCTGACGTTGAACTGGTTTTTGTGCACGCTAAGGATGGACCCTAGGGCTTTGCACTTGCTGGGCAAGCATTCCAACAACTCTTTATAGCACATCCTGTGTGATGGCCTACTAACTAGTTACAAATTTATTCAGATTTGTTTTTTTTTTTTCAAGCTTACTGTTTTTGGATGTTTGTCCTCCTTCCCCGAGCCTGCTCACAGATGTTCTGTCTCTTTTTAGGAAGCAAGGTCTCAGTCTCTGTTTTCCTCTCCTCCCTTGTGCACACGCCGGCTCCATCTTTTCTCCATTTCCTTCCCTTCTCAGCATTTTCACACATGGAGATTTGCTTTCGGTGTTTGAGATCCTTCTTAGCCAAGAGTTGTGTGTCATGAACAGCTGTGGCTGTCTGGGTTCCCTCTGTGCACCACTACATTTTGAAGTGTTAGAATATTCCTTTATCTGTCCAGATGAATGCCTACTTTCCCTGTGATTCTGCCCCTTACCCTAGAATCACTTTTGACTTCTACATCACACGGAGTGGCCCTGTTTCTTTCCATTCCTGCTCTTTTATCTTATCCTCAGAGTTGAGGTTCAAGTTCTTTTACGTTTATTGACTCTTTCATGTTCTAGCCAGATCTCCCTGGAGATCTCCTGTGTGTGAGAAGCCTGCATGTTCTGTAGACCATCTACCTGGAGATCTCCTGTGTGTGAGAAGCCTGCATGTTCTGTAGAGCATCTACCTGGAGATCTCCTGTGTGTGAGAAGCCTGCATGTTCTCTAGATGTTCCTTCGATACTCTTTAGAGCCTGTGGGTGTCTATAACTGGTGTGCAGTGTTGCTGAAGTCTTGTCTTTCTTTGTTGATATTCTAAGTGCTCTATTTATTGTTGACAGTTGGGCATCAAGTTTCACACAGCGGTTAAATTGTCTGTTTCTCCATCAGCTCAGCCAGGTGTCCCTCACAGTTGCATGCTCAGCATTGAGATGTATATGTTTATTATTGCAAAGTCTTTTGTAACAGACTCATTTGACACTATAAAGTGTCCTTTGTCTCTTGTGAAAGCTTACTGGAAGGGACTGTCGCTACTCAGCTATCAGTGGGTTGTACTTTTTACCTTTGTCTGCCTTCTCCCATTCTGTTACTTCCAAGTTATTTCTGTCTTTCAACATAAACTGTGACTTCCATGGACATCTTAAACTGACACTATTTTTAAATCTATTCTTACAACCAGTGTCTTTGAGTGGAATATTTAGTTATATTACACTTAAAACTGTTATATACAACCATTATAATGAGGATAGAAGGGGCCACTAGTGTTAAGAGCTCCTCTCCTGTGCAGAGCCTCCCAACCCTGGTGTGGGGCAATCAAGACCTTAGGTAAGGAAGCCCCAGGGGAAACAAATTCCCCAGCTAGATGAAGGCAGATGTTTTTTGACAGGCAAAGTCCCCAAGCAGAACCAGGTCATAAAATAGCAGAGGGCAGTATACAAAGACCATCACAACAGAACAAATTAGGGACTTTTGATAGCTCTTCCTTTGTTAACTGGATGTAGTTAGAGATTCAGGACTTCAGGGTCCTGCTGGTCTTCAGACTTGCTGCATCTTGGGATCCAACACACACTTTCACCACTGGAGGAGGAAGACACAAAGACTGTCAAACCCCTTCCCAGGGCCAGCCCCATGTGTATTGCCCCAAGAAATGGAGATCTGAGATTGACTTGGCTACTTATGTGTTGATTGTGGGGGGTTCTCCAGAGACAGACTCTGTTCTCTACAACTAAGGCTTTTAGCTGTCAGAGAAATTCTCTGGAGACAAACTTGCAAGATCTCCATTTCCTGAAGCTTTCATCTGAGAGGGAGCACACTCAAGCTAGTGTCAAGGACTCCAACTAGAGGCTGCAGGCAAAGAGCCTTTTTACTGCCTCAGCCTCGCACATCTGAAACTCCATGGCTCAAGCCCTGCCTGATACAGACCAGCTTCCACTCCCCCTGTAGGAGACTTGAAGCCCCACTCAGCCAGGGACTGCTCTTGACTGGCACGCCAAAGTCTCTGAGATGCTTGGGGTGTATCACTTTTCAGAGCCGTGTTGCTCTCCATAGCACCTTGCTGCTACTGAGAGTTCAAACTTGCTTCACTTAAATCCCATGCAAAAATCCCTTTAATGTTGTTTTACCTGCTTAAAGATTGCTAATCCCAAAGTCACAATAAAGGGCCTCCCATCTGTATTCTTATCTGTCTGCTGACTCTATTCTTGGAAAAAGCAGGCAAAAAAGCAGTAGAAGACAGGTGGTCCCCACTCACTGATGTTTTCAAGGACATCTCCCAGCATTTGGGAATGTGTTCTGCTTGTATGACAGATTATGGCAACGATGATGCTGATGCCACTTTAAAGGTCCCACCTTAGCCTTCACTTCCTTCTTACTGAGCCAATTAGAGGTGAGGGTGTCCATCACCTGACTGGAATTTGTATAGCCCAGTTCATATGGCCTTTAAGAGCACATACAAATAAGAATTGGTATATCCTCCATGCTTTTTTCACTTTTTCTTTTAAACTTTTTGTTTGGCTTCTTTTTTATTAAACATGTTTTATTTTTTACATATAATTTATAGTATTACACATATATACAATAAACTACATACAGCAAGAAGAACCATGAAACAATCAAGAATTATATAAATGTTACATTCTTAGTGTTTTGGCTGTTTGTATTTGGCAGCCTTGAAGAGGACATCTTTCCTATCTTGGTGCATTTCAAATTCTGAATGTAAATAAATATCTATCATATATTGTCTTATCAACTTAAAACATCTCTCTAGATTGAAAAACATCTTAACCTCTAAACAACTAAGCTTAATTGTAAAACTAAACTATCTGGTCTTCAACCCCATCAGAGACTTGAGAAGGAATAAAATTAATTACCTGAGTATACAAGGGGTAAAATGTCCTTGTTTCTACCACAGACAATATACTGGCTAATAAAAGGGAAATTTTGGATGCAGGCAGAGTCGGTGGCCAAACTCTGCCAAGACAGGGTAAGCAAATCCTCAACAGTTCTGCCTCACAAATATGTCTGTCAGATATATTGGGCCAGAAGGCTAGTAGTGATGCTCCAACATTATAGAGAGTTTTAGGTGACTAGTCAGGTAGCAAACTGTCTCTGTCATCTTCTCATTTGTTTGGCTTCCTATTAGTCTCAACTAGTAGAGCCTCAACTAGCAAACACAGATCAGTTTCCAGCCACTGCCTTAGGATGGAGCTGTGCCCAAAAAGCAGCTGTGAATCAAGCCAAGTCCAGCTAAGCACAAACTTCTCTTCAGCTTCCCCCAAGCAGATCAAATAGGTATTCTGCTCTGGAGAGAGGCGTGGGGAAGCCTCAGACACATTGTGCTTGCTCTGACATTAGACTTTCACAGACCCATGCTTTCTCATCATGGTGGGATGATCAATTAAATACCAGGCTTATTGCTATTTGTGGTGATTCAGAGCTTGTGACAAAGATTAGGACCAATAAACACTTCCAATACTCATTGTTGTCGTTTTTTTTTTTTTTTTTTTACGTAGATCCAGGTATTTTTCTGAATACTTTTCAGATGATTGTAAACATACACTCTGCAGTTTCTTGGAGATACTGGCTCTGAGGGTAGATCTCCTTTGGAACGAAGGAGAAATTGGGCTGAGCACTAGAATTTAGCTGTCTGTGCTTCTTGACTATGACCAACCACTTCACACTCCTGCTACCAGGCCTATGCCACTGCAATAAACTGTATCCTAAAACTCATGAGCCAGCATAAAATTATAGTTCCCTAAGCTGTTTTTCTGTCAGGTATTCTCTTATAGCAGAGAAGAGACCTGATCCTGGAAATTGGTATCAGGAGTGAGGTTGTTGCTGTAATTGACGTGACCATGTGTGGATTGTAGGCTTTGTAGCTGCTGGGCAAGTAGAATAGGGAAGAGTTTAGAATTGCAGGGTACAGAACCCCAAGAATGTTGTAAGCAGCACTTAACGAGCTACTCTAGTGAGATTTTGGAAGCTCATAATGTTAAAAGAAACAAAGACACTAGAGACCTTGCACAGGAAGCTCTAGAGGGCACAAAGACTATATTGTAGACTAGGATAGAGGTCACTGTGCTGTGTTCTGGCAAATGATATAGTGTATTATATCCACATCTTGAGAACTTGAATGAGGCTCAAGTAAAAAGTAATTGATTAATATGTTGTTGGAGGAAATTTTAAAACAGAAGAACATTTGGGCTAT
>OU015742.1:125391766-125411466 GCA_907169655.1 Acomys percivali
AAATTAAAACACTTTAACAAAATAAAATCTTCTTTGTATATTAAAGAAAACCAAAGGTACTGCATGTAAAATACAGAAAACTTGGACACTGTACCTTAAGTAAACTATACTTATAAACATAGGCAAACATATATCAATAATACCAGAAGCCTGCTTATTCTGTCTTCCCACAGATCTACTTTTTGTAGATATTTGGTTAAGTCCCCTGAAGTAAGGAATCTGAACAAATTTTATGTTGAGTGTTTACTTCTGTGTAAGCCCATTTGATAGAGCTGCTGGAGAGAGTACTTATCATTTAGCTTATACCCTAAAGCAGCATGCAGGAATGTACATATATTTATAAGCCAAGACAATATAGCATTCAGACTTAATCCTAAATCATAAGACAAAGCTATAGAGAAGCACAAATTCACCAGTTTAGAAGGGATTAAAAAGGAGTGTTTGTTGATGGGCTGAGAAGAGGGCTCTGCATGTAAAGCAGCCATAGTGCAAGCATACATTCAGATCCCAGATACTCACATGAAAAGCTAGGCATAGTGATGCATTTGGAGTCTGCTGCTCAGTCAGTCCAGCCAGTCTGGGAGAGACCTTGTCAACAGAGAAGGGGAGAGTGATAGAGGGAGAAATTCACTCTCATCCTCCACACATATGTAAGTATAGGTACATACACACACTTTATACTCATGTATAAAAAGATAATTAAATTAAAAGCTTCTATACTTTTTTAATAAATAGAAAAGAACATCAAAAATTAATGAAAGAAATTGTGCTCAGCTGTTTGACAAATTGTACTGTTGGTTTTTGTCTTAAATAAAACTCATGTCTACTTGTATTTTAAAATGTCTCCTCTGCACCATGTTTTTCCTAAGTTCATTTCAGTATGATAATTAATTTTTGTGTGCCTGCACTTTTTCTTGGACTGCCTTAAGGAAGCAACCTTGAGTAACTAGTTTTCATAGAGAAGTAGAAAAAAATTTCAAATACTTAGAGGAAGACTATATTGTAGTCTCTCATACACATATATGTAACAAACCAGGATGTCACATTATAAACACAGACTAACATCCGGAAAAACATACAAAATGACATATAAGTGCTGAAGTAAATTAACAATTACTTGGTGGAAAAGTGGCTCAATGAGTAAGCGTACTGGTTGCTGTTGCATGGGACCCAGGTTTGGTTCCCAGCACCACAGGGTGGCTTACAACTGTATAGAACTCCAGATGAAGGGGACCCTGAAAACACTTCTGGCCTCTGCAGGTACTACATGTACTTGGTGCACATGCATACATACAGGTAAAGACACATACAAAAATAAACAAACATTTTTAAATAAAAATTTATGGGCTGGGTGGTGGTGGCGCATGGCTTTAATCCTAGAACTTGGGAGAGAGAGGCAAGTGGATTGCTGTGAATTTGAGGCCAGCCTGGACTGCTACAAAGCAAGTCCACATAGAGAAGGCTACATTGAGAAACCCTGTCTCAATAAAAAATTATGAATACAGACTAACAAGAAGCTAAGAAAAACATAGAATACAGCTATGTTACATTGCACTACACTCAAATGCTTAGGACAAGCTGGGTTTATTTTTGTTTTAATTCATGTTGAGACTCAAAACTGAAATGGAAAGAAATCAAAACCCTGGAGTCTCCCTCTGTGTTCCCCTTTAGAGACCCTGGGACAATCAGTTTGCCTTGAGCTGTTGTCCTGAACCAGTCATTTCTATCCTGCTTACTGTAGCCATCTACTGGGTGGTGGGCATTCCCAAGGCTCACATGGCTAGCAGCCTTCCCATCTACCTTGGAGACCTTTGAGTTTACCACTTTATATCTCTTTAGCACAGATTTAAGATATAATAAAGTACATATATACAGCATCATGAGAATCCATGGAATTTAATTTCACTTATGCAGGCTTTGCAAAAATTTGGACTTCCTTTTCCAAAAACATTGTTCAATTAATATTTGAAAATAGTAATGAGAGCTGAGCAGGATGGTCCACCTAAAGGAACCAACCTGAGTTGGTCCCTCGATCTCATATGATAGGAAGAGAGAACTGACTCATGCACATTATGCACACATGTTTACCCTGACATGGGCAAGCACCAGCATACACACACTCATAAAGTAAGTAAATACATTAAATATTGAAGGAAAAATTATGAACCAATTTGCATGTTACTCTTATCTTAAAGGGTGTCTTTTAATAAATGAAGTTGTTGGGTGTCTTGGTACAGTTCAGAGTAAAGGGTTGAAGAGAGTTAAAAATCAGGTCCTCAGAATCCTGACCCTGCCTCAGCACTGTTATTCCAACATCCTTGATTGAACATTCTTTAGGAAGATGACCACCATCTCAGTCAGGAGTATCGCCTCCCCCGCTTCTAAGCATCCTGCAGCCCTCCTTTGGATGTGGACTGTATATTTGGGAGGCTTATCAGTAGGTTCCATGTCAATCACAATGGTTTGAATCTCCCCTTTCCTTAAAGTTGGGGAACACTCTGATCTGGTTCCTATTACTCTTGCCTTTCCACTTCCTTGGCTTGCCCATCCTTTTCTGAGTGTAGTGAGTGGGGTGGGGCAAGAACTCTCCCCTTCAGATGGATACCCTCCCTTGGGGCCACTACACTCCACAGAGATCCCCTTGGCATGAAGGTAGGAGGATCAATGTTTTGGGTTATGAGAAGGTTGGATAGCATTTTCTTTTGTCTGGGGGCAGTGGGCGGGGCAGGGAAACAGGGCAAGTGAGAAAGTGTGTGGCAGAACAGAAGCAGTAGATGGTAACGGTGGAGAAGCCTTCACTTCCCTGGACCCTGGGTGAGTCTGTACCTAGCCTTGGGAAAGTGCAGCCTTTAGAGAAATGGATCTTGACTGATGTATATAGGCTTGACTCTCAGGTCATCATCTGAATGATACAACTCTATATTTCTAGAGACAAAAGGAAGACCAGGAGGAGCTTTGTGCCATCTGAGCAGATCTTCATGAGTGGCGATAAACTAAAGCTTCCTTAGGCTTAACTCTCTAAGACTGACTGGACTTTACACAGAAAGAAAACATTTGTCCTTCAGTTAAACGGGAGCTTTGACCAGTAGTGCCATGTAGACCACAGAAGCAGCTGGGGCAGCATCCTTGCCCTCAGCCAGGTCACACATTTCTTCTAGAGGACTCAGACTTGGGTCACAGAAGCCCTCTTGTCACTCCCTGGCTACCAGACACAGCTGTTTACAATCCAGCCAGTCCTGCTTGCTGCAAGCAGCCTGGAAAATCCCTGTAATTTTAAACAGATCTCTTCTGCGAGCCATGCTCTCCCTGACCCTGAGACCTCAAGGCAAGCAGAGACTCTGGCTGGGTCTGTCCCGGTTGAAGGTTATCTTGATGTCATCCCACTAGGAAATGAAAATGGCTCATAGCTGTATGGGAGTTTGGGCATGGGGGTTTAGGAGGCACCAGAGGAGGGGAGCTCTCCCTGGGATTTGTAGGTTACAATGGTCCTTTACCTTTTAACTTAGAGACAAAAGCCTCTTGGAGCACACAGCACTCAGGAATGCCCCCCACCTCGCCCCACACACAGCTGACAGATGGGTCTGCCTTCCATTTAAAAGGGTGAGGTAGCTGGCTGCCTGACCCTCCCGTATGGTTCAGGAGATGCCAAGAAAGCCTCGAAGATGAATGGAATAAAAACACTATGGTCCACGTTTGTGTTCCTCTCACTGCTACTCTGAACCCGCCCTGGCTGATGTGGGCGTGAGAGAAATCCTTTCTATTTATCCAGAGCACTTTCTGGTCCATTAACACACGTGATCCTCCAGACAGCACTAGGAAGCCCGAGGGAAGCTATTATTAGCCTCTCTCACTCCCCTTCCGTCATTCTGTGTGCATACCTCCTCTCAAACACTTATCTCTTGGCGCTTTGATGCTTGAAGCAAGTAACAGGAGACAGGACACAACCCTTAGACTCCAGGAACCTGCATGTGAACCTGGTCTGCCAGTCATCTGCCCAACCTCAGGTTGAGTCAAGCTCCTCAGATCGAGTCAAGGTGGAGATGCTGAAGGCTGCAGTGGATTAAACTGTGGCACTAAACAGTGGCATAGCCACAGAAATCCCAGGACCCTGTTTAAAACACCCAGCACTCTTAAAGATGGCTTCCTGTCTTCCCCAAGAACTGTGACACTGGCTGGAAGGCCAGCCTACCGTTCCTACTTTGTATTAACAGATCGCCAGAGCTCAGAGCAGAATATGCCCAGTGGGTATTGTTCAAAAACAGGACATGGGGACCATCAGGTACATTGGTGAAATGCTGAGTCCAACTTCCAGCCGGGCACTGATAGCCTGTGTTACAATGTCTTATGATCTCTGTGCTGTGAGAGTAGAGAAGATAGGAGCTCTGAGTCTCCTTGGCCAGCTAGCCTAGCTTTAAAAATAGTGATCCCCAATCTCACAAAAGACTGTCTCAAAAGATGAGGTAGGTAATTGGAGAAGGGGATCTGACTTTCACACAAACTCTGGTGCCCCATATTGGACCGTGTCCCTTGGATGGGGAGGCCTGGTGGCACTCAGAGGAAAGATAATAAGTCACCAAGAAGAGACTCGATACCCTAGGAGCATACACAGGGGAAGGAGGTCTCCCTCAGTCACAGACATAGGGGAAGGGAGTAGAGGGGGAAGCGGGAGGGAGGAAAGAAAGGGAGGATACAGGGATGGGTTAACAATTGAGATGTAATATGAATAAATTAATAAAAAAAATTTAAAAAAAAGATGAGGTAGACAGTTCCTGAGGAATAATGCCTGAGATTGACCTCTGGCCTCTTCCTGAACACACAGACACACACACAGACACACACACACACACACACACACACACACACGCACACGCACACTCACGTGCATGCGCACACACAAACAAGCACACAGACAAGGGGGAACAACCATAAACAATTAGGTTTTTAACATGCTTACGCTAGGGTACACCTCAGAGTTCTGCTAATTTATCTGACCTCCTTCCCTGTCTCTTGGGCCGACCAATCTCTATGGTCAATCTTCCCATTACATTAGTTGATTGGACTTCGCCAAACAAGGACCTGACTGTTGCTGCTCCTGGCTCTTCCCCAGCAGAGTCAACTCTTCCGAAAGACTAAAGTACAGAACCTGTTAGGGCCCAATCGGCTAGCATCTCTCTAGCTCTCAGCTATATCTGGGCAAAAATGGTCCAGCTATTGATCTGCAAAAGTGCAGGAAGATGGCTGGAAAAGGCCTATTCTAGGTCTAGGTAACTTGCGATTGATTAAAAAACTGTTTCTGGTTAGTCTTATCTGAGAAAGCGGATGCCAAATTGATCCTTTCAAGTTCAAATCCAATTATGTCAACCTCTAGCTTAAACCTTCAGTGGCCTATCTTTTCCACTTAGGGTCAAAAGCAGAACTCCTGTGGGGAAGAGCCCCTCTCCAGGCCAACCTTTTCCCCAACCCACCTCCCCAGAACGTCCCCCACTCACTGGCCTCCAGTAGTACTGATCCCAGGGTCCTGCACTCCACCTCAGGCTTACTCTGTCTTGTTTGGGGCTTCTTTGTTGTTTCTGCAGGAAGCCCCCTCTGATGCCCCAACTGAAGTCTTGTTCTTTTATTTGACCACAAGTAATAGTGTATCCCTTCCCTTCTCACAGCGTGTGTGCATGCACGTGTAAGGGAGCATCTATCTGTGCATGTAGAAGCCAGACTTAAGTGTTGTTCCTTAGGCACTTTTCATCTTGTTTATTGAGACAGGATCTCTCTCTGGCCTGGAGCAGACCAGGCAGGCTAATCAGGGATCTGCCTGTCTTTACCTCTTCAGCTCTAAGGTTATAAGCAGGCACCGTATGCCTGGCAATGTTTTTCATTTACTTACTTATTTATGTACTTATATAATGTATGTATATGTGTGTTTGTTAGTTATACTCATGTAGAGGTCAGAACAGGATGTTGGGAACCTTTCTTTGTTGCTCTCTATCTTAATGTCCTGAGAGAGGCCCTCCTCTCACTGAACCTGAAACTCACCATTCTCTCAGCTGGCTGGCTATGAGCCATTGGAACCTGACTCTGTTCCCTCCCCAGTGCTGGCTTCCTGGCTTTTTTATGTGAGTACTGGGGATTTGAACTCGTCCCCATGCTTACAGAGCAAGTAAGGCCCGTCGTAAGCCCCTCACAATCACTTACAGAGATTATACTGACTCTGAAGGCATATGCACCCTCAGTAGTCAACACCTAGTAGGTGCTTAGCACTTGCTGAACAGATAAGTATAACTAGAAAGACAGAGATCTGACTGATGCTGAGGGCAGGGCACTGCTGGCTCCCTGACCCTCCCCAGGTTGTGGTGTGGAGAACACCCAGATCTTTGAGTTGGTGAAGTTTCTTGAGCTCAGATACTATTGAGAACAAGCTATTCCCTACTTCATGTTACTCCACACTGAATGTATCTATGGATTGTCAGCCTACATAGTACCCTAGGAGACTCCATTTCACAAGCAGATTCTGACTCCATTTTGAGAGAAAAGGGACTGTAGATCCTAGGTGGACCCTGAAACTGTGCCATCTGCCGTATCCTACCTGTCTTGCCCAAAATTGATAAATGACATCTGTAGGAGTAGAAAGGGAGTCATTCTATATGTTTACCTGAGGTGAATTGAGGCTATGGAGGTACATGGATTATTAAAATACTATCAGAGAAGCCAGGCCTAGAAACTTAAGGGACACAGACTAAGGAAAGGATATAATGTCTTCACTTACACCCCAGGAAGTGAGAGGCACCTATCATCATGGTGGTTGGGCCCCACAACACCAAGTATTGCCTGGTACTTGCTGTATGCATTGGGGAAGGAGGTTTCATCAGACTCAGTTTCGTCCCTTGCTGCACACAAAGAACCAGCTCAAATGCCTATCTGTTCATCCATCATTCACCCATGTACCTGGACTTGACCCATCAGGACCCCATCCAGCCTTTCACCTCACAGGTGGATTCTACACTTTTTCTCCTCAAACCAGGCCACAGAGTTCCAGCAGCAGCTTCTTCTACCCTGGCCAGGTTTATCACACCAATACAGATTCTCTCAGCCTGCTGTTAACCCTCTTGAATTCTGTTGCAGCATTTTTGACTTGTTTTTATTCTGTAACCTATACATATGCATATAGATATGTGGGTATACTGATTGTGTGCTGTGTGTTAAGAGGGTAAATATTAGTGATTAAGACTGTTAAAAAAAAAAACCTGCTTTTGCCTCAGCCAGGGCACTAAGGTAAGCATATTTTATGAGAAATGTTTGCTATTGAAACTTCTAAATCTTGGGAGCATTACTGTTATTCGATAAGTCCTGACATTGTGGAAATACATAAGCTTAATGGTGTGTGTTTCTAGCATGATGTGCTCACGACAGTTATTTCTTAGAAAGTGATGCTATCAGAGATGAAGGTACCACGCCAAACCTCTCTCTTTTCAAAGCTTCCAGGGCAGGCCTCCTGCCTCAGAAATAGCCTTCTAGCCTTTGCTTGGGCTCCTTCCATGCAAGAGCCCTACATAAATATGTAATAGGATTACATTACCAGGAAGAACCTGTAAGACATATGTAGCGATGAGCAAGGGGTGAGAGCGCTCAGAAGAACTTGCCCGTTGAGAAGGAACCCCGTTACATCTACTGCAGCACCAGCAGCATTGGGCTCCTGGAGAACAGAGATCAAAGAGCAGAGCTGATGCTCTGAGTTTATCCTTTAGTTCCTCCCTTCTGGGAGAATGGACTACCCTGTCTCCCAAGTGAACCATACATATCCTCCCTCCACTCTCCGCTGTCCACCTCGCTGCCCAGCTTGCTTCAGATGGCTGCATTGTCCGCTGTCTGTCTCCGAACTCCACCACCGGCTGCAGCTGGTGAACCGGCTTGGGCGTGCTTGTTTCCTGTCTAGTTACCCGACCCACCGAGCACTCTCAGAGTCCCTCTCATTTGCTCAGAAGTCCGCACCTCAAAGATCAAATCTTTTCGCTTAAATTACAAAGGGTTCCCCATGTGCTTTCTGTTTCCTCTGCTGCGCCTCTGTGTCTCATTAATCTCCATGTGCTCAGGATCTGGTTCGGCACACTTGATTCACACCAAATCCTAGCTCTAGCTTAGCCTAATTTCTAGAGCAAGACCCCAACACAGAGTAACTCTGCGTCTTGTAGATACAGGGATGCCCGAGGACCACCCCTCCTCCAACAGCTTCCTGTAGTGTCCAAGGACATCTACTAGGACTGAGGGGCTCACAGTCATTACACACATAATTATTTTCAGGCTGCATGTAGCCTGAAAAGTTCTCTTCTACTTTCCATATGTTCGTTTCTCTTGACTCCACCTCCCTCCCCCTTACTCTTTGCTACAAAAGTCCCTTGACAGTGTCCCACATTACAACTACACACTTGCCCCAGGCCCCGACTGAATTTGCTGTCTGTTTAATACCTACTCCATATGGGATAGATTAACACAAAAAGCTTTAGCCTTGTACAACACTCAGATACTTTCATGTAGTGGCTGGGAGTTTGGGCGGTGGATCATGAGCACATAAGTGGGTGCATGTACCAAGAACAGAAATCCATTGAGCTCCCCCAGACCAGACGTCTATGTTCTGCAGGGCTCTCAGCAGCCAATAAATTTGACTTGAGCTGGTAAAGCAAACCAGTCTCTCTAAACTAAGCATAATTGCGAGATGCTATTCTGAGTGCCAAAAACGTCAACCGTGAGTTGCAAACATGGACACATTTAAGCAGAACCATATGTAGGATTGAAAGGAGAAATTAAAAAGAAACCAACCATTCTACCTTTTGCCCCACAGATAAATTACAAGGCAGCAGCAATGTCAGGAGAGAATTATAAAATCAGGGATGATCAGACAGCGACATGCTGATATGTTTCCATCGAGCAAATGTGATCAGTGTTCTACAGACACCATCAATGGGGATAAGCCTTGTGACTACACAGGCATTGAAGACAAGGGACCATAGTCCTGAAGTGTATTCAACATGCAATTAGCTTGCCATATTCTGTACCAGTGACATTGGGCTCAGAAATAGCAATGTCTGGTTGTGTCCATGGTCTTCTGTTAAATAACCTTGACTGGTGGCTTTCTATTCAGAATAAAATCCGTCTTCATAAGGGACTGTGGTCTCTTTAACCAGTAGTGCCCCATTTTACCTCTCCTCCTGGAGCTTCTTTACAACACCATTTATATGAAAATTAAGTTTTGCAGATCTCAACCAATTCTAAGAGTCAATGATGGGAATCTGCAGGATGAGTCTTGGATTCGAATTTAGACATTAGGATCATGATTTTCCTACCAGTCCATGGGCCATATTTTTTTTATGTCAATATGATATATCAACTTTAACTGCTCACCTGAATCTAATGAAATTGGGTCACAATTTACGCCCCCTCCCCCACCTATTCTGCAGTGTGCGTATGTGGAGTTTGTCAAGTAGTTTTAGATGAAACAACTAAGGTGGAGAAATATTAAAGAAGACACTAAATATTAACTTCTGGCTGGCATATACATGTACATAGATGCTCATGTACACTTATGAAGATGTGTATAAATATATACACAACCCCTGCACACAGTTACCATATTTATTATGACAAATTGCTTTTTTTTTTTGACCAGGCTGATTTGGAACTCAGAGGTCTGCTTGTCTCTTAATCTGCCTCCTGTTGGAAGTTGGTCTGGTGTATTTTGATGCTAAGTACTGTTTGCTGTCTCTGTGCCCCACCTGTACCTTGCCTAAGGGCCTAACCTATTTGACCAATAAAAGGCCATGACACCTGGGCAGGGCAAATGGGATAGGCATGGCTAAGGTTCCAGGCCTTAGGGAGACAGAAAGAATTGAGAGGGGAGACCAGAGGAGACTGGAGGAAGAAGAAGATTACACCATGGGTTAGGTGGAGGAGAAGCACTGGCCAGTGTGGATGGAAATTTGGCCCAGATGATGATAATTAGCAAGTATTTGGAATTATGGATGGGAGGTAGCTTGATAGAAATTATTAGAAGCAGATGGCATGGGATTGGGATATGGGATACCTGCCCCACTGTGGGAAGTAGTTTATGGGATCAATATCTGCCCTGCCCCAGGTTAAGTAAGGCAATTTTAAAATATAACAGGTGACTGTGTCTTGACTGATTGCTAGCGAGTTAGAAAATACTGCTGTAATAATAATTATAGGCCTGATAATAAACATTATTAGGCCATACTGGTAAAATAACTGCAACAGCCTCCCGAGTGCTGGTATTAAAGGCACACACCACCACTGCCTGGCTTCATTTTATTTTTTAAAAATATTATACAATAAATCTTGGCTTTAATGAGCTGATTTTATACTATGAAAGCACATAACATGACACTTCCCCTGAGGGGGGCAAACTTAGGAAGGAAAAAGCTTATTTCAGCTTACAGTTCCAGAGGGGTAGAATCCATCACAGTGAAGAAGACAAAGTAGCAATCAGGGAAACCATGGCCACAGGAGCCACAATCCTGCCTAGTTACATTTCTACCACAGAGAGAAAGCAGAGAGAGAGAGAGAGAGAGAGAGAGAGAGAGAGAGAGAGAGAGAGAGAGGGAGAGAGAGAGAGTGTGTGTGTGTGTGTGTAGGGAGGAGGAGGAAGGTATAAGTTCTCAAAGGCCACCCACAGTGACACTTCTTCCAGTGAGGCTTCCCCTCCTAAATATTCAAACGCACGAGTCTGTGTGTTTGAATGTTTCTCATTCAAACCACCGTGGGAGTTCTGAGACTGCACATATGCACTGATGTGCCCAGATTTCTGCATGGGTTCTGGGGTTAGAACGCCAATCCTTAGGCTTGTATGCTCTCTCCCTGGCTTCCAAAAGAAGTAGTATTTGAAAATAGCTAGAAATATGGGCACAAGTGGTGTGTCTCAGTGGTAGAGCCCTTTGCCTGTTACGTCCTGTCTTCAAACCTGCGGAAAACATGTTGGAAATAATTGTGCTGAATATGGAGAATGAAAACACAAAAACATAAGATGATCCTCAATGGAAAATGAGTGAGGTGAATAACCCAGGACCATTCTTCCATCTCTGATATTTTAAGAAGTAATGAGATTCCTTTCTTCTGAAAGAACAAACAAACATTTTTTAAAAGTAAGAAAGCCCCACTTTAGACTAATTTAAAGATGGGAGTGTAGGGATGCCCCAGAGTGTAGCAAACCCCACTGCATTGCAGATGGCAACAATGAACACAGGTTTTGGAAGATTCCTACCCCTTCGCCCCCGCCCCCACTTTGGAGCATCTCACATCTGTCGGTGTCTCTAGAACTTTCTACATTAACCCACTCTCTATGGGGTCAACGGGTGGAGGATGCAGCTTCTGAGCACCAAGCTGTGCAGAGCAGCCTGTTGGCAATTTTGTCAGCTTAAAGCAACACTATTATGTAGTTCAGGCCAGAATCCAGTGGACTTCTTGTTTTGAAACACATGAGGTGATCTAAAATGATGTCTCTTTTTTTTTAAATTAATTTATTCTTGTTACATCTCAATGGTTATCCCATCCCTTGTATCCTCCCATTCTTCTCTCCCTCCCATTTTCCCCTTATCCCTCCCCTATGACTGTTCCTGAGGGGGATTTCCTCCCCCTGTATATGCTCATAGGGTATCAAGTCTCTTCTTGGTGACCTGCTGTCCTTCCTCTGAGTGCCACCAGGTCTCCCCCTCCAGGGGACATGGTCAAATATGAGGCACCAGAGTTCGTGTGAAAGTCATACCCCACTCTCCACTCAACTGTGGAGAATGTTCTGTCCATTGGCTAGATCTGGGTAGGGGTTTAAAGTTTACCGCCTGTATTGTCCTTGGCTAGTGCCTTAGTTTGAGCAGGACCCCTGGGCCCAAATCTGTCTATCATAATGTTCTACTTGTAGGTTTCTAGGACCCTCTGGATCCTTCTACTTTGCTATTCTCCCATGCTTCTCTCATCTAGAGTCCCAATAGGATGTCCTCCCCTCTGTCACTCACTTATATCTGCATACTAGCCCAAGGGGCATGTCCCATGAAAGCCTTCACTTATCACGATGTCTCTTTTTCACTGAGGATTTGTCAGTCCTTAGGCATGAAGTTATGATAAAGAGAAATAGAATGAAGATTTGACAAACATTTTGCCTTTAGTAAGTAGCTTTCTGATGTGTGGTTTGTTTGTTTGTATGTTTTTTAAAAAGAAGGTTTCTCTAGTAACCTTGGCTTCCTGGTACTTGCTCTGTAGACCAGGCTAGCCTTGAACTCAGAGATCTACCTGTGTCTGCTTGCTGCATGCTGTGATCAAAGGTGTGTGCCACCAAACCCAGCTTCTGATGCCTTTTTAACATGCCCACAAATAATCACAACTGAAATTAATGAAGCATCGGAGCTAATCTCAGAGCAGTGTGTAGAATGCAAGTACCATTCGAGCATCTAAATTCTGTTGACCAAAAGGGAGCTTCCTGTCTATGTAGGAGGAGAGCAAAGCAGAAGATAGTTGACTTGGTGGAAAACACTCTTTTGACCATTTAGTGCTTGATAGAAGCCTTTGTTTTGATCTCCAAGGTTTGTCTCCTTCACTCAAGTCTTGATCTCCCCTCTATGTTTTATCATCATCACCACAGCCATCATTATCACTGTTGTCATGACCACCATCATCATCACTGTCACCACAGTCATCGTTAGCATCCTGTCTGTATTTATCAGTTATACACTGTATGTCATCTATCTTGTCCCAAGTCTATCATTTGTCTCTCTGTCTCTACCAATCAGTCTACCTATCTGTCATCTGTCATTTCTCTTATTTTAACACACCTATTGACCTATAACCATCCATACACACTTACAGACAGGAAAAGTCAAATAATTTGTGAAACCAATAAAAAATGAAAATATGAGCCCTTTGTTCAAAAGTATTAATCATTTTAAGAAAAAGACAATAGAGCATGAACACCCGGATATTCTTCGGGCCATGTGTGACTACATAGGTTCCATGGCCAAGAAGCTCTGCACACATAGGTGAGGGTTTCATTCTCCTCCTCCCCTTCCTCCTCCTCCTCACTCTTACAGTATCAAAAGTGAAATTCTGCAACTCCACACTTATGGGCAGCATCCCACTGCACAGGTATGACTGGAAACTCACCCTGTATAACCCTGTTTTTTTGTGTGCTATGATTATAGTGGGCAGCATGTTTTTACATTCAAAGGCTAATATGACATTGTGATCTCTACAAACTACTTTTTCTTTGCTTTATTTTATATTAATTAATTAATTAAAATCCCAATCAAGGCTTCCCCTCCTCTTGATCCCTCCCTCTGCCCTCCCCTCCCCTCATGCCCCCTTTCTTTCTCCTTAGAGAAGAGGAGGCCCCTAATAGATATCAACCAGCCTTGGCCTATCAAATTGCAGGAAGTCTAAGCTCATCTTCTCCTATTGAGGCTAGACAAAGTAGTCCAGTCAGGGAAAGGCATCTAAGGGCAGGCACCAGAGTCAGAGGCAGCCCCTGCTCCTGCTGTTAGGGGTCCCACATAAGGATCAAACTGCATATCTGTTACATGTGCACAGAGGGCCTAGCTCCATCCCACACATGCTCTCTAGATGGTAGCTCAGTCACTAGTGGTAGTGAGCCAATATGAGGTCAAGTCAGTTGTTTCTGTGGGTTTTCTTATATTGTCCTTGATCTCTCTGTTTTTGGTTTGTTTGTTTGTTTGTTTTTTGTTTTTTGTTTGTTTTTTTATCCTTTTTTCCTCTCTTCCACAGGATTCCCCGAGCTCCACCTAATGTTTGCCTATGGGTCTCCGTACCTGTTTTCCTTAGTTGCTGGGTGAAGCCACTCAGGTGACAGTTTTGCTAGGCTCCTGTCTACAAGTATAGCATAAGGTCCTTAACAGTGTCAGGGGTGGACTCCCTCTCATGGCATGGGTCTCAAGTTGGGCCAGTCATTGCTTGGCCATCACAAATTACTTTTAATATGTGGTAGTTAACTTAGCTCTCTTAGCCTAAGGGTTTTGCTACTAGCCAATGTGATGAGTGACTTTCTTCTAAATTGCCACATGCAAGTTTGGGAGCTTTGGGTGTGTTTTACACTTCAAGAGTAAAGAACTGGTTTGAAAATATCAGCATGGAAAATAGCTATCATCCAAAGAAGGGTGGATGTGCTGGGCCAAGTGACCGTCTTGAGTACTTTTGCTGTCTGGTTATCTCTGCCTTGACCTGTATACTCAGTGACCTACTCTGGCATCTGACTTCTGAGACTTCCTCAGTGTTCCTCTGACTCTTCCCATGATATCTGATATACTAGTTTACTCTCTGTTGCTACCATAAAACACTGACCAGAAGCAACATGGGAGAGAAAAGGATTATTTGACATACACATTGCACCTTCATCAAAGGAAGCCAGAGTAGGCCCTGAAGCAGGAATCTGGAGGCAGGAACTGAAGGAGAGACCAAGGAAGAACCACTGGCTTAGCTGTTTGCTTGCTTACTTAGGTATCTTTCTTATACACTATTCTGGCTAGTTTTATATCAAGTTGACACAATCTAGAGTTGACACAATCTAGATCTGAGAAGAGGGACCTTTAATTAAGATACTCTCCTCACCAGATTTGCATGTGGACAAGTGTTTGAGGGCATCTTCTTGATTGGTGTGAGAGGACCCAGATCACTGTGGACAGTACCAACCCAGGCCTGGTGGTCCTGTGTTCTATAAGAAAGCAGGCTGAGCAAGCCATGGTGACCAAGCCAGTAAGCAGCACCCCTTCATGGCCTCTGCATCAGCTCCTGCCTCCAGGTCCCTGCCTTGAGTTTCTACCCCAACTTCCCTGGATCATGGACTACAAGCTCTAAGATGAAATAAACCTCTTCCTTCTCAAATCGCTTTTGGCCAGTGTTCTTAGCACAGCAGTAGAAACCTGTTAAAATAACAACATGGATCCACTTGCTCAGGGGAGGCATTGCTCACAGGAGGTAGGCCCTCCTCCATCAACTAGCAATCAAGAAATTGTCCCCACAGACATCCCCATAGGCCAATCTGCTATACTCAAGTATTCAGCTGAGGTTTCTTCTTCCCCATATATCAAACTGACATCCAAAGTTAGGCACCACATTTGATCAGCTCTGCGTGGGTTTTCTCCCAACCCTGTGTTTCTCACCATGGTTCCTGCCTCCCTCAAGAGAATAGTGTAGAGTTCTTGACTTACCTCCTGGGTTTGTAAAGTTTGTAAAGAATGAAATGCATGTCTTCATCATCAGAGAGATGCCAAGTCGGATAAACTGTTGTCAAAATCATTCGGTGTCCTGCTGTCACACTCAGGTGAGGCTGACCCTCGGTGGGTCTTTTTCATGTTCTCATGGGCATGGGCCAGTCATACACGTTCCCATGGAAGTGGGCCGGTCATGCACATTCCCATGGACATGGGACAGTCATGGACATTCCCGTGGACGTGGGACAGTGATGCACGTTCCCGTGGATGTGGGACAGTCAGTCATGCACTTCCCTAGATCTTTCACACGGCTCACCAAGCCTCATCCTCATTCTTCACTGCAAACACAAGCTGAGATTCAAGAAAACCATTTCTATCTCCTTAACAAATAGGAAAAAAAAATAGAAATGTCCAGAGAATTTACTCATTAAAGAACGTGTTTGCCAAGTCTGGGCCTGGCCTTCAGAGCATCCTATAATTTCCTCTCATCATTGCCTTTGGACATTCCTTGGCCACAGAGGACCACTTACAGTTCTTAGAAGCAGAAAGTGCATTACCCTCACAGTTACTCATTACACCCTTCACCTAAAGCAGCATCCTTTCCTCTTCTCTCCCTCAGCTCAACCCCCTTCCTATTTCCTGCTCAGCTTCCTAAATTCTCTCGCTGTGTTTTGTGCACCTTTCCTTAATTAAGCCTGCTGGTGAATCGTTTCCCTAAGCTTAATTTTTGGGCACTGATTGAGATCCTGGTAATTTCTCATACGTTTGATCGGGTCTGGGGATATGAGGGAGAATATGAAAAATTCTACCTGCAAGGAGCCAAGCATATAGAAACTGGTAATAGCCAAAGAGCCACGATGATGACACAAAGTGTAAAAATGAGTTTCAAGTGGGGCAAGACTCAAAGCATCAGGGAGACTTCTTCCCAGGGTCAATAGGGCTGAGTACAGTTTTCACGAGGCATAAACAATTGTCTAGGGTAGAAAGTGTGAGTGAAAGTTATACTTCCAGTCAGGGCACAGGGAGAACAGCCATTAACAGTGGTGTGTTTCAAACATTTCCCAGGACATTATTGTGGCACTTGCACAGTTCTTTGTGACTTAGAGGTTGTGTGAATGTGGTTTCTTCTTGAGTACAAACAAGTACAACTCTTTGTTTGAGGTAGATACTTCAGAAAGCATGTCCCCCTCTGTCATCAGTAGCACACTGTATTAAAAAGATACAAATTTGTTTACAAATGGACAGGACAAATCCAGAGTGTGTTCTCCAAGCAAAGCCTACTGTGTTTCACACCCGTTGAGAAGCTCTGCCCTTAACTCATGAAACAAGGCAGCCAGGACATCTTCACCGCAAGGAATCCTCATTACTTCTTGCAAATGGTTCTTTCCTTTCTCATGCCTGTGAGACTAGAAGAGAAATTATGCAATTGTCAGCCACAGAGCCCAAGACTGCAAAGGAAGGGTTGTTATGCTTAACCTAGAATCTACCACGATTCTCCATCCCTTTACCTTCTATGATACCTTCCAGGTGACCTCCACATTCATTGTTACCTAATGGGAAAAAAGCATCAGTTAAGAATGATGGGTTCATGCTTCTAGGAAAGACAGGTGCAGTGTGGGTAAACTTCCGTTACCAGGGCTAAGGATGGTCCCTGGAGGCTCTTGGCATGCCAGAGTCTTTGGTTCTTTCCATGTATTGCAGAAGTTGAACCATTGTGAAAACTGTGAAGCACGGAGCCCACAACTGTAAGCTCACACACAAATTTTGCGCATACCCAGAGCCAGAAGTGATGTGTTCAGTCTATTGATTGCATTTATGTAGGAGCCACAGGAGAGCCTTCCTCTCAGCATGGGTGCAAGTGAGGGATTCAGCAACATCTGAAGGCTGATGAAGGCTCTCTGGCTGTCGGGAAGGCTAATTGGCTGGTATTTTTCAGTCCTGGCAGGGGTGGATTTTTTTTTGAAACAAAGTAAAAATATCACAATAATTCAACCAATAGCATTTTTACAAGGCTCTGGAAGGCTCTCTCGGGGACTTCTATTTCTTCTCTTCCAAAACCCCTTAAAGGTTATCTTTTTATCAATAGAATGCTCATACTTCATTTTTCAAAGGTCTCCAGTGCCTGTAGAAGGGTTGAAATAACATAAGCCTGGAAAAATATACTTTAGGGACAGTGGTGACATTTCTTGGCAAACAATTGGCAATTTCCAACGTTCAGTTTGCCTTTGATTGGTAATTAGTTCACAGTGTTCAACTCGGTTCACCTTTGAGGAAGTTGGGAAGATAATGCCGTTCTATTGCCTTTTAATTATTTTAATCATTAAAACTTTGCACAGAACAGATACATGCTGCTCTTGTTTTGTGGGAGTTGAAGCTTGTAAACTCAGAGAGAAAAGCCAATTTGAAGCTAACAGAGGCAGAGCGGTAAACTTCATAGTTAATTGAACAAATCCTCATTGGGCACCTCCTATGTGCCAGGCACTGTGCTTAAAGCTGGGGAGACATAAAAAGGAATTAGGCACATTGAGTACCCTCTGGAGGCATACAGGCTCACATAAGTAACTATAAAGCATTTGCTAAAGACCTAATTGTGCTATCTATCCAAAAGGCATCATGATGGTGTGAGACAACAGTATTCCATCCTGCCTGGAAGAGCTGGCAAGGCTCATCACTGAATATCCTCTCCGTGGAAAATCCCCCAAAGCATAGAGGACATAGGATTAAAGAATCCAGTGCCTGTAATTGGGATGCTGAGACCAGGGGTGGGGCTGGGTTCAGGTGTTGAGCTGACATCAGCAGTCTCTACTTTCTCATCCTCAGTGGGTTAGTTTCCCAGGTATTAGCTTCAGTCTCAGGTCCTTTGAACACTAATTTGCATATGAAGAGTGTGTGTGTGTGTGTGTGTGTGTGTGTGTGTGTGTGTGTGTGCATTTACCTTGTTGTATTTGCCTCACTCTGTACACACCTGCTTCTCACTCTTTTATACTTCTATATGAAGCACACATTTCATTTCTTCTTCCAGCTCACCCACATCTATTCAAATGTCTAATAAAACAATAATGTGATTTTTGTTTGTTCCTTTTAATGTATGAGGCAGCCAGTCTTCTAAGGATCTTATTCCAGAAGGTTTAGATATAGTAGACACTCCTTTCAGATCCTTTGCTGAGACAAGGCAGAAGCATAAGCTGCAGGGCCACGTTTCTCCTGGCCTCAAGCAGGAGCCCAAGGACGCTGCAGAAGGACCAAATGGCAACCCTTCTTATAAGTTGCTGGCTCAGAACCAGTTCTGAGGAACATGTTTTCCTGATTATGTGTGTGTCTGTCCCTGTAGCCATCTTTCACTGCCAAGGTGGACTGAAGACAAAGGCACTCTGGGCGGAGTAGGTACAGGGTTCACAGATCTCCAGTGTGCATGCAGCCGTTGTTGGGGTATCCGTCCTGTATCATGTAAACTAACTTACTAAACTCCTGTTAGCCATACACTCTTTTTAATGGGCTCAGCTCTACTGGAGAACTCTGATTAATATAAATGTTTAAGTTTAAGTAAGTATTCCCAAAGCTGTGTTCTGTGCCTTTCTGTCCATCATTTCAAATGAGGGGGCAGTTGTTGCCCATTAGCTGAGACTTTCAGTAGACAAGGAGTGATTTTGACAGGGCAGTACTTCCAAACATGAATAAATTTCAACCTTTCTGAGTCAATGGTATAATCCACTCTGCAGCTCCATAGTCGGTTCAGCCAACCACAGAAGTTTGTGAGTATGTGTATGAGTATGTGTGAGTGTGTGTGTGTGTGTGTGTGTGTGTGTGTGTGTGTGTGTGTGTTGCCTCACTACTGGGTCTGTAACATTGGTTCTCTTTAAATGTATATATGTGTTTATCCATTTGTCTGTATGCATGTGTGCCACATGCATGCAGTGTGCACAGACTCCAGAAGAGAGCATCAGATTGCCTTGAAACTAGAGTTGCAACCATTTATAAGCCTGATGACATGAGTGCTGAGAATTAAAGCTAGGTCCTCTGTAAGAGCTCTCAATTGTAGACCCATTTCTGAAGCCTCCAGTTATAAGTATTATAAATCATCTATCAGGAGATGATTTGACTCACTTAGGACTGTGGGCAAAAGTCACACAAAGAAAATATCCCATAGCAGACACTGTAGGACAACTGTCCTGGTGATAGAGAAAGAGTAAGATGCATACACATTTGTGTTTATTTCTTCCTACATGCAGACTTCATGCTTCAAACATTATGGACTATCTGTGACTGTGGTTGTGTAGACAGGCTCACTGAATCAGCTACTGAGGTGCATACCATGATTGTGAGCCCTGGTCTGATCAACCATGATGGAATTTTTTTTTATCTCCTTACTTAAACTGTTGTTTAGAGATATTAAAAAATAAGACATGGTAATTATAATATAATGTTATACCAAGAAAAACACATGTGTGTGTGTGTGTGTCAGAGAGAGAGAGACAGAGAGAGAGAGAGAGA
>OU015742.1:125411476-125435565 GCA_907169655.1 Acomys percivali
TGTGTGTGTGTGTGTGTGTGTGTGTGTGTGTGTGTGTGTGTGTGTGTTACAGAGAATAAGTCCAGTCAAGAACAGGAGTGGTATAAACGCCAGGCTGAGTTCTTTAATAATCCTGAACAGGTGAGATGAGTCTAGCTCCCACTGAGGAGCCCAGTCTGAACCAAATACAAAGCTTATCACAAAATACCCCATAGGCAAGTCTAAATAAAGTCTAACCAGAAATCTTCTTACTCCATGGTTCAGTCATGTGACACATAAGAATTAACCATCATAATCTAAGTAAACAGAAATTCACAGAGAGCCAGCTACATTTTCACAGCATTAGGTATTGCCTTAAAATGCTCAAGCCTCCTACTTAATGCCCAGCACACTGCAGTGTTTATAAGGATTCAACTAGAGGAGAGGTATTTGCTGTTGATGGTGTTTGCCTGGAAAATATGATAGCATTGTTTCTAAACTAACTTTGTTCATTCTTGTTCCTCAGGAGACAATTACGTTGAATACTATTCCTTTTTAAAAGCAGGCTACTGAGCTTAACTGAGGCTGTTTGCGTGCACATGAGTGTGAGGCGACTAACAGGAACATGGACATGTTACCAGTAATCGCACCACTGAACAAAATGACTTTCCCTACCCAAGCACCATTAACTACCTCAGGAGGGGTGGGCCTTCATGAAACCCACATCCACTCGTGAGGTGAGGTTGACTGGCAGGCACAACCTTGTACAGGTCATATGCAAATAATCATTGTTACTGAGAGTTTATGAGTGGGACCACGTGACCAGTGTTTTCAGCTCTCCTCCTCATCTTCTGGCTCCCACATTCTCTCTGTGCCCTTCCCCATGACAATGCTCTTTAAAGATGTCATGTGGCTGATGCAATACATGTGCCCTGAATGTCAAATACTACAGTGCCTACTACTTGACTTCTTCAGGAAATGGCCAGTGCTAGGTGTTCTAGTTCTCAACTTAGCCACAGCACCCAGAGAGGACATAGAACACCTGTTCTCAGTGCTGTCATTAATCACTCCTAAACATACTCTACATCTCATCCTGCCTGGCAATAGAATTTTACTTGTAAGCAAAGATCTTTCCATTTAACCCTAAGAAACTAATCAAAAATTAAACGAGTATACAAAGGACAGAAGAAGCACACAGAGAGGTGGTAACAGCCATGTGCAAGAGGGAAACACTGCATAGCAGTTGGGAACTATACTAAGGTCATAGTTGATGAAGGACAAGGATTGTCTGGAGAGCCCCACACCCCATGTCTTAGCAGGCTTTGTAACTTCATAGCCAGCAGAGCAGGGAGGAATTGACACTTGCGAGAAATTGAGAACCGTGTCTTAACAGACTGGTGGTCGATGCTTCTTGGCTGTTATAATTCTTGCTTTTTAACTATCATTACCATTCTGAGAATAAGCCAGAGGAGAGGCACATGGGCAGATGTGATGAGCCGTAGGCCAGCTTCTGAGGTAGCTATTACTGACCCTTCCCTCTGGTTTGCAGGAGCATCTTAGAACAGACCATCTAATCTTTGCTACACCTGGCATAAGTGGGCTGTCCACACTGGCCCAACCTGGGCCCATAGGAAACATAAATGATTGCTGTGATATGAGCCACAGGATTCTGAGGTGGTTTTTTTTTTTAATCCCACAAGAGATCAACAGATCAAGCACAAGGAGTAATGAGGGGAAGGCTCTAATTTCAAATATATCAAGAAGCCACTATGGAAGTTTACGATGCCATAGAGTTACCTCATTTTTAGCTAAGCTATATGACCAGCCTCAGATCCTTAGACCAACAGAGCAATTGACACATGTTTTCCTCTCTGATAGAAACCCACAGTCCAGCCATGCTCCTGCCCAAACCCTTTTCCTCTTCTTCATGGTATATGAGAAATGCAAGCATGCACAAGGAAATGAGGAACAGATTTGTTATCCAGGAAACCCAAAGCTTTACATAATAACAAACATCTAGCTTCCTGCTTTTCGTGCCCTGGAGGACCAGTGGAGATAGCACATGTGTACTTTGGAGTCAATTGTTCTGTAACTCATTCTGCTGTAGATGTGTGACAGATTGGCACCTGGACATCTTGCTCTGGGAGCCCGCTCTCCTCACTTCCTGCAGGGGTCCATGTGGGTCCATGTGTAGCTGTACATACCTGTGGACCCTGAGCCATCTAGGGATGCCACTGTGCTAGGTTGGGTTTTTGCTTCTCACTGGTCTATTGTAATGGACTCTGCACTATTGACATCTTCAGGGATGAGGTGCTTTGGGGACATGAGCCCCTGGGGTACTCAATGAAAGCAAAAGAAGAAGCTGAGCTTGTGATGATGCTACAGAGTGGTCATAGAAATGCTTTTCTTAAACCCTTGTGCCCCACACCTGGAATAAGCAATTTCATGGATTTGCTTTGAAGTTGAATCAGTTGAGATTCCCCTGCCCCCAGGGACTGCTTCTCTGGCCACCAGTCTGGAAAGACATATTTGGAAACAATTGTCACTTGACCTATGCCTCTCTGTGCCTTTTACAGGATTCATCACTGCTGACTAGTAAAACCACTGTGGTTCAGGATTATATTGAACAATGCTCTAATTGCAAAGAAGACTGTTCTCTTAACTCCTCAAAATTAGAAGCAATGATCGTGTTCTTTCTTGTCACAGAAGTTAGAACACGTCACAACGTGAGGACCTTATCTGCTCTTTTGGTCTTGACAGAGGATCTTGAAAACCCTCCCAGCTGTCTTGCAACACATCCTCATGGGCTGGTGCTAGAGAAAGACCAAACTGTGAGCGTCAGACCTCCCAAATGGAAGAGCCAAATCCTGTCAGCTGGGATTCTCACCAGCCAGCAAGATGCAGAATGTGGCTCTTGCATTGGTTCCCATTTCCTGATTCGCCCCGAATCTAGGGTAAGACCAGTCTCACTCAACCAGCACCCATCCCATCGCCTTCCCACCCAAGATGCATCTCTGCATTCCTGTTGCAATGACTCCAGTCAGGATTGGTTCCTGTGCTGCCCAAGGTCTGTCTCTGTTCGGTTAGCTCTTGTCTCCTTCCTTTGACTTAGAAAGTTCACTCTCACTGGACAGATAAAAACAACTAGGCTCCCAAAAGCCTAGCTAAGGCAACTTTCCTTTCTAGATCACAGAACCTGCCAGCATTCATCGCAGTTGCCTCTCAAGCTTCTCAGAGCTTTCCAATGAGAGCCACACTGCTGTCATCTCTACCGGGAAGACTTGGGTACATTTGTTTCTCAGGAGTTCCGAGAGTTGGCAGAATTGGTATCCACACTGTTCTACATACAGTGGAGCTTAGGGCTTTCTGTAGTAGCAGCCACACAGACACAGTTTGGAAGTGAAATGTTCCCTCAACGACTCACGTGCTTAAGACCTGAGTCTCCCAACTGCTGGTGCTGTTTGTGGAAATTGTGACGCCCTTACGGGGTGGGGCCTAGCTGAAAGAAGGGACATCAAGTCTTCAGATTTATAGTCTGGCCCCTCTTCCTGTCTGCTAGCTGCTTCCTGACCTGCCCAGCTGTTACTAAGGTCCCATCAAGACAGCCCAAATCCTCTCCTACTTTCATCACTCCCCTGCCAGGATGGATCATGCACCCTTAAAATCATGATGCAGAAAGATCTTTTCTCCTTAAGTTGCCCACGTCAAGGGTGTTATCACAGCAATGAGAAAAGTAGCTAAGAAGGTAGTCAATATTATCATAGAGTCATCTTTACTGGAACACTTCTAATCACTGTACTTCAGGTCTGTGCTCTGTAGATAGCCTGTGTACTCATGCAGAGAGGGGATGTTGTCTTTGTATGGAAAATGTAGTCAGAACTCAGAAAGTGCCCAGCACGCATGCACCCAATCTTAACACAGAGCACTAATGCCAAATTCAATAAATGGCAACTTCTGGGCAATTCTGTAGGTTAGATCAACTCATGAATGTACAGGATAGCTAGCTTAACCTTGCATGCTGTAACTCAGTTTCACTATTGAATATTATGTAAGAGTAAATGTGTCCTGGTTTTCTAGACACTTGGTAAAAACGTTCCCAAAGCCACATCACCAGTTCATTCAAACTGAGTGTATGACATGGGTGAAGTGCTAGGGAATGTATTTAGAATAAGTTTTAAGAACATATAAAACAAAGTAAAGCAGCAACCACCAAATCTACACGCATAAGAAAGTCCAGAGAGAACTTGCTGAAATGCATAGACTAGAGTGATTTGCAGTAAGCATGGCCATTGTTTGTGTGCAAATAAGCATTAACTACCATTTTTTGAAAATCTACAAATGACCTTTTAAAATTCCCCTGAAATGCTGTTTGTTCTTTAAAAGAAGAATTTCACATTTCTGCAAATAAGATAATAAAGTCTGCTTGAGCTAGGGTTTCTATTGCTGTGATCAAACATTGACCTAAAGCAATTTGGTGAGGAAAGGGTTTATTTTAGTATATATTTCCACACCACAGTCCATCATCAAAGGAAGTCAGGGCAGGAGCCTGGAGGCAGGAACAGAAACAAAGACCATGGAAGAGTGCTGCTTACTGGCATTCTCTCTATGGCTTTCTAATACAACCCAGGACCACTGCCCAGAGGTGGCACCACCCAAAGTGTGCAGGGCCCTCCCACATCAATAGCTAATCAAGAAAACATCCTATAGACTTGCCTACAGGAGACATTTTTTAAATTTCTCTTTCCAGATGACTCTATCATATGTTAAGTTGTCAAAACAAACAAACAAACACAAAGCAAAAAAAACCACCCAGGACAACTTCCACATCAGCAGAGCCTGCACCATGAGGGTTAGACCCCTACAAGGAGGTCTGAGAAACACCGCATTTGCAGAGGTTCCAGTTGCTATATGGTGTGGTACCCCCAGTGAGCCCAGATGTGAAGGCACATCTTCCAAGGAGGATTTGTTTGAGGTGCTGTTCCTTGTCTTTGTCTCTTAGAGCTCACAGGCTTGGGAAATGCACATTATTGTAAAGTAAACACCACTCTGCACTCCTACAGAACAATAAACTCTCTCCCACAGAGCAAAAAAAAATCTCTCATATATGAAAAGCTCGCTTTACTCTTCTACCGTGTGACCCACATTAGTAAATTTCCAAACAACAGAGTGTGCCATGGCAATCTCATTTCATCTGGTAATGTCTTCATGGTTGGATGGCAACATTCGACAGGACTGTATAGCAAGACTGTGGAGTAGCGGCTTGTGCTTTGAGAATTGTATAGAAGTAAATCGTTGATTTCAGAGAGTTAAAACGGTCCAGGGATTTCTAAATGAATTCTTGGGTCAGTTAATATTCTGGCCACTAAAAAAGCAAAAGATTCATCTTTTCCTTTTGCTCTTAATTTTAGGAAAAATTCTGTAGATGGGGTTTAAGAAGTCTTAATGCAACTTTATATTTGATAATTACATAGATATATAAACATGATAAGGCATATGGATAGCATACATATGCAACATATATAACACATATAATACACATACAGATGCAAATAAAAAGGGTTAGAGAGCATACCGCCGACCACTGAAACCTCCAGGTTTCATCTGCAGCCTTCTGCCCAGCTGCAGCCATGGAAAGTTCTCCACCTTCCTGTTTCCTCACATTATGTGGGTAAGCCTTCCATCATTCTTGATAGGACTCCTGTCATTGTTGCTTTGCAAAGACTTATGATGCTTCCGGATGATGAGTGTTTCTGCCACCAGGAAGTTCAGGCTTCAGTAGCAATCAAGCATCTTCGGGTGTCATGCTGCCTTGAGTGATCCCAAATGCACCAGGCTTTATTTCCACGTGATCGACTGTATGGTAGCACTACTGAGCTTCCCTGCTTGAGGGGACATGTTTGTGAGGGCTGCTGCTGTGTGTCTCTCTTATGATGTTCTCTGACAACAAGACTTCTCCTTATCACCATTTCAGGCAATAAGTATCAATTATAAAGCCCAAACTCTGCTGGGCAACTTGGAAGCTACTTGATTAAATAGTATTCCCACATAAATAAATTTACTAAACTTGTAGTATACATAAGTTACTTTAAGACTTTCTGATAAACATGTTCTAATATTTTTCCTCCTGATCTCACTGCTCTTCTCTCTCTTTTTATCCTCCATGGAATGCTCCCGGATCAGGTGAGTGACCAGGCATGAGCTAGCTCTTCTCAGCATGGCTGGGGTGGAGGGCACACAGGGGGTAGGGGAAGAAAAGACTCCTGCTGAGTGTGTCAGCATGGGTGGGCTTGGTAGGCTGAGTGGAGCTCTCTAAGTCCTTAAGCAGAACCATCCCAGCTGACCACAAGCAAGGCCTCCTTGCCTTTCTCCACCTACATTTCACAGTGTAGAGTTTCAGTCAGGAACCAAAATAAATAATTTTATGTAGCTGTCTTCTTCTTAAAAAGACTCCGGAAGCTTGTTTGAATGTCCTCTCTGCAGTAGTCACTTGTCAAGTCTTATCCTATACTGGTTTCAGCTGTGGATATCAAACGGTTCTATCAGCTCTACTGAGCTTCCTACTCTTTCCCTATGTGACCTGGCTTCTTCGACAGCTAACCGATGGCTTTTCCAATGGTTTTACCTTTATTTATTCTGAAAGAACAATAAAACAAAGCGCTGTAAGCACAGGCTGCATAAGATTACCCTTCCCATTGCTAACTGTTCTTGAAGAGCACAGCACACCTCTCCTGTGGGCTGTCCTGGCCGACAGCTAGCCTCTTTCTTCCTGTGTATTAAAATGACATGAGCAAGACAGATTGATAGGCCCCTTCCTACACGTCCATCATGCGAGGATGAAGCAAGAGGATTGCCTTGAGTTTGCATCTAGTTTACAGCCTATAATGACTATCTGAGGCCTTGTCTCACACAAGCAGGCCACCCAAGATAAACCAAAGGAAAAATAATACTTTGTAGGTGGTCCAGAAACATATACCATCACTTCTGCTCATTTGGATCCGGCAGGGTGACTGAGAGTGTGTATCCCCAGCCTCTAGCTTTCATGCAAGGTGCTTTCCTTATCAGATTCACTGAATCTGATATTCCATGAAGATATTAAACCCTCATTTCTATGCAGGAAGTCAATAACAGAGTTCAAGGGGCCCCATCACAGAACTGATGGATACTCTCCTTAGCTAGCTATACCATGTACCTATTCAGGTCAGCACCAAGCTAAGCTCTAGCTTCATTTCAACCTTAATGACTAATTGAACTCATGAATTAAAAGTGGGGGCTTCCTGCCAAAGAGTATGCATAGACTGGCCTAGGTCCCCTACACATATGTAAGCAATTAGCAGTTGTATCTTTAAGTGAGTTGAGCTGGTGCTGTCTATGACATGAACTTGCTTGCTTGTTTTTTGAGCGCTTCTTCCTAATGGGGCTGCCTTGCCTGGCCTCAGTGGATGAGAATGAGCTCAGTCCTGATGAGACTGATATGATAGGGTGAGTTGGTGGTGGGGGTGGGGGAGTCTATTCTCTGAGGAGAAGAGGGGGATGAAGAGAAGAGGATGGAAGGAAGGAAGGTACCAGGAAGAGAGGAAGGAGGGGTTATGATCAGATGTAAAGTGAATATAAAAATTAAAAATAAATTTTAAAAAGGTGAGGCTTCCTAAGACTGCCTTCTCTGAAGACTTTCATCCATTAAAGCTCATCCCACACCCCAGCTTGGGCTTCCATACTTCCCAAGTCAGCTCTCCTTGGACCAAACCATATCTCAATGTAGAGGATTGAACGTAACAGTTTCTCTTGTATTTATGTTCTTGTTATCATAGAATTGCTTTAAAAAATAGAACCTGCTTTTCTACAGTACAAATATATATTTTTAAATAAAGGACATTTAATTTGTGCCTAAGGTACAGGCACATTGGTTTTCACAGAACTTTAAAATAAAATTGTATATAAAAATGCATCTTGCCAATTTTTCATAAAGACCATAGATTATCTTTAAAGTCAGAGAAAAGAGAACATGATTTCCAAATAGTTTTCTGATCAGTATATATGTAAAAGACACCTACTGTGGTCTGAGTGAGAAGGTGACCATGGATAGGAACCTGGTGAATATTGATTGTTTCAACTACAGCTCTAAGGTAGGTACATTTGTAGAGGCCTTCAAATGTAGCGTGAGACTGTGAGGGGACCAGGGTCAAATAATATGTCATATAAGCATAGTTCAGTGACTCAGAGTTGGGGTTTAACCCAGCCTTCTCATGTGTGCACTTCCCTGGCCACAATAACTTGTCTCCCTGCCTTATTTGTGCCCAAAGCAGATTGTGTTAAACATACATGTTCAGATCCACTAAACCCAGGCTGAGACCACGGGGCCTACATACCTGCTGAGTCCTCAAGCAATGACTGCAAATCTCAGGTCACACTTGCAGGGGCAAGGTTCCATGCTCAAAGTTAAATCGTATTCCAATAGTATTTTCTGATCTTCTAAATTATTGTCTAGAAATCCAGGCAACAAATTATGAACTGATGGCTCAGCAATTAAGCGCACTGGCTGCTCTTCCAGAGGTCCTGGGTTCAATTCCCAACACCTATGTGGCAGCTCACAACTGTTGTAACTTCAGTACCAGACACCCTCACGCAGATATGCATGCAGCCAAAACACCAATGCACATAAAATAAAAAAATAAATAAAAAGGCAACAGAGGTGCCATCAGTAAACATCAGTTCTCCGAATTCCTTTTTTTTTCGTAAAATATTTAAATTTATTCTTTGAAATTATTATGCTCACACCCCACCACCACCACCAATAACAAAACAAAGCATAGAAACATCTCATTGTAGAAGCTGTAGTTTCTCACAGTGTGTCCCATGGTATATCCCTCCATCCATACAACTTCACTTATGAAATTTTATTGCAATGAGTCATTGGTGTGGTTCAAGATCTCTGGCTTCATCAGGACTCCTCCTGGTTCTCCTGTTGTCCTGTTGTCATGGAGATCCTCCAGCTTTGGAACAGCAGGACTGGTCCTTTTATATGTCTGAATCATTAGCAGATGATATCGATTTGGTGGTGGGCCAATTCAGAGCCCTGGATCTGGACCCTGAAGTAGTCAGCTCACCAGCTCTCCCTTATCCCCACCACTAGGGTGAGCTCTCCAGCCCTGCTCCAGCCAAGCCACCCAGTGCCATTGATATAGGCAGGAGCAGGGGCAGCTAACCTGCACCCATGCCTCCACAGCCAGATGCACTGTGTTGCCCAGTCACTCTCCCAAGTATTGCAGCCTGTGAGGGCCTGGGACAACTCTTCTACTCTCACACCCTCAGGGCTGGCTCACCCAAGCCTTTGCCTTCAGGGTCACCTGTCTAGAATGCTGCACCCGGAGAGGGGCAGGGCCAGCTCACATACTATCAAGACCCTGGGACCAGTTCTCCTGAATGCTGCAGGTAGTAAGGGGTGAGATGGGGGAGGGCATCACCCCTGTACACATGCCACCTCACAAAAGACAAGTGGCCTGGCCAGCTCTCCCTCACTCTGTCCTTGCAGCTGCTCCCTCGCTGCTCCCCCTAGACCAGGGCCGGCACTACTGTGATGGCTAGGCGAGGTGCAGGGCCAACCTTCACTAGTGCTGCAGCCTGTAATGGACAGGGCCAGCTCTCCAGCTCTCATGACCCTCTGGGCCAGTTCTCCTGACTGCTGCATGTAGTGCGGGCGAGGTGGAGGGGAGCATAGCTCCCACACCTACAGAGTGGCTGGAATTTCAGATGTGCATCGCCATGTTTTACAACTTTTAAGTTCATAAGCTGTATTCCTTATTCTAGCCAATAACAAAAGCAATTTTATTTGATAGAAAAGAGTAAAATTTTGAGACGGTCTCCCAGAGCAAATGGCTTCCAAATAGGAAACTGGATGCCAGGAAACACTAAAAAAAAAATGTGTAGAAAGGATTTTATAGTAGTTCTCAGTAGCTCAAGCCCTGCATTTGAAAATACCCTTGTAGATAACACCCCATCATCATAATTGGATTCTGAGTAAAGAGAAATAGGAGCTGTGTGGAAGTGTGTATTAAAGAGAAGTCATTTGTGTTGGGATAATGAGACAGAGTTGTGGAGAAGGTGGACCTTAATCAACGCTCGCTCTTTTAAAGCCTTCAACTTGTAACAGAAAAGAGGTGAATGAGACTTGGCTTTTAATCTCCCAAAATATCATGGATAAAAATGCTATCCTCCATCATTAGTAGTTGAGCGTTTCATTGTAGAGGGCTGTGCTTATTTTTACAAGGTTTGAACAAATATTTGCACTGTACAGGAAAGCACATGTTTGTTTGGAAAGAGTTCCCAATACGTTCTTTTCAATTAAAAAAAAAGAAGAAGAAAGCAAAAGACTGTAAACAAGTGTGATTACTACTGTGTCTCATGTTGTTCGGTATTTACAGCCTTAATAAGTATGTGCACTAACAAGACTCCTTCCCCGTGATGGTGAGGTTGGTGCGGAGCTGTATCAAAGTCACTTTAAGAAAGGGACTCTAGATGAGAGAACAATGGGAGAATAGCAATGTAGAAGGATCCAGTAGGTCCTAGAATCCTACAAGTAGAACATTATGATAGGCAGATTTGGGTCATGGGGTCCTGCTCAAACTAAGGCCCTAGCCAAGGACAATACAGGCGGTAAAATTTAAACCCCTACCCAGATCTAGCCCATGGACAGGACAGTCTCCACACTTGAGTGGAGAGAGGGATTTGACTTTCTCAAGTACTCTGGTGCCTCACATTTGACTATGTCCCCTGGAGGGGGAGACCTAGTGGCACTCAGAGGAAGGACAGCAGGTCACCGAGAAGAGACTTGATACCCTATGAGCATATACAGGGGGAGGTAATCCCTCTCAGGAACAGTCATAGGGGAGGGGAATAAGGGGAAAATGGGAGGGAGGGGAAAATGGGAGGATACAAGGGTTGGGATAACCATAGAGATGTAACAAGAATAAATTAATTAAAAATTAAAAAATAAAAAAATAATAAAAAAAAAGAAATACAAGCTGTTCGCTACTCACAGCAAGGCTTTACCCAACACCAACAAGTCCACACTGTAGAATACCTGTCACACGTGCACACATACAGGGCTCGCAAATGTATATGCTCCACGCCACCATTCAGCTTAATGTGATACATGTATCAAGACTGATACATTTTTGGATATTGGATATTGAAAATTTTAAATCATGGCTAAAACATAATTTTCAATAAAGCCATGAATAAGTCAAGAGCTTTGTCTTCAAAACTCCAATTCTTTTAATCCTGGATATAAAACTTGGGATATTTTTATATAGAGGCCAGATGGGACATCAGGTATCTTGCTCTGTCACTCACTGCCTTATTCACAGGGTCTCTCATTGAACCTAAGCTGGCAGTCAGCAAATACCAGTGTTACTTCTCTTCTGGCCCTCTTCCTTGACAGTCCCAACCCCATACACAGTGCTAGGGTTGCAAGCATGTGCATGACCACACCGACATGTTTGTATAGTTAGTTCCTGGGGATTTGAACTTAGATCCTCACACTTTTACAGCAAGTGCTCTTACCTGATGAGACAACCCCTAGCTTTTTTACTTTGTATTTTAAAACAGAGTCTCTCTATGTTGCACAGGCTGAACTCCCAATCCTCCTGCTTCTCCACCTCCTTGTTGAACCACCAGGCCTGAACAATTCTTAGCCAGGGCACTCTATCCATCCCAGGCATCATTGTCTTTGACTGCTTTCCTGCTTTCTGTTGCTATGGAGAGTCCTGGTGGGGTGGACTGTGAGCATGAGCATGGTAGGAGCTTGCATGGTTTGGCAGATCCATGAGCTTGTCTGCAAGGTTTCTCACTCACCGTCTGCAAAGAACACCTGAGGAGCTAGCATTCCAGAGTGAGTCCAACAGGACTTCGTTGATACCATAGGAAGAGTGGCCCTTCCTTGGTTATTTTGACAGTGGCATAACATCTTTTGTAAAACTTCTGTGCTCATATGTGTTGATCGCTTTCTTTCTATATTGAGTTATATAGTTGATCTATATAATCTTGATATAAACCATATACTTTTCCAATTATGTGGGGAATATTATCTACTAGTTGATGGGGAAATACTTTCTGCCAGTTGTTAGTTTTGCTTATATACTGATATTATTTAATTTTAAAAAATTACATCTCTATATTTGTGTGTCTGTATTTGTGTGTGTGTGTGCGCACACGCACATGTGTGTGTACACACATGCTTGTGTATGTAGGCATGTGTGACAGAAAGCAAATATGGAGGGAAGAGGACAACTTGCAAAAGTTATTTCTCTCCTGCTACCACGTAGAATTTGGGGGTCAAACTCACATCATCAAGCTTGGCAGTAAGTCCTCTTAGACACTGAACCACTTTGCCAACCTGTGCTTCCTACATTTTTAATGGCATTTTTAAAAAGAGGATTTTAACTGAGAAAGACAAGTGTATGTTTTTCATAATTTATTCTTTCTGTCTTATCTAAGAAATATTTGTGTTCTTCAAAACTGCAGAGTCTTTCTCCAGTATTTTCTACAAGAAATTGTAGTTTCTACATTTAGGTCTATGTGAGCATAAGCCTTTTAAATCAGGTTGAATTTGTCTTCCAGTTTCTCAATTCTCCAGGATAGCTAGGTATCCTATGCTCTGTATATTTACAAGTTTTAAGTATAGTTTACCAACTACCTAGAGAAACTTTCCTGGAGTTTTTATTAGGACCACACTTAGACTGTAGCCCTACATAATACTATTGGGAAATAGACAACATCCCATGCTTCATTGGATAAACCTGGCCAGACTCTCTTTATCTAAGCTTTTCCATCTTCTCTTGGCAATGTTTACCATCCTTTTTGAGGCTTTGTTTTTGTTTTCCAAGACAGGGTCTTGTTACATGTGTCTCAGCCTTTCTGACCTCAACCCCATGATCCTTTGACCTCTGCCTCCCCAGTTCTGTGATGCCCTGGGAGGCAGCACATGCCAGCTAGTAATTATTGTTAGAGTTTTTCATATCACTCATAAAATACATTCCTACATATTACTGAGCCTGCTGTGATTATATGCTATGGCTCTCTCTCCACTATTTGAGTTTGTATATGACATGCCTTATAGTCTTGTTAAATCCATTTATTTTCCCCAATGGGGCTTATACTCCACTTAGAGTTTTGTCCACAGACAGCTAGACCATCTGTGAGAAGAAACACTGGCTACTTCTTTCTTCTGCTTAGTTATCTGCATCCCCTTTCCTGTGTTACTGCCCTAACTAGCCTCTGCAACAGCCTGAGAGGAGATAGCGAGTGTGGAGATGACCAGAGGGGAGTTCTAGCAGGTCACTTGGTTCTCCTCTGCTTCTCTGTCATTATGGTAAACATGGTAACCGAAAGCAACTTGGAGGAGGAAAGGGTTTATTTATGGCTATAGCTTATGGTCCATCATGAAGGGAAGCCTGGGCAGGAACTAAAGACAGGAATTGAAGCAGCAGCCATGGAGGGGGCTTTTTGCTGGCTCACTCTTCATGGCTTACTCAGCCTGCTTTCTTTCATTCTTTTTAAAAATATTATTTTATTTTTATTTGTATGGCTGTTTTACCTGCATGTATGCCTACATATCACATGCTTACAGTCCAACAAAGTTTCTGCATATTTCACTGGAGTGCTTTTTTTTCTTTCCTTTTTTATTATGTTTCTTTTTAAAAATATACTTATATTGAATGGCTATGATTTACATGTCATGCACCAAAATCCCTCTCCTCCTCCCAGTAAAATAAAATGAACAGACAAACAAAATGAGTTGTCACAGAAGCTGTAGTGTATCACACAGTATAGCTTTTTGTCCACATATGTTTATTTTCAAATATTCATTGCTACAAGTCATGGGTCTGGTTGGAGGCCTACACTATCATTACTGGATCCTCACTGGGACTGTTGTTGGATATCCTGTTGTTGCTATGTGTCAAGGAGATTCTTAATCTTTGGATCTGCAGGTCCAGCCCCTTTGTGTGTTCCAGCAGGTCATACATGGGGTAGAGTTGGGGTGAGGTTTACTCAGAGCCCTGGATCAGGGCCCACTCCCTTGTCCTCAGGGCAAGGCCCACTCTCTCACTTCGGTGTCATCATGGCAGGGCCAGCTGCCCTGCTCCCATTTCCTCAGGGCAGGGTCTGCTCTCCCACCACCATGCCATCAGGACAGGGCCGGCTCACCTGCCCCTGTGTCTTCAGTGCAGGACTGGCTCTCCTGCTCTCATGTCCTCAGGGCAGGGCCAGCTCTCCCGTTCCTGTGTCATCATGGCAGGGATGGCTCTCCTACTCCTGTGTCCTCAGGGCTGGGCCTGCTCTCCTGCTCTTGTGTCCTTGGATCATGGCTGGTTCTTCCACTTCCATGCCCTCAAGGCAGGGCCAGCTCTCAGGCTCCCATGTCCCCAGGGCTGACTCACCTTCTCCCATGTCCTAAGGGCCAGATCTCCTGTTCTTGTGTCCTCAGGGTCAGCTCTCCTGCTTCCATGTCCTCAGGGCCAGCTCTCCGGCTTCTGTTACATTTGCCAGATTGTTGCTGGCCATCAAGGCCTGGATGGCCTCCTACTCCTGTGGGTACTGGATCTCGTGGGCTATCAAGCAGGTGGCAAGTGGAGGACCCTCAAAGTCTTCATTGAGTAGCTCACAGAAACCATTGATGTTGGCCCAGCTCAGCTTCTTGTCCGTGGAAACTTGTGGCTCTGTTGATTCGAGCCTCCCAAGTCTCTGGTTCCATCACTTGCGCCATCCACCATGGGCCCCCACCTTGGTGCTGACCCTAGTATCCACCTCTGCACAATCCAGCTCTCAGCACTGAGCATGGCCCTGGCCCATGAGAGGAGGTTCATGAGGCCTGAGCGTGATCCCATGATCCTGCTGTTGGAGGGCATGGATGATCCACATGACAGAATTTCTTTATTTGTAGAAAACACCAGCACTGTGTTTTGGAGCTCTCAGTATGGTCCTTTGGTGGCTGTGTAGTCACTGCTGTTCTGAGGATCAGACACAGTGTATGGTGCCATCTTGGATGATCTCGACTTGGGTGTTTCTAATACATTGCACTAAGTGTTTCCTCCCAGCCAGGCTGCTCTCAGGGGTGAACATTTCTGTGTAGCTCTGGAACACAATCATCCTCCTCAGACTGCACTGAGGACCTCATCTTTCAGACCCCTACCCTGTGCCTGCCGTGCGGCCCTATGCTCACCCACATATTTCTTTCTTGACATATACATTTTTATTATTACACATGAATAAAACAAGCTACATACAGCAAGAAGAACCACAAAACAATCAGGAATTATATAAATGTTGCATTCATAGTGATTTGGCTATTTGTATTTGGCAACCTTGAAGTAAACATCTTTCTTATGTTGTTGGATCTAAATTTCTGAATGAAAGTCAATACTCATCATATCTTATCTCTATTAACTTAGAACATCTATCTTGATCTAAAAACATCTTAACCCATAGGATGTGGATCTAAACCCTCTGCTCAGATGTAGTAGGTAGGCAGCACAGTCTCCTTGTGGGTCCCACAATATGAGGAGTAGGGACAACTGTTGACATGGACTAGGCCCTCCTAATGTTTTTCACATCCCCCTGGCTGGGTGACCTTGCCGGGCTACAGAAGAAGAGGTTACAGGTGATACAGAGGACACTGGATAAGCTGAGGTCAGATGTTAGAGGAGGAGGGCTCTCCTTTCTAAGAACAAGGGGAGGGAGGGAAAGGGGATGAGGGAAGGGATGAGATCAGGAGGTGGTGAGGGAGGAGGCTGCAACTGGGATTTAAAGAATTCAAACTGCAGAATAAGCAGGTAACTTGTATTGCTAATCTTGCTACATGGGAATAACTCTGAGACTGGCTGAGACATAAAAGTCTATGCATAGACAAGACTTCATGTTGGTCACAAATTCTCTGTGACTTATTATTAGAGGCCATTCTCAGCATGCTTTCTTCAACAATCCAGATCCACCTGGTTTGGGACAGCACTGCCTGGAGTGGCCGGCACCCTTCTGTATGATTCAGTAACCAAGAAAACCCCCTCACCGACATGCCTACAGGCCAATCTGATGGAAGCAGTTTTTTTCAATTAAGATTCCCTATTCCCAGATGACTCTAGCTTGTGTCAAGTTGACAAAAAACAAAAACAATAACAAATAAACAAACAAAAACCAGCCAGTGCAATCACCAAAGGTCAACTGAAGGCTACTTTACCCTTCCCTAGTGTACTGAAGCAGTTTTTTTTTCTTACTGCTTTGCTGAGGGGTTTTTCGAATTTTTCATGAGTAACTAAACTTTAGATTTTAATGAGATTGCACATGTACAAAGAACCTTCAAAATTCAATGTGGAGAGTAAAAAAATGGGAAATACTATTTAAAAATTAAGCATCCACCCTTCTAACTAAATAATATGTACTTATTTAGTTTTATTTAAGTTTATAAAACAGTGCTTAGTTTTATGTTCAGATACTTTATCACAACCATGAGAGATGTGACGAACAGACTCATGTTTGTCCCTTGATTATCACTTGGGAACCAACGAAAGGCCTCAAACCTGGATGCAAGTCCCTCCTGTCAGGAGGAGGGGGTCCCTTGGCACCTTGTGAGGGAGCTGGCATGACCAGGGAGATACCAAGTCAGGCTTATGGCTGTCAAAGGGGCTTCAAGAGGGTTTCATCCCTGATGACCTACAACTCTTACCTAGCAAGCCCCGTGGTGAAGCAACCTCAGATGGGATTCCCCTGTTGGCAGCATACAGATCATTGCCTGCCCAGAAGCTCCAGTAAGGGATTCAAATAGCTCTAGTGTCTTCAGGTCTCCCGTGGGACAGCACTGCTTGAGGACTGGCCTCTATCTCTGCCACCAGCTACCTTCTTCCTCAGTCTTCAAACAAGAACAGCTATAGTATATGTTCCAGAATGACCGTTCCACATGATCATTATATGTGGTTTTCTCTGGTTGCAGCCCACTGGGGCAGAAGATTAGGACAGGAGAACCATCACTGCACACTACACAAGGGCAAGCACACTGCCTGTGTCAGTCACTGTGACTAGCATACAGGGACTCCACTTCTAGGAACTTGTGAGGAAGCAGGCAGGGAGAGTAGGGATAAACATGTCTTGGATCTTTGTGGGAGCACATGTGCTGGCTAGATTTATGTCAACTTGACACAGGCTATAGTCATCTGAGGGGAGGGAATGTCTGTTGAGAAAATGCTTCCATAAGATCAGGCTGTGGGACAGCCTATGAGGCATTTTCATAATTAGTGATTGATGGAGGAGTGTCCCCTGGGCTCTATAAGAAAGAAGGCTGAAAAGCCATGGGAAGCAAGCCAGTAAGCAGCGCCTCTCAATGGCCTCCACATCAGCTCCTGCCTCTGGGTTCCCACCCTGTTTGAAGTCTGTCCTTACTTCCTTTGATGATAAACAGTGATATGGAAGTTTAAGCCAAATAAACCCTTCCCACTCCCCCCCCCAACTTGATTTTTGTTCATGGTGTTTTGTGGTAGCCCGAGAGAAACCTTAACTAAGATAGCACAGAACTTAGAGGCCACAAAGCTGTGTCAAATGGTTGGCAGAGTCTGAACTCTGATGTGTATGATAATGAAGTTCATAGTTTCCTGTGAGGCAGAAACTCAGAAAAGTCCACATGGAACTGGTTAAGGACAGAGATAGTGTGGACGGTTAGCGCTTTGCACGGTGGAGACTCCTGAAAGGTGCCACTAGCACAACCCCCTATTCTGGGGACTTTCCCTGACTTGGCCTGCTGTTAGAAAGGTCAGCAGCAGCAGCAGCTCTGGAGATCCACATCATGGCATGCTGCCATTTGGCCCTGCAGCCCACTTCTCTGAGTACAAGTATGCAACACTCTCCAGCCATGACCCAGCTGACTTCAGCACACGCAGCAGCAATGCTGATATGTGCATTTGTAATTTTGGGAATGTCAGACTGGAAAAACAAAACAAAAGCAAAACCAAAAAACAAACAAACAAAAATCCAAGGCAAACAAACAAACAAACAAATTCAACTCTGACCCAAACCAAAACACTGCAGTGTGAGGTGGGTGGGAAGCCCAGCCTGTAGGTGTGGTGAGCTGGTTGGCCTTCCCGGGAATAACCCAAGACTGACCCTCGGTACTAGGAATCTCTGATTCTCTCTTCAACAGCTGTTCTGGGCACTGGGTAAGAATGTGAGCGGAGTGTGTGCAGAGTGGCAGGCCAGAGAGTCCATGGCTCATACTTTGCAAATTAAGAAGCTGTTCTCATGAAGGATAAATGAATGTAACCCCGACCATGGTGCACAAGGGTGTCTTAGGTGTCTTACTCTCAACGTCCATCACTTTAACACAGTCAAATCAAACGGAAATGATTTGAAAACACGAATGCCATAGGCTTAAGCTCTTTAGAGCTGAGAGACCAAAAACTCTTTATGGGTAAAGTGTTCCTGAGATCCCCAGATGAGACAGAATACACCCAACAAAGTTAATTTCCTAACTCACCCTCAGCTTCAGTAGGCGACGCTGCTGTGTTTTGTCTCATTGCATCTGACAGCCTGTGTTGCTGAGTGGCAGAGTTGGGAAGTAAGGAGACTCTCAGCGGCACCATAGGTTTGAGATAACAGACTCCTCCAAGGATGTCAGCTTCTAGAGACACAGTCCATTTTGCCCTGGGAACTGCAGGCTTTTTAGATGTGGATATCCTTAAAATATGTGAGACACTCTGCCCCTTGAAGTCTCATACTAGAGCTGCCTGGGCTCCAGGACTCACAGGGAGGGAGTGTGGAAGAAGAAAAGGCACAGGGGAGAAAACTTAGCAGCCCCGCCCCCCAGCTTCAAATTTCCTTCTTGTCCAAAGCCAATAGACCTCCAAACATTCTCCTATTCCTGGCTAAGGCAGCACTCAGGGTGGCCACACACGGGATTTTCCAGGGATTATGAGCAATTAAAGAGTACATATTTTCTCCAATTTCAGTGGCAGATCCCCGGGCAATCCCCGGAAGGCCAGAAGGACATCTCCACAAGAATGCAGTGACACCCTTCCTAGAAGAAAGCATCAGGCCCCAGGTGACAGCTGTGCCCTGGGTCCACCCTGGTCCATTCTCTTCATCATTTTGTGGCCTTGGAACCTGTGGGTGTCTCTGAGTATGGGCACAGATGTCTGAGGTCACAGTCAGCAGAGTCTCCGGAAGTGTGGCTCCTAGTATTTATAGCTATTTGTCATCCTTTTCCCCATTGTCAAAACAGGCATCTGTCATAACTTACCTATTCTTTGCCTGCCCTTCAAATACATACAGGGCAGAGCACAGCTGGACCTACACAGCTTTACCCTGCTATTGCAATCTCACCTGTCTCTATGTTGTCTCCCACCCTTGGAAAGGAAGAGTCAAAACACAGAGGTAGCCCAGTGCCCTGCCCCGTGGCTATACATTCCACAGGGTAGTGAAGCCACCATGGCCTAGGGACCCTTCCAGAAAAAAAAACTTCATGCCCCCATTTCATTGCTGTCACCAGCTAAGGAAGCAGGGGTTTATTCTGGCTCTCAGCTAGAGAGTACAGTCCAGCATGGCAGGCATGAGATAGATGGTCACATTAAAGCCAGTCAGGAAACAGAGAGAAAATTGCTCATGGTCAGCTCACTTTCTCCTTTCTATTTAGTCTGGGATCTCAGCCTAGGGAATGGTGCCACCTATATTTGCAGTAGGTCTTGACGTCCCACCTCAATCAAACCATGTAGAAAATCTCTCTTAGACAGTGCCAGAGATTTGCCTCCTACGTAATTCTAGAACAGCCAGCTGAAAAACCACCATTAACTATCACAGTTTCTCATCCCTGTATCTTAGGATATGGTCGTCCCATGTAGCCTCTCTTTATGGGGAATGGAAGAGAATTCAGTCAAGATGTAGTTCTAATAAAAAAGCAAAGTGGACTCCCCAGATTCAAAGATGGCTGGCACTAGATCTGACTTCAATGAGTAAGTGCAAAGACTTAGACTAGCCCAGTAGTTCCTTTCAAAGGCAAGGGAGCCAAGTTTCAAGGTTTTTATTGGGTATGTCACAATGAGTCACCACTACTTTTCGAGCTGTCGGTGACAGACAGCTCTGAAAGCAGAACCTGGTACCCAGCTTTGAGAACTTGGTATAACTCTTCTAGTCTTAGTTTCCACTTTTAAGAGACGTTCAAAGGAATGCTAGATGATTCCCGGGGACTTTCAAGAATAAAAAGCCTACAGTTCAGCAAGTCAATATGCAGAGGACTCAGTATATATAAATATATATATGTATATATATATATATACATATATATATTTATTTATGAAAGGTAGACAGAAACATTGATTTTCACAGGACAGAGGGTGTGATGGTGATGTCTGATGTCTCTTCCCATGCTTGGAACCCATGATGGGTTAAGTTTTAACACTTTCACCTGATCCAAACAATGTCTCTTTGGCTGGTGACAATTTTGTCATTCTTCTGTGTGAGGAACTGAGAAAAAATGAGAGAATTCTCTAGAGCTTTCAACACTGTGGGAAGCAGTCACTCCAATCATCACCTCATTCTGTAGGAATCCCCATCATGTGTTCATGGACAGCTGTTCCCAGAGCATCACACAGGGTGCTGCAGAAGAAGGGTGAAGGGAAAGAATGTCTCTATGAGACTGCATGCTGGTTAACAAGACGATGGATAGGCTATGTATCTGGAATATTGTTGGCTTATGGGCAGCCTTAATAAAAACAACTCAGGTTTGAGAGCAGAGTCCACTTCTGCATGTCAGAAGGACATCCAGCATAAGTGGAGGCTTGACGGTTGACTCTCTGCACAACTTTGCCTGAGTGAGGTATAGGAGACTAAGGGGCTATCAGCAGTGGCCCTCAGCTTCACCTCTGAGGCAGCATAGTCCTCTGGGAAGGCATGGTTGTCATATGCACTGACACCAGCACCTTATTTTTCCCCTCCCACACAGCAGACAGATCAAGTGGAGGAGAACAAGCAGGGTGGCTGCCAGAAGAACACTTGGCCTTTGGATTCCAGCTATTTCTATGCTGGATCTGCCCACACAGGCCCTCTTGGCAGGGCACAGAGTGTAATGACTGCAGCTGCTACCACATCCCTGTACCCTGCTGAAGTCTTGATAAGAGTGTCCAGCAGCTATCATGTGCCCCCCCCCCAAGATAAAGCAAATGTGTTCATCACACAGAGGACCCCAACAGCCCAACCTTGCCTTCCTGGCCTCTGGAACTGGAGTATGAAGAGAATGAAGGCTATCAAGAAGCCTCTGAACCCAGAGAGATGGAATGGGCCAGAAAGTGGGGGGGAGGGAGGAGGAAGGAGGGGGAAGAAGATGATGGGACTGTGCTATGAAGATTTCCTATGAGTGTCAACAATTGTTGACCAAGGGCATCTCTTAGTTCTCAATGCCAGAAGCCCAGCATCAAAGTGTCAGCCAGGCTGTGCTTGCTCAGATAGCTCTGTAGGAAGTCTTTCACCCTTCCCACCCACAGTGACTATGTGTCCCAAAGCTGTTCTTTTGTTTACACATGACTTGCTTTGGCTCTTGACTGTTCTTCTGTGGTGTTTCTCATATCATTGCCCTGCAATATTGTCTGTCTGTATGTTCAAATTTCCCTATCATATAAAGACAGTAGTCACACTGAGGTATGGTCCACCCTACTGGGGACTTCATACCTCCCAAAGATATAGTGTCCATGTAATTTACATCCTGATGTGCCTAGAGTCGCACTTCTAATGGACATTTTGAGAGTACTTAGTTAAATGCATAGCCCCACTCTTCACACATACTTGATTTTCTTTCAATTCTCCAAAAACCTTGTGAGTTTGACATCATTGTGTCCCCTTTACATGGGAGAGCAAATTGTAAAGAGGGCTGGAACTGCTGGATGTGTTGGAACACACCTTTAATCTCAGCACACAGATGATCTCTGTGCATTCAGGGCCAGATTAGGCTGTACAGAGAATTCCAGGAGAGTGATACATAGTGACACCCCCATCTTGAAAACAAACAACAAACCAGGCTTGGTGCTGTCAAGCTTTTTATCTCCACTCTTCTCAAGCCCTTACCTCGCAAATTACCAGTGGCACATTCATATGTTTTTCAGTGTTCCATATGGACTATCCTACTGCAGGCCCCCAGCCTCCCCCTATGACTACAGAAACCACACAGCTGACAGGCATGCCAGAGTTCATGAAGCAACCACTGCCCTGTACTTATTGAACCTGGCCACCATACAAAGTGACCTGTGCTTTTTTTATTTAGATAACTTATTCAGATTACATCCAGATTGTTATCCCTTCACTTGAACCTTCCCGTTCCAATTGCCTTGTGACCTGTGCCTTTACATGACACAAAGTCTAGTGAAGTGCTTCTTATTCCACTCCTGAAGTCAACTTGATTTCTTCCCATTGCCATTACCAAAACAATACTGTTAGTGATAAAAATAACACATACACATGCTTGTATGTGTGTGTTCTTGGGTCCTAAACAGAAGACCCTGAATACTTGCATAAGTAGGATATAGGAAATAAGTTCCCCCCCAAATTATCACAAACCATCTCAGGCACAGCAAGCAGGAACCACAACTTGCCTACATGTCTGCATTCAAATTCTACCCATGTTGCCTCTGTAGAGGCAGACCTATAGGGTTGACCCTCTATGAAGAAATGGCCCAGGGTATTGCTTTTGATAATGAAATTCAGTAGCATCATAACAGTTCACACTTCCTGGAACATCAGCTGATATTCATCCTAGTGTCAGAACAGCTAACTTGGAGCACAATGTGAATGGTGGAATGGTCCCCTCTTCACTGCCGTACTGGGAATGAGCTTAGCAACCCACTTGCAGAGGTAGGAACACGAAGGCTTCTTTGCTCTTGGAACTATAGAAATTGGCACTGCTTTCCAAGGCTATCTATGTACAGCAAGGCCAACAGATGTACCGATGTTCCCTAAAATTGGTTTATTGAGACATACCATTGTACCTACACCCACAGACGGTGACATTGCAGAGTCAAAAAGAAAAGAAAAGGCAAAGATGAGTGGCAGTATAGCAGGCTGAAAGAAGCTATCAAAGAACAAAAGTGTGATGGATACAGCCACAGAGGGGCAAAGGACAGAGTCTTCCTGGGCTCCCAGGCTCCTCCTTTCTACTGTGCCCTGAAATCCTGACCCTGAAGGGAATCTGATGTCTAGGAACCCTGACTCACACAAGAGAAGAAGACTGGGGGAGGGGTGGCTAGTGTGGCTGGACAAAGGTGGAGATTTAGGCAAGTCCTTCCGCAGAATCCGAGGAGTCAGCATTAGACTTGTCTAGGTGTGTTTGGTTTTAGAGAGCCTTGCTGGGACATGAATTAATACTTCCTGTCCCTGGATTCACTACAATCCTGTTACCTCAGCCTCCTGAGTGCTGGGGCTACTGGAACATGTGGCAAAGGAAGGCTTCTTTTTTACTTATTATACACACACACACACACACACACACACACACACACACACACACACACGTGCGCATGCACGTGAAACAAAATACATTTAAATTTTTCCCTTTAGATATGTGCAAATCTTTGTGTTTTAAACCAGTTTCTTTTGAGGGAATGGCCATTAAAAACCATCTTCGCTGTGAAAGAACTTCTCTTTCTTTCTTAACTTAAACTCTGTGTGTGTCTGTGTGTGTGTGTGTGTGTGTGTGTGTGTGTGTGAAAGTCTTGCTATTATGCTCAGCTGCCCTTTGATTTGGGATCCTCCTGGTGTGGGAGGGACCAGCTCACAGTGAGCAGTGCCATTCCTGGGAAAGTGCTCCTGAGTTGCATAAGAAGGAAGTATGAGAAAGGCATAGTGAGCAGGTTGGCCTCAGATTGTATTCTTGTCTCGAGATTGCTGCCTTGGCTTCCCTTCTTGGTGGACTGTCAGATGTAAAAAAAAAAAAAAAAAAAAAAAAACCCTTTCCTCTCTGCATTGCTTTTGTTGGTGGTGCTTTATCACAGCAGTAGGAAAATAAGCTAAAGCATGTTCTAAATCTGCGGATGGAGTCCACACTAGAGAAACTGGTTTGAGAAGGTTTATGTAGAGATAATACTTAAAATCATGAGAACAAACGAGATCATCAAGAG
>OU015742.1:125435575-125448075 GCA_907169655.1 Acomys percivali
TCAGCAGCCCCTGTAGTCTGTCTGCACAGCCCTGTCTGGGCACTGGCCATGCCCTGTGAGTAGGCTTTCTGAGAATGGAAGTGGTATGTGACTTATTTCCCTGGTGTGTCTGGCATGTGTTCTCAGATGCCTGGAATTCGTAGAGCACTGTTATTGTGGTGCAACTGGTCCACCTCTCCAAGGAAACACTACCACCGGATATATAGATACACCCAATGGCAGCTGTGTACACAGGGCACAAGAGTTCATGGACAGTGCCAAACATTAAGAATCATGCCACCTCTGAAAAGTAACAGAGATGCTTTCAGATGGACTCCACAGGACATTTTTCTGATTTTGGCAAGACAACACAACAGAAGTCCTGTTTTAGCTGAATGGTCTAAGTAACCGAGTTACTTAGTAGGCTGAGCCAAGAGAATTGAGAGCTGAAAGTCAGCTTTTGCTATAGAGTTAGTTAAAATTGACTCTGGGCAGTTTACTAAGACCATGTTTCAAAATTTAAATAAATAAATAAGGACACTGGGTGTATAAAGTGGGGCACCTTAGGTTTAAAGATAGAATGGTACTACTTGGTGATTACAACACTTGGTGACATATCATCTGAGAAACATTTTATGAATGTAAGTTACAAACAAAAGGTAAATGGAGAGCCTGTCCCACAGCCCAACTAAGAACCTCCACTTCTAAGGCACTGAGGCATCAAATGATAGACGCTGAATTTCACCCTTTTCTTCCCCAAAGGAGAACTATTGTGTGGGAGCCAGGGGGAGAAAGAGCTACATGGACACTCAAGGCATCCAACCAAGAGTGCTCACAAGTGACCTTCATAGGACAAATAGGAAAACAGCATCCCAGGTCTTACGAAGGCTGTACAGGTAGGACCCAATCTCAAGAGAAATCAAGCAATAAAACAAGACATTCAAAGACTTGGTGGAGAAAAAGCATTGTGAAAACGATGATGAGAGAGAGAGAGAGAGAGAGAGAGAGAGAGAGAGAGAGAGAGAGAGAGAGAGATCGCCTTTATTTTGAAAGGCTGACATGAGCCATACTACTGAACAAGAACTCTGGGTATGGTTACACTTCTAACATCTACATTTGCATGTACTCACATGGCAAGATCACAGTGTTTCACATTTCTTTCTCAGAATCTCCCAGAGTGCCCAGACATGGGGAAAGACTCCAAGTTTATTCAAAGACACGAACTTTTTTTTTATATCCACTCATTTCTGACTCACTAAATGGAAAAAACCAAGGGAAAAATCCTACAATGTCATAAATATCGGAAGAGCTGGTTGGGAAGTAGATAGCTCCATTGTTACGAGTGTTTCGCATGGTAGACAGGAAGCCTTTGGTTTGATTTCTAGCACTTGAGAAAACCAGATATGATTGCACATAGCTGTGAGCCCAGCACCAGTGAGATAGAGGAAGGGAGATTAGAAGTTAAAGATCAACTTCAGCTACATAGTGGATTCTGGGCCACCCTGGGCAAGAGAGATCTTGTCTAAGTAAATAAATAAACAAAGAAATAAAATTTAAAAACAGAAGTTGGGCAGGCAGACTGTAACATTTTAGCCACAGGTGCATGGAGACTTGGGTTTCATCTCTAGAACACACATGAAATGAACAGGAAATGGTGGTAAATGTTTGCAGTCCCAAATGCAGGGAGGACACACAGACCCTTGGAGCTCCATGACAAGTCAGTTTGGCCAAATTGTGAAGTCCAGACCAATAAGAGGTCCTGTCTCAAAAAAACAGCATGGATAGAACCCGAGAAATGGTACCTGATGATGACCTCTGGACCTCCACAGGGATCCTCATGTACCTGCACACACAATGAGCTCCCCACAAAAAGAAAAGTTTGTTGGATGGAAGATTGTCATAAGCAAATGTTGTTAGAACTATTATTCATATCCTCCCATTCTTCCATGTGGGTCAGTGGGGGTGATGTGCAAATGAACTTGATTGCAGAAGCCAGAGGAGGATTTGGGGTGTCTTCCTCTGTTGCTCTCTGCTTTTTTTTTTTTTTTTAAGACCTGATCTCTCCCACTGACCTAGAAGTTCTCCATTAGCCTAGGCTGGCTGGCCAGCTCCTGAGATCTGCCCATCTACAGCCCCCAACTCTGGAATTACAGACACAAACAGCCTTGCCCAACTTTTACATGTTGCTAGAGATTTGAACTCGGGTCTTCATACTTGCACAGCAAGCACTGTTTTCCACTGAGCCACCTCACCATCTATATTGTCGGAAATGCCTAAGAAGAGAAGTAAAAGCCACACCAAATTCCGAAAAGGCCACCTTTTTACCCAAGAATTCCTTTTTTCCTCCTTTTTTTCTGAGAATTTCCCATGTGCTGCATTTCCCAGAATTTAGATCATTATTTGGGGGAAAAGAAAAATCCAAGTGCCTTATGAGATGCCTAAAGAATCCATCAACCATCCTGAGAACCCAAGCTGTTTCTGTACTGTCAAACCTCTTACAACAGTATCACACAGCGATATGGACCAGGCAGCCACGCAGAGGATCCTACTACTCACCCTTGTATGTTGAGTCTTCTACTAGGAGACAGATGCTTAGGGTAGCTAGTGAGCTTGATGAACACACCTAACCACGCTCCCTCCTCTGTAATTGCTTCTTCCACCCAATTCTCACTTTATTTTCAGGGGATGCTTGCCACTGTCTCCAAATGTCAGATTTATGGAGCATCTCAGCAGAGTAATTGGTCATTGTAGCTCTGTTAACGCACCAGTCTCAGAATTTTCTAGCAGCGATATTCTTTCCAATGGAATGAAGCTGAAATATGTTGGATTACACCAGGGGATTCTCAAATGGATGGTGGGAGGCAGGTTTCCTGTTCAGGTTTGAAATAACAAGGTGGCCTTTCCCACCTGTACTCTCTGAGTGGTTTTTATGTTTTGTTTTTCTTTTTCTTTTTTTTTACTTTATTAACCACTAAAGCACTTGACAAAATACCCAATTACTAAGCAATGTTGACAACAAGATCTGGAACAAAAATCGCCTATCATTCAAAGACTACTTGTTTGGTGTGCCTTTACTCATCCCACAACCGTGCACCAGGTGTTGAGAGCTGGAGTTTGAAGCTCTAATTGTGCTACTTTTTATTTTTCTTTTTAAAAGCCTTGGATATCACAAAAAGTGTCTCCAGGGGATTATACATCAGAACCCCCTGAGAGCTAGCAGGAACATGGGCTGCTTCTTTGTTTCTGAAAGCTGACCACTACTGCTCACGGCACAGCCTCTGTGCTAGGGCATCCTGGCCTTTATCCGGAAGGTTCCTCTAGCAGCCTTTAGCCTCCTCTGCTTCAGTTGCAGAGACTTTCTCAAGGGTCTCTGCATGTTCAGGAAGGTTAGTGTTTTGTGATTTCATGTGCACTGTCCTGTCTAAAGATATACTCAGTCTAGCACTCCTAGAAACCCCAGTGCAACTCTCAGAGCCCATCACCAGCTGTGAAGCCCCTGCAATGTGCACCTGCACTGTGACATGGGGCTTGTCATCCCACATGCGAACCTTAACTCCGTGTGTCACTGACTATCTCTCCCAAAGTTATTCACTCTTAACTCATTCTGTTGCCTGATCCCTAAACAGGGCATCATGTCTGGTGATGGTAAGCACAAAAGGAGCTCCCAGACAGGTAAGTCCCTACCACGGGAGAGGTGTGTTCACTGGTAGACTCTTCAGCCTTCATTTGGGAAAGGTTGTCTCCAGCAGAGGCACAACCTGCTTTCTCACTGCCAGAAAAGGACCAGCACTGGAGCACTGTTTGCCTTGAAGCTATCAGTGACCACTCTCCTCTGATAACGCTTGAATACATGCACCATGAATGTCTGATGGCCTTAGCTGTTCCTAAAACCATCGCCAAAGAAAACAACTACAGAGAGTCAACACGGATTCTTGAATGAACATAGAAAATAGACAGACAGAAGGTAAATCCGTGTTGGCCAGAGAGGACAGAGTGCTGGTAGAATGAATGAGCCAAGGATTGCAATAAAGAAAGAGTCACCTCTGCCATCCACAAAAAGAGGACCATATTAAGAATTAAAGCATTCATTTAATTAATCTTTGCTTTCCATACCTTGGACTACCAAAGGCAGCCAACTCTCTCCAACTCTGGTTCATTGCAAATGATCATGCATTTATTATGAGCAAATCACTTGGCATGGATATTAAATAAATCCTAACACTGCAGAGAGATATACTCTCAGCAGAAGTGATGTTTGAATAACTGACCCTTGGACACTAATAAAGCAGAAAGATTACATAATTTGGTCACAGATGCCAGCATGAGCTATATCAGCTTCCTGAACCTTGTCTTCACAAAGGGGTCCAGGCCACATTGAGTCTAATTTCCTCTGTAAACTAGGAAAATAAACTACTATTGTTGTATGCCCATTTACTTTCTTGAAATTGGGAAGAATGAACAAAAATCGCGGGTCTATGTATAACTTGTCCGACACTAAAGTGTGGTGGGTGATCCATAACTATTAGTGGAATAAATGTGTTTTATCCTTTTTGAAGAAATTATTATTTCTAATTTATATCTCATAGTCACAAATAATATCAGTTTCTTACAAACTGTCATAATTTCCTTGTACCTAACACAAATAATTGGGTTTCCCCTTCCCTGCTTTTCTAATGTGTCACTAGCACCCCCATACTTCAATCCTCTGTCCAAATGCTTACTAATCTTGAAAGTTGTTGTTGGCTTACTAATGATGCCTGAAACTCTGGAACAGTATCAGCTCATTTTACCTTTGGTTCTGTAGTTTAATTCCAGATCAGTGGAGCCTTTGTTAACCACAGTTTATTGGAGGTTTACTGAAGAAAAATGGTTCACATACAACTGGTAGCCTGAGGTCATCTGATAGGTGTTCTGTTGGTTCTGCCTGAATGCCTCATGGTGTTGAGCATGTTTTCCTAGATCATTCCCAGTAGACTCAGAAAGCCTACCCACCTGAAGTTGATTGGGTCTTCCTTTATACAAGTTTATTACACCAAGGATGAAGAGATGAATGTCCCCTATAGCTATAGCTTTAAGGTACATTGTACCTCTCACAATGCCAGCCTCTAGAAACCAATAGGTAAAAGGAGGGATGCCTGCCATGAAACAGGAAAGGAAATGAAGGTAATCCTCACTGCTTCCATTTAATCATAATTGTCTTGAGGTCAACAACTTGCTTCACTTGCCTTTGCATTTTTCTAGCTTACTAGCAATACTATGTCTACAAGAAAAACAATTGTCATCCGAATTTAACTGATATTTGAAATATGTGTAGTATAATCCAGAATTAATAAGTCACAATATCATGTAGTTATTCCATTCAAATATTATAGAACCCAAAGAACACAGTGTAAGAATTCTTTATTGACTTAGGACAATGATGAAAAAAATAAGAATTTCCCAAGTCTTCTTACCAAAATATCTTGGCTTCAATTTGTCATCAGTCACACACAAATCCCTTGGTGGTTCTGGGTGTCCCTAGTGGACATCAACACTGATTTAACTATATAGAAAACTAAACTCTTTTTCATTTTATTTTAAATCTTTCAGATCTAAATGGCAAAGTAATGAGGTAGTCTTTCACATATTTCTCTGGTTCTTGTCTCAAGAGGTCCCACCAAGCCTAGGGATATTAAAGTATTAACAAGGATTATTGACCTACTTTTTTCCTTGTGTCTTTACAGCCAGTGCTTATAGAAAAGAACTCTTTTTTCTGGTTACCTTCACTACAGGTGGAATATTTGCTCTGCTGGCTATCTCAGACCACAAGCACCTCAGCTCACTCCCAGGGACCATCCCTAATCACATCCTTTCTCAGGAGATTGCATCCTGCACTTACGATGCCCTCCTTCAAGTCAGTTGTGTGCTGCATACACTGTGCTAGGAGGAAGGTACAGAGTACTAGGATCAGCTTTGACATAGATAGGGGTCACAGAGCAGACCCTGTGTGATTATGAACTGTCCTCCACAGAAGTCTCCACTAGAGATGACAGTGATGATATGCTCTCTCAAGAGTGTCTTGCTCTGAGATCCCATCCCGAGGATAGCCTTGTCTTGCCATCCAGCCTCCACCTTATGCTCACTAAAAAAGTTTTCTCAGGTCACTCACTGGTCATCACCAGGGAATGACCTCACTCTGGACCTGGGCGACAGCCACTACTCTCTATCCAGAGCATCAGAATGAGCAATCTTCTGTCCAGGACTGTGTGCCTCGTGCAAGCTACTTCAACCTCAATGCAACCCAACTATTTCTCCTCCTGAATGCATCACTGGCTGTAGTTTTCTGAGAGGATCACATTTGATTGACACATGTAGTAGAACCTCAACAAAAATTAATCTGAATCCCCCCATTCCCCATCTCTTCCAGCCTCCTAGCTAACCCCGCTTTCATATTGGTTCCCTGCCTTTTCCTGTCTTCTTTCTTCCTTCTTCTCTCCTTTCTTCCTCTCAAGTTGTACCATCTACTCTTCTTTCCATTCTTCTTCAGTGAGGGGCTCCCTCTTTTCCAATAGGCAAGTTTATGGCTCAGGAACCAATGGCTCTTTTAGACACCTTACATCCAAGGCCTGACTCAACTATGGATACTCCTTATCCCTACATGAACCACTTGAGCCATTTCTGTCATTCACTGGAGAGTTCCAAATTTGTGGACCATCACATCCAGCTTGGTCATCCTTTCAGACCTTCCCTATATATTTAAGGAATTCTAGAAGAGCAGAGAAGTAGGATTAGAGATGGTTCTTGCCCAGTCTGAAGTTAGAAACTGCTGCCATAGAGGGAAATAAATGCATGGGGTTAATTTGTACATACAATCTAATTGGCTGATGAGTACTTCAGTGAAATAAGTAACACACAAAAAGTAAACATTGGAAATGTCATAGCCTGTGCCTGACTTCTGTACCCCAGTTGCTAACTTCCCCATGGCTGCCAGGCACAGCACCACACATAGGCTGCCAGTTCACAGCAGAAGACACTGGCTAGTTGGAAGAGAAAAATAAGGATTCCCTTTGTTTAAAAAAATGGTTTTCTGAACTAATCCAGGCCTTCCATCCTATGTCTGCAGGATGGCTTAGAGCCTTGCTATATCTTGCAGACCAGCAGCATAAGGGGGAGAAAAGGGTGCGGTGCAGCAGGCTCCTGCCTCTTAAGTGCCTTGATCTGAAAGAAAGACACCTGCTTCTAGTAGGATCCAGCAAGAGCCTGTGGTCACACACAGCTGCCACAGGCTCTGTGGAATGGTGACCCTGCCCAGCCACCAGCTATGCAGAGCTCAGTGAGAACTCTTCAGGTCTCTGCCAGCAGACATTATGGGCTCCTTCCTTCTGTCTTCTATAATGTTTGCCCTTTCCCAAAGGCAGCAAATAAGACCACACCCATCTTTTCCAGGATTCTGGACAACCTCAGCATCTCAGGCAGGGACTCCAGGGTTCAGCCTCATGTGTTGTACGTGCGTGTGTGCAGATAAAAATCAAATAAATGTCATTGTCTCCATGCCCAGTATGCAATGGTGAAATGTAATTAGAATAAGGCCCAGGAATCTGCTTTTTGAAGTGGAAATGGTTTTGAAATGCTGAGTATGCTGTTGTCCACTGTAAGGGTATCTGTTTTCAGGAATGATGCCTGGTTTTTATTACAACAAATTTCTATACCTAAGTCCTGCCTTGCCATTTATCCAGCATCTTCTTATGTGTTTGTTTTGTCCTCATTTACTGGGTGTATTGGAGGGAGTCTATACCTTCACACGTCTGGACAACCATAGCCCCCGAGGCTCCCTCCTCACACCCAGATCAGTGTTGAGGTCATACCCAACCCAGGCAGCTGCACATCTTTAGTGTGAAATATGAAGAGGGAAAGGAGGAGATGAAAGAAGAAAAGAAGGAGAAAATGTGTAATTATGAAACCTCGGAATCCATGGCGACCAGGGAAGCGCACTGCTGTGAGGAGCCTGTGAGCTGGCAGCACTCTTAAAACCGCACATTATCTGTTAGGGTTTTAAACACTGAAGCCCTGACAAAATGTCATTTTTATTCTTCTTTACAAATAGGGGAAGGTTTTTTTAGGGTTTCTTTAAGTGGCAGAAATAACAGGAGGGACTTGGAGGGAAATCAGCAACAAATGGACTGCAGGTTAATGAAGAGAAAGCCGGCTCCCCACCAGCTGGTTGCCAAGGCAACCAGGAGCCGGACAGCACCATCTCCTTTTTCTTCCTCATCACAGCCTAGAAGAGGGCAAGGATGATGAAAACACTCACTCCATATTGCCAGCACTATTCACAAGTGTGAGGAAGGGAAGTGGAGTGGTGCTGGAAATGCCTCTTTGCATCAGCAGGCTGCAGCCTCTAGGATATTTGGGACACATTGGACTGAAAAGGACAATTCTAGAGAGAGATATGAATTTCCAGGAACTCCATTAGGAAAGCTGTACAGCCAGAGAAGGTCAGAAATGTCCATTGTTGCATTGTTGCTTCCAAGCTTTCCTGGGTCATCAAGGCCAAAACAGGGGCCAGGTCCTGAAACAAGTCACTTTGTAGCTAAGAAGATTCATGACCGCACCCACTAAAAACATAAGTATCCTGCCCTCTGAGCCTGAGATATAGAAAAGAGGCAAAGCAGGGTCAGGGTTGGGAGTTTAAGAGCAAATTGTTGGAAACCTAGGTGGGGACTGACAGCCAAGGCAGGAGATCTTGCAGAAAGCAGAGAGACCAGAGACAGGATGAGCAATTAAAACCATAAAAATCCTACAGATAAGATATATCAAGGATGTGAAGCAGAGCTGTGCCCCAGGAATATCAGGGGGCAGCTATAAGAAAGCTCACAGAACTATCTATCCCATGTCTGGCATCTGCCACAGTTTTGGAAGGCTGCTGAGTAATAAATAGATTTTAAGTTTAAGATCCATGACACCCAGAATTGACCTCTGACTTCCACATGCATGTGCACTCACGCATGTACACACCCCACACATAGGTGTACACACATACATGTGTGAGCAGGCACACACACACACACACACACACACACACACACACACACACAAAGAGTAGAACTAAGGTAATGTGACACATGATTTTGTATAGGAGCACTACTGGTGTCAGTCAACAGGAAGCCACGCTTTGGGGAAGAAATCTGGTTTCCTCAAAGACAGGAGACTCTGATTCCTGACCCCAACTTCCACTTCCCCAACGTCTTTGACAAAAGTCTTAAAGAAGCCTGTGTGCTCAAGCTAGGATGAGGGACAGCTGTCTATATCCAAGGTCTCCAGGGGAAATCTTGAGTTTAAGATCAGCCTGAGCTATATAACAGTTTCAGGGAAGCCATAGGCTATAGAGTAAGATCATCTCAAAAGAAAATAAAATGGAGACTCAGAAAAAAATTCACAGAAGCACTCATAAATCCCATGTTTGTATAAAGTTTGGTGATTCTCCCTGATACAAATAGGAATAAATACAACCTAAATATTCCTTGTGTCTTTCCCATTGAACATCTCTCAATGCTGGGAGGTTTCTCTGGTTTTTTTTTTTTTTTTTTTTTTTTTTTTTTTTTTTGTTGTTGTTGTTGTTGTTCCTTTCCTTTGTTTTCTACAAAGTTGCAACTTGTCAAAATTCAAACACAGATTTGCTCTTGAAAAGCAGAGAAAAATGCTCTGTGGAGATGGATCAGTGGGGTGATGTTCTTGCTGTGCAAGCATGAGGATCTGAGTTCAAACCCCAGCACTCATCTTGAAGTTGGGCGTGGCCATACATGCCTGTTCCCCCAGGGCTGAGGATGTGGAGACAGAAAGTTCCCGAGGGTTTGCTGGCATACTACTGGCTTATCTAAATCAGTGAGCTGAGGCCAAAAGAAGAAGATGAGAACACACACACACACACACACACACACACACACACACACACACGCACATGCGTGCGTGCAACGGGGGTGGGGGGAGCATTCCTAACTGCATAGTGCAGTGATCAAAGGCTTAGCATTCAAATAATTTTCAATTTCGTTTGGTTTTAGATTTTTTTTTTTTAAAAAGAAGACTTATAGATACAAGAAAATTCTTGGATGGATCTCTGTGTTCCCTGCTCACCTCTGTCAGGCTTACTGCAACCACTTAAGATGTTGTGATTACGGAGGGAAGGGGAGGATATTGCTGGGTTGCACCTTTGTACTTAAGCCACTTAGCAGGAGGGGGACCTCACAAGGCTGTGCTAAATGTGATTCAAAACTTCGGAATGTGAAGCACTGACATCATCTTACAGTTTCAGCTCTCCTCCCTAGGGACCCTCAAGTCCTGTGGAAAAACATCAAAATCTTCCAAGACTCCACCAAACATGATGGAAATGAGGCTCTCAGCTCAAACTGAGACCCAGGTAGCTTCAAACTCCTATCTTGCTAAATGGAATCACTGCTCCAGCCTAGCACTGTGGCTCTTTTTTTCCCTAAAGTGACACAAATGCTAGACTATCGCTTTCCTTTACCTTTTTTGTCTATTGACCCAGACGTGATGTATTTCCATCTGCTCTGTTCACTCCCCAAAACAGCACACTATTGAAAGTTGTCCCCAATCCCATCACCTTGGATTCAAAACAAATTACCTGTTTCAAAAATAAAATCATATAAATATCTTCATCTTGCTTGGGATATTTTACAGTAACATTTACTTTTTCTTCCTAGGTACGAATATCCAATACCCATACAATGTAGATACTGAAATTTTAAATTTAAATTAATATTTAATCAAAGGAAGAAAGAAAAGAAGGTAGAAATGAAGGAAGAAATAAAGTAGAGCTGGGGAGATAGCTCAATATCTAAAGTGCTTAGCACACAGTTATGAAAAGCTTGCTTAAAATCCCCAGTGCCCATCATAAAAGCTGGACATGACAATTTGTACCCAGTGCTGAAGAGGTGGAGAGGCAGATAGAGAAGGGTTTCCTGGGACCTGCTGGCCAACCAGCAGTTGAATCCATGAGTTCCAGGTTCAATGAGGGACCCTGACCCAAAAAGTAAGATGTAAAGTAACTGAGAAAGACAATTCGCACCAACTGGTATGCACATGTGCACACCACATGTACACACAATAGAGAGGAATAGGGTGCAGGGAGAGGAGCAGTCCCTCTAGCAATAGTGCTGGCGAGGCTCTTCCTTCCTAGGTGACCTGTTCGAATGCAGGCTGTCAGCCCACTTCAGCCTCCCCTGCCAACAGTCATCTCATCAGAACTCAACTCAGCTGCCAGGACTGACACACTGAGTGACAGGTAATTGAGAGCAGAGAGATAGAGCTTCCTGGAAAAGATTCAGTGTCTGTGAGAGGATGACCAGCCTGGCCGTAGAGCAGCAATGGATAGAGTCTCACAAGGGCCTCAGTTCCTGTCCACCTCATCCACAAGGCCCATTGATTAGCCACTGCCTGTGGCATAGAGAGCATCACAACCAGTACTTTTTGGCACAGCCATGTGGTCCCTCTGTGCACAGAAAGCTCACAGGCTGTGTTTCCCAAGGCAATGCTCATTCTATGGCATTCTTTTTTAATGAATATAACATTTAATGCATTTAATTTTTCACTTCATTTGTACCTTTATTTCTGAGTGCCTATTATAGTTCTCCCTGACAAAACACTCAGTGTAATAAGCTTGTAAAATAAAGTAAAGCATGAAGAAGAAATTTCTAACCCCCTGCAAGCTGCACATTCTGGAGACAATGGCCATTGATATTCCTGGCTGCCTTTTAGAGTTACTGACACCTAACTGGAACCGTCATACTATGATTTTGCCTCTTACTCTTTTATTTTAATATAAATTATTTCATGTTATTTTTACAAACTCATTGAACATATTACTTTAATGGCCACCTAAATGTGCTCTATCATTTACTTAGCTAATACCCTATTGGCATACATTTAGACTGTTTCTTGGATTTCTCCTGTTATAGAAAAGATGGCAATAGATATTTATGTAGAACATATCTTCAGAGGTGTAGATTCTTAAGATTGATTCCCAGCAGTAAAATGGCCAGATTAAGTTGTTCAGAATTCCCAGTAAGTCCTGACACTAACTGCCAACACACTATCCACCATGACTGCACCATGAAAGTTATCTGTATAAAGGATTTCTATATGTAAAATGTATAACTTTGAATGTGTATTGAATGTCAAATACAAATCCTGATTATTATTTTGTAAATTATTTTTGCTACAACAATTTCATAGATTAGGCTTATTATATGGCTTTTTAAAAGAAAAAATCTTACATTTGTCAATTAATGTAGCAATGGTTTGATTAGAAAAATGTGCAGTGGGTCATATTGTCTTGGCTAACAGGAGAACTCTGCACCAACATAACTAGGTACCAGACTCCTACTAGACCAAATGTCCCACTTTAAGAAAAAAGCCATGGAAGCTCATAGGCTTACCTACCTACCTGCTCCATCATTTGACTGTGCTTAGTCTCCAAGCTGGCCATTGTAAAAAATGGCCCATGGGCCAGCACTCTCTACCATCTG